>CM042159.1:37789264-37791764 GCA_023376005.1 Doryteuthis pealeii | reverse complement strand
ATGAATCCGACAGAATGAGGCAAAATATAAGGAATGAAAGAACGCAACTCAGACAAAAGAAGCCGAGTTCAAAACTCCAGCGAAATATACTACACATTTTTGTCTGAGTTCTGTTCTTTCAGTCCTTATATTTCACCTCATACATCATATATATATATATATATATATATATATATATATATAAAGTGATGTATATTGATATTACAATACTTAGATAGTGTGAGGCCCATGGAAAATTACCGAGTTATAATAATCTAGTATTAGTATACACAATCAAACATACATCTAGAGATAGATGGGTAATTAGATATTACAATACTGAGATAGATAACTATAGATAGATACAAAGAAATTAAATTATTGAGGTAGGTAGACCTTTTAGAGGTAGATAGAAACTGTCAGATATTTAGATATTAGAACTCTCTCTCTCTCTCTCTCTCTCTCTCTCTCTCTCTCTCTCTCTCTCTCTCTCTCTCTCTCTCTCTCTCTCTCTCTCTCAGGATTCCTTTGATGGAAAAAGTCTATGGCACCATGATATAAAACAGAGCATTTACATGGTCACCTGTTATCTTGATATGCTTGACACTGGGATGTTGCTATGTAGACCCAGAGAACGGTACAAGTATCGGACTAGCGTATGTTGCTCTCATCAAACAACTTTTAGATATCTTACTACCTCATCTTCAGCATCTTGTATACTTTTCACCGATTGGATTAGTTATCTTTGAGCATTCTATCTGGTGATAGATGGTTATTATCTACGAAGATGTGAAATTCATCATTATATATTTGCATATAAATGTATGGATATAAAAATGTTTCGTGGGCAAAATGTGAAAGCCATGATTGTTTTTAAGGGAAACCGAAGAAAGGACTGCGCACATATCTAAAGAATCTAATTACTTCCTAAGGAAGCTTATAGAAGATTCCTCCTATTAAATTTTCCAAAACTTTTCTTTCTAAAAAAAAATTCAGATGGAACTGTAGAAAATGGGAAAAGGTTCGCAGAGAAAATGTCGAGAATTAGAAAGATAATCTATTTAAAAATATATTCCTGGTTTTTGGCTTTTTTTTTTATTTCTAGTTTATTTTTGGTTTTAATTTTAAAATTAAATAGCTCCATACGTCAGTTTATCTTTTAGAAAGAAGCCCCATGAAATGATTCCATGTTACGAAGTATGGCATATGTCATTATTTTATTTGGTAATGTTATACATGTTTCTTTTATTTTCTCAGTTCATTAGATTTCCAATTTTTTTTCATTTTCTTGTGTTCTTTTTGTCTCTTTCTCTGAGCTGATAGTCTTAGGAATAATCATTTTAAATATATTTTGCTTCTTCTGTTATTTTAGGAAAAAAGTAATTTGATATACTTGCTGTTCAAAAAAGGTCACCAAATTAAATATCAATCTTGCTTGGAATATTTTAACTTTATCTATTAAAACTCTAGATTATTTGTATAAAGAAAAGTTAAGAATAGTTACTTGAAGCTAAGATTGTTTAATTTGTATTATTTTTAGTTACTAGAAACCATACACATGTATGCAAATAAATGAATTTTACTAAAGAGAAATACTTACTTCAAAACTGAAAATTAGACCAATAAAAGAAACCTGAGTACCAGCATTTATCACATGCTCTAACAGTTTTTGGCATTAAATGATCCACAGGGTTATTATACAATTAAACAAACCAATCCGAATCAAACCAAATAAATATTCTAAGGACTTGAAACAGAAGAATTTTCAAAATGACGTGTTTCGGCATTAAATAACCTGAGAAAGTGTTGATACACCGTAAAACAAACCAAACCCGACCTTGAAAACTGTATAAAACATTTGTATTATAAAGACTTGCAATTATATGAATCAAGACCATCCTTCTCTAATTTTCCAATTACTCCAGTCTTTTTTGTTCAATTTTCCATCTATCACTGATATTGAGCACTCTTTATTCAGGAATATTTGCAAAATATTTATTTTGTAACAGTGATGAATCCATGGAATAAACTACCATCATCATAAGGAATGAGCATTGATGAGAATACAAAGCTAGGCATGACTGAGTTAGGGAGGTGATCCACTGGGAATTATGAAAAAAATAAAATTTTGATCATGCAACAAAATGGTATATGCATAAACGAAAATCTTTTCTTGAGAATGAAACGCATACAATTCTTTGGGACTTCAAGATAAAGACGGATAACGTTATCCCAGCCAGGAGACCAGATCTAGTATTGATTGACAAAAAAAAAAGAGAACTTGGCAACTGGTAGATTTTGCAGTTCCGGCAGATCACAGGGTGAAGATGAAAAGATAGACAAATACCTGGTCCCTGCCAGGGAATTGAAAAAGTTATGGAATATGAGGGTGAAAGTGATACCAATTGTATTTAGTGCACTGGGAACGGTCCCAAAACCTTGGAAAAAAGACTGGAGGAACTGGAACTCAGAGATAGAATTGAGACCATCCACACAACTGCATTGCTGCAATCGGCTAGAA
>CM042159.1:37771764-37784264 GCA_023376005.1 Doryteuthis pealeii | reverse complement strand
TATATATATATAATATCGTGTGTGTGTGTGTGTCTCCTGTGAAATGAATTACTGTACCATAATTGTCTCTTAACATTTAGAAATTCTCAATCCTTGGCTGTTCTTTTTATAATGACAACTTCATTTAGTGCAATATATCATAAAATCGATTTATTTCAGTTTCAAATTAAAGAGGCAAATGGATTGTTTTCCAAATAAACCTTCAATCATCATGTTCCATTTCTGGGGAAAAAAACATGTGACATTAAGTCGGTCAGTTGGTCGTATTAAAATAATTTCAACTGGAATTCTCAGATTTTAATGTTGAACATTTTTCACGCAAAGAAAACTAGGCAGAATTTAGCTTCAATTATTTTTAGAGACGTCAGATCTTAAGAAATTTGACAAGCTTTCTCTTTATTTAGAATGTGGTGAATATGTGTATTTTGTGAGAGAGGGGGTGGGTGAGATAGAGGGCGTGAGTCAGTGAGAGAGAGAGAGAGAGAGAGAGGTGTGATGAATGAGGTGGGTTACGACATCTCTTCTTCTCATCTTTATGACTAAATAGTAGGGTAGACTGATGTATTTAACTGTTTGCCTACCAATTTTACCACACGACTGTACCAATTTTTTTGTTTTTTTGTTTTACTTGATGTCATACCTCAGAACTCTTTCTATTTTTGTAATCTGTGCCCATTTCCGTCTAAACTAGTGACATTATATAGCTATGATGATGATAATAATCATAATAAATGCAGCAATATGGCAGCAAATGAATATTAGTGTAGGCATGACTGATCGGGAAAGGTGATCCAACGGTAATTGAGCAAGGGACTAAATGACAAATAATATATATGCAGAAACCAGGACAACTCGCGTGGTGTAATGGTTAACAAGCTATATTCGCAGACCATTGTCAATGAGTTCGACTCTCATTAGGCGGCTTTTACTTCTGGCCTCGTGCCACACCTAAGCTAACCTTAGTAAATAACTACATATGCAAAAACCAGTATCTTTTTTTAGAAAGGGAATATATATATATATATATATATATATATATATATATATATAATCTTATTATAATGGAGATTGTGTGTTTTTCTGTCTGTAACCGAAACTATATTACTACTCAAGTCACAATTCCCTTAATTATTTACGTCAAATTCTCCATGATTTCATTCTTTTAAACCTTCAGTTATTAATAAAAAGTGCATTACATTATTAATACTGTTGACCATATCTACGTACTAATAACATGCAATTGTATTTATATATACAACAAAATAGCGGTTTACAGTTTGAACGATAAGGCTAATTTGCATATTGATATTTAAAATTTTATTTTAATAAATATGTGCTTGGTATTATTGATTTCTAATTGTTTGGTTTTACCTTAAGAAATATAAACAAAAATCTCGTGGATAAATCTTAAAAGAAATTTATTTACAAGAAGAAATAACTGTAATATTATCCTTTACTTCCTATTTTAACTAAATAGTTAAATTAGGAAAATTTACCAATGAAAGAGGGGAGTAATGGAAAATGATGGAATAGTTAGTTTCAAAGTTGTTCTATTTTTCGATTATACCCCCTCTGTTGCAGATCTTTTTATCTGCATTCTTAGTCAGTTTCATTAGCCTTTCTAATTTAATATGATATTTTATTATATCAAATCTTAAATACTTGCACCCGGAGGGTGCATATATTTGCTAGTATATATAACCAAACTGAAACAAATAGAAGACAGTCTTCGAATGTCTATTTCGTTCTTCTGTCCACATGTAAACCTAACTTGCCAAGAAAATTAAAAGTAAATAAACTGTAATAGAGGCGGTAAAATTCCATGGTTTCTCTGATGTAATGGAACAGAATAAAATTGCCTTTTCGGAAAGAGGTACAGAAGCAAGGCCGCAACTTTTTTTTCGGAGATATTTCAGTAGCTCAGATGGCGGGTAGTTTTAAGAAAAGATGAACTATACCGTTACAACGGTCACAACAGTTTAAATAATCCTTTTTTGACCAAGTTCAATTTCAGGTCACCTACAGAAAAGCAAAAACGGAAACTAAACAAGTCTTTACTGACTGAGGTCCCACTCTAGTCAGTTCCTGAAAACCAAAGATGAGAACCTAAAATGTCTAACCCCTCCAGGTTCCTACCTGAAGTAGAAGGGTTTAAAGATTTGAATGATATAATTGATAGCAGGATCAAGCTGTGCTGATTTCTCTCCGCTTAAATAGCTGAACTCTCAATGTGTATTCTAGATGCATTTTTGTCTATTGGTATAAATTTAATCTTTTTTTTTTAATCCTTTTTTAAAATAGCCGTTTTTTGCTCAACTCCAAAAATTAAGCGGAAACATATCTGAAGGAGTTGACAAACATTCTGAAAATGATAAAATTGTCAAAATTTTTCACATTATATATAATATGTATGTATGTATGTATGTATGTGTGTGTGTATATATATATATATATATATATATATATATATATATAGTCGGTAGTGCACTTGCCTAGTAATCGCAGGGTTCCTGGTTTGATACCAGCACTCACCAACTCAGCATATGAGATGCACATGGATGTGTGAGGAGTTGATGGTTGGTGCTCAACCTCAGAAGGAATAACAATTTCCTTGGACTAGCGCTTGTTAAAAGGGGATATACTTCCTCACTCTCTGGATGATACCGACATTTGTCTACCTCATCGACTTTTTTACATATTGAACTATTTTGCTATAACACTCAGGAAATCATATCAAACGTGGTAATACTTAACATATACTGTAGTATATCCATCTAATTATAATGGAGATTGTGTATTTGTCTGTAATCGAAACTATATAACTACTAAAGTCATAATTCACTAAGTTATTTATGTCAAATGCTCCATGATTGTATTCTTATTTAAACCTCAAATATTACTAAGATTGTTTTACATTATTAATCTTCTTGACCATATTTGCATACCGATAACATGCTAGAGGCCTTCAGTGTGAACGGAAGGCTACTTTGTATATTGATATTAAAAATTTGATTTTAAAGTATATACTTAGTATTATTGATTTCTAATTGTTTGGTTTTATCTTAATGTATATGAGCAAAAGTCTCGTGGATAAATCTTTAAAGAAATTCATTAACAAGAAATAACTGTAATTTTATTCTTTACTTCCTATTCTAGCTAAATAGTTAAATTAGGAACATTTAGCAATGAAAAACGTGAGTGATGGAAGAATAATTTTCAGTTGCTCTTGTTATATAGCGGCTTCTTCAAATTCACGCTGCTAAATCGCGTATCTGTATACGTTGCGGGTATATTGCGGGTATCGTCACCAACCCTAGACGATATATGTAGTTGTCGTTTAATGAAATCTACAACACATGGGTATTGTAAACATTTGAGTTTATTTCTTTTCCTCGGCTGGTGGATGGCGAGCGCTGACAATAACTACTACTACTTCTGGGATGGTGAGGTAAAGGGGTGGCTGGTGGCGTCTCACCGCCCTTGGCCGCGACGAACCGTGTCGACAGTCCGTCCGTGTGCTCTGATTGCCGTCCGCTGTCTCCTGTCTGACTCTCTAACTGACCTGAGATCACTGCCTTCCTTTTATATATATCAAACGCCTACGCGTTTTCTTTTATCTTTATCATCGGACAAATCTATTTCCGAACTTATTGTTACCCATCCTTCTTTGTTCGCTTTACCCGGAAAAAGTCCTTTGTTACTCTTTTCGTCTTCTCCCTGCCTCGATCCAACCGAAAGACTCCATTTCCGTGTTCACCTTCTTTTAAATATCTTCAATATACAACACTCTATTTTTTTATTATACCCTCCCCTACTTCAAACGTTTTATATGCATTCTTATTTAGTTTCATTAGCATTTATAATTCATTGTAATATTTTATTACATTAAATCTTAAATACTTGCACCCAGATGGTGCGTATTTTTACTAGTATTTATTCCATCTGTTCTCAAGAGAACTTTCTCCATTATCATTTCTTCTTCTATCAAGTGTACACATTCATTCAAATATATGGCGTTGACCTACGTTCAGGAAAGATAAGAAGTTAAATTTCTTCATGGAGTAAAAGATTAAAAGAATATAAATCTTTTTTTTTTTTCTTAATTTCCGATTGAAATGTCTTTCAACGATGTGGAGCATTTCCGATCAGACACGGGCAATTCTAAGTAACTTTCCAACGACACAGATTTTTTTCAACCCACTCAAGAATCTTCCAGAACTTTTATACGCGACGTCTCCTACGTATATGTGGATGTGTTCCCCTAGGGCATGACTTTTTAAAATATAATAATGAATACGTATAATTAGTTGTATTGCGTAGGATTGCAAGATATAATGCAACATCCGTAAGACGATACTTGTCTGTATCTATGAGATGAGGTTTGATATGAATAATCTTGATATTTCGGACTGTTGTCCTCATCTTTATCGGGAATCAATACAGTTCAGATCTCTGAATATGATTAAGGTAATTAGGAAAAAAAAACAAACATAGATCGATGTTACAGTCATTTAAATGTTTTTTATACACAATAACGATGAGGACAACAGTCCGAAATATCAAAATTATTAACAAGAATAGTCAAGAGGAAAAAAAGGAAACCATATACATTCATACCTATATTTACGTCGTTTCAACTTATGTCAATTTCAAAGATATGTAGCTTTTCAAAAATATTCAAATCTTAAAGAACCTTTATGTCGTTCAACTTATTCAAAGATATGTAGCTTTTCAAAAATATTGAAATCTTAAAAGCTATATAAAATATTACAAACATTTATGTCGTTCAACTTATGTCAATTTCAAAGATATGTAGCTTTTCAAAAATATTGAAATCTTAAAGCTATATAAAATATTACAAATTTATGTCGATTCAACTTATGTCAATTTCAAAGATATGTAGCTTTTCAAAAAATATTGAAATTTAAAAGCTATATAAAATATTACAACCTTTATGTCGTTTCAACTTATGTCAATTTCAAAGATATGTAGCTTTTTCAAAAATATTGAAATTTTAAAAGCTATATAAAATATTACAACCTTTATGTCGTTTCAACTTATGTCAATTTCAAAGAATAGTAGCTTTTCAAAAATATTGAAATTTTAAAAGCTATATAAAATATTACAACCTTTATGTCGTTTCAACTTATGTCAATTTCAAAGATATGTAGCTTTTCAAAAATATTGAAATTTTAAAAGCTATATAAAATATTTACAACCTTTATCATTTCAAAGATATGTAGCTTTTCAAAAATATTGAAATCTTAAAAGCTATATAAAATATTACAACATTTACGTCGTTTCAACTTATGTCAATTTCAAAGATATGTAGCTTTTCAAAAATATTGAAATCTTAAAAGCTATATAAAATATTACAACCTTTACGTCGTTTCAACTTATGTCAATTTCAAAATGTGTAGCTTTTCAAAATATTGAAATCTTAAAAGCTATATAAATATTACAACCTTTACATCGTTTCAACTTATGTCAAAGATTGTCTTTTCAAAAATATTGAAATCTTAAAAGCTATATAAAATATTACAACATTTACGTCGTTTCAACTTATGTCAATTTCAAAGATATGTAGCTTTTCAAAATATTGAAATTTTAAAAGCTATATAAAATATTATAACATTTTATGTCGTCTGTAAAAACAGCTGTATCAATCATACCTTGTGCTACTCTTAATACGGGTAGTATCGATTGTTTACGCTCATTTTCGTGTCGAGAAGTAAATGAAAAAGAGATGCATATAGTGTTTAAAGAATCATAAAATCAATTATAATATACATAAAGAGATAAAATTTGTTTATAAACATGAACAATTTCACACATTTTCCAAAAAATCCAATCGTTAGGATTTTAGCGCGAGTCAAACACGCACCTCTTTTTGAAATTGTTGGCATGTATAACACGGTCAGTGCTGGAGCAGTTATTTTAGTTTGAGAGTTTTGTTTAACGGCATATCAACCTCTGTGGGTTATTTATGACAGAAAGGGTTATGTAGAACTTCATACGGATTACAGTCTTTAGAGTAACGGTTTTATAGTGGTATTCTTATGTTTGGTTAGATCTTGTTGAAAAGGTTGTCCTTTTTCTTTTCTTTTTTTTCTGCAGAGGGTAAGATTTCCCGAAATGTGGCCACCTGTTGGCCCTGGGTGGTGACCCGTGATGCTTAAGGTGGAAGTCTTGGTGGATGAGGAGTCCATGACCTGCAACACTCCACTTAGACCTTTACTTAGGCTAGATGGGCGGTCGAGAGGCTGGTCACGGCAAGCCCTACCACCTATATGATTGCCCCAAACCTATTGCCCCTTATGGCAAGCCCCAACCCTTTTTATCATATGGGTGCCTAAGGCGGTGGCTGAGGGTCTACGTCCTGAGAATGACGCTAACCGCTATCTGATAGTGAGGTTCCAGTTTTTGAGGTTTTGTGGAGAGTGGAGCACCCCTTCATCACCACTGCTCCCTCGTCCACACTGACCAGCATTAGGGTCACATCTCTGGGTTAAATAGAAGAACATGAGTTTATAAACAAAATTTGATTATCATTAAGAATGAATTTATTTCAAATTTTGTCGGCATTAAATGACCCACCGAGGTTTGATATGCCGTAAACCCAAACCAAACTCGCCACTTGGTCATTCGTAATCGTTTTGATGCAGTTGTTTGATAAAAACGACCAACCATATCGCTGTCTTTTTTAACTCTTGTTATCATGGGTATTAGAAACACTTAATCATAATATACTTTATTTTTTCTCTCTTGTCAGTATTAATTACCATGATATTAACAATGGCTGAAATTACCTTGAGAACTGCTCACATGCGCGAACAAAAAATGGAAACAGATAGATGTATGGTAATCGAGTTATTGAAAGAAAGTCAATAAAAAAAAAAAAACAAATATCATATATTTCTACAGTGTTATTGCTTGTTAACTTAGCAAAAAAAATTTAAAAAAAAAATGATTAAAATGAAATACAGTTTCATTTCATCTTTAAGAGCACACTTACAAAAAGCATTAAAACTTACTAATATATATTTATTAGAACCTGTGAACAAAAAGTTAAAACTAAAAAAAAAAAAAAGTTGACAGCTCAGTTCGACAATTTTGACTCGTAATTCTATTAAACCACAACATGAAGATACGAGTGAGAAACGTCAAAATTATTTGTGACACAGTTATTAAGTCTTGCAAATGAACGAAAATGGATTCGCAATATCCTGCCGAAAATAATGCTAAGGAAGACTACCTAGATGATCTAGCGCTTCTTCCAAATACTCCTGCTGAAGACGATCTCTGCTGTATAGCCTGGGACCTACAGTCCTCTATACGAACTCGGATAAACCAAATTCATCTGTTCTAATGAAATATGACGTCATCGATTCATTAAATATCGGTCCTCTGAAATTAGTAGACCAGCTATTGACAGGTTAATCCACCATATGAAATCTAATCTCTCTCATAAATCAGGTACTATATGCAGCAATAACGCGCAGTTATAATATCATTAGATTACGTATCGAAAAATCATTTCATGTCAATTTACGGAAAAATACCAACAACAAAAAATTGATATGTTAGGTTTAGTATAAGGTTATGCTATTTCGGGAGTTCCGTAATCAAATGCTATGTATAAGTAAATAAAACGGAAATTCTTCCAATGTTGGTACATTGTCGTTGAAAAATTTGAACTTTAGCGAAGTGTATGGCGAACGATCTAAACAAGGATAATGTTCGTTGTTTTGAAAAAAAATCCTGGAAGCAGCTACAAAATAGCGAAAATTACATGATTAATTTACTTTCGAGATTTTAACAAGACAAAGAGGCTGAATTCACATAAAGAAAGACGATATGAGTAAATAGTAGGGCCGACTGTGCTCTTTAATCTTAGTATGGCAACCTGTCTACAAAGAAAACTCTAAATTCAAACCTGTCAAAACTTCGCGGTAAGTGAACTTGTATCACATCTTATTCTTTGAGAGTTTGATAAATACACAGAAAAAGAAAGAAATATATCAGAGCAGATCTGTATCTTTATGAAATTTTAGAAAGGTTAAAAAAAGAAACAAACAAATGATCAGAATTTGCTGGCGTTAGTCATAATGAAACGTGTCATTTATGAAAAAGTCATTGCAAATTCGTTTTTTGATGTTCTCAAAACATATCCATCCTAAATTAATCGGGCTTAACACATTTAGGTGTTCTCGTTACAAGATCACTGGAACACTTTCTTATTGGCAAATCCTTTAAAAATTTCCAAAGACATCCATTCAACACTCTCAGAATTCTTTGCTAATTCAGTTAAGTCTTGAAAAGCGTTTGTACGAAGGTGAGTCAAAAAGTAATGCCATTGTCTTTATTTCATATGAAGTTTAAAAATAAAATAAAACTAAGGCCTACATTGAGACCATAACGATGCTCAGAGCAAGAATCCGACGAATAAAACCAAACATGCCAATTGACATTGTCCTACTTCTGCATGATAATGCTCGACCGCAGACAAGGTTCAGGACAAGGGAGAAAATCGCTTCATTCGGGTGGACAACTTTATCCCATCCTCCATACTGACCAGATTTATCACCTGCAGATTATTATAACTTCGGTCCCATAAAAGAGATTTTGAGAGGCAAACATTATTCAAGTGACGAGGAAGTGAAATCTGTAGTAAAGAAGTGGCTCAGAGAACAGTTAACAGAATTTTACGGGGCAGGAATACATGCTCGTCGTTGAAGATGGAATATTGCTATTGATGATAGAAACGGTTGAGAGTAGTAGATGTGATCCACAGAGAGCCAAGATTCATTTTGATATAATGATACATTTCCTCTGTTTGGTAATATACCGTCCAAAAATAAAAATGGCATTACTTTTTGACAACAACCTCGTATTTTGTCTAAAACAAAACTATACTATATGGTTTCCTTATGTATATGTAAGTAAATGTCATTCAAGCGTGTTTCTAACAATTCTTTTCTTTATTTTTTAGGTAAGTCATCAGTTTAATCCCTTTCTAATTTTCGGATTTGGTAAGTACAAAACGGATATAATTTTTTTCTCCTATTCAAACTCATTAAAAAAATAAAAGCTTTTTTTTCAAGTACCCTGTTACCCCGAAAATAATATCTACCTGAAAAGTAAGACCTAATGTGATTTTTTTTTTCGAGTGATTTTGATATAATCCATCCCCTTCAAATAAGCCCTAGTTGAGAGCGGGAGACTGATGAAGAAAGAAACAAGCATTCTTCACAATCACATCATTCGACTAAAACACTCGTCTTCGTCAATGATCAAAACGACGCGCATTTACTTCTGATATTTATTCGCGTGATGCTCATTAAAATTCCGTATTACGCCCACAAACGCACAAATTTCAGACTACATCTTTCCTGGTCGGGGCAAATAAGGCACTTCATAAAGTTCACGGTTTGATAACCTTTTTGAAAATAACAAAGTATGGGGTAAATAGATTGTTTTTTAATTGCTCTTTAGAAAGTTCGTTATTTTCTACTTCGTAATATTTTTTTTTTTTATATATCAAGATATGACATCAAAAAAAAAAAAAAAAAAAAAACAAGCTAGTGTTATTATTTCGGAAGTGAAAATTAATACATAAGCGCGATCTTATTTTGGCGGGAAACACGGTAGATTTATCTTATTTGCGTTTATATGTTAAATGATGTTCTATTCCAAGGGCCTCAAATTCTAACCTTCACTCCAGACAATTTTTTCTCCCAAATTTAATATTTCAGTCACGTTCACTGCAAGATTAAAAGCTAAAATGTAGAGATAATCCCATTTTATCAACATATATATGGGTTAGATAGTAGGGCAGACTGGGCCCTTCGGCCTTGTGGTAGGTAATCAAGTCTAGGAGAGGGGATAACTCTGAATTCAAAATCCTGAAGGTCGGTCGTTGATTGCGGTTTTATGGCAACGCTTGATGCACCAATCTTTTCTATCGACTGGTTCCAGTGGCCAAAAGTATGGATGGTCCAACACAAGCCTTCACCACTATAAACAAATCACTGTGTAGGTGTTCATTGTGTGATGAACCCTCATGCGTGCGGAGGAAAGTTCGACGGAAGTCCATAATAGTCTAATACATAACTATATATATATGTTCAATATTACATACTCTTAATATATATAATCCGCGGGATTTAGCATCACTCAGGACAGAATCAGCCAAAGAATATCTGGCTTTCAACTACCGGCCTAGCCTCGCAAAATCAGCGCCATGCATAGGAGCAGCTTAAATGTCTATCTAATCTATGTTGATAGTAGAAGCACATCTGGGAACTATAATGGATATAGAATTGACGCATCTACGGCTTAAGCAAAGTCACTATTCTTCCTAGTATAGGACGCTAGCGAAAAGGGATATTATTGACTCCAGCAGATGTTCGGGCTAAATCCGATATTAGGTCACTCCCTCACTTTACATACTGCTTATTCAGTTTACTGACAACAATAGCAACTAATAACAGAATTCACGATGACAATCAATACACTGTGGAGACATCGTACTGCCGTTGATATATACTTTTTTGGCCGCACAAAGGGCCTCTCTCGCAGGGTGTGAGATTGGCTTATTTCTTTTTAATAATTTGAATTTGAGACTCCCTAGAATACCATATCAATAAATATGGAAACATAGCATTTTTAATAAAAATGTTAATCCAAGATAGTCTTGAACATTCTACATATAAGATTCACGGACCGGCAGAGAGAGCGCGATTTGATCTACCACTCATAATTATTTCATATCAATACGCTTGTGTCAAAGGCCTATCACCACTGTAAATAAATAAATGGATATCCGTTAGATTGTGTAGAAAAATTGTCATAACAAAATATGAGTAATGAAGAGTGGAGAGGAATAGAGAGTGGGGGAAAAGAGGCGAGATACAAGAATAGCATAAAGGGTGCGGTGAGCGGTTGACGCGAAAAAAGGGAAATGAGAGGAATGGTATGAAAGAAAGGTGTGAAGGAAAATAAAGTGATGAAAGAGAGAGTGTAGAAAGTCGTGTGAATAAGATGATTATTTCTTTGACTATATTAAAACTATTTAGCGCAGAGTAGCTTCTTACAGTTGTATGATCAAACAGCTAACGGTACCTATACGATCTTCTTTGTGAGATGGATCTTTGCACGAAATTCATTCGAAGACCAATGTCCAATTTAGCCCAAATTGTCAAAAAGGTAAAGACGATATGAGGTATACCGTTTACCTCGTCCGGGTTATATAAGTCTTTCCGGAATCCTTAATTCCTATAGACCCTCAGCTTCAGAGCTATAATGGTTCTAAAACCTACGGCATTTCTCACATGCAGTGATGACAAGTGCAAAACCGTTTTGAGTGAGACAGACACTGGCGTACGCAACAAATGAGCAACTTGGAACATCCCTGATCACGTAAATCCTCTCTCTTTCTCTCTTTATTCGATACACTGAAGGACAAAGGATTTAATAGAAGATTGCATGATATAGTTCTGTAATTAAACGCTTCATTCAATTTTGGGGCAGAATTTGAAGTCCCAGAGATCAGCTAATAACCTGCGGTTATAAACTTCCTTAAACAAAGTATGCAGAATATGGTTTTCAGCATATATGAGTTTTCAAGTAAGCAAATAAATACTGGGTGTGATAGATTATGTATCGAAAAGTCAAGTTGAGAAAGATTTAACACATCTCATCCAGATAGGGATTGGTGTGAACATGGATGTATTTGGAATGGGATCAGGTTCAATGCGTCTAGGGTTATTTTGTGCATAAAAGGCTCTAGAGAAATCCATTTCTCACAAATACTATATACGGTGAGTGGCTCGTCGATTGGTCGATATCAACCGAAACAGAGGAGTATATTCCTTTTTACAACATAGCACAGCCCAGGGAATTGGTCTTTTTTTTTTGCGACAGTCGACGGTGTTCACAAGTAACTCACACCTACACCAAGCTCCCACATTATCGCAAAAGACCCAATACTATGCTCCCATACACCTGTGATTGTCGTGTAGGTCAGGTGTCACTATATACCTCATGTGTTCCTTGTGAGTGGATGACCTAAGACACGGTACATACGATATAACGTGTGAATAACAAGGTCAATTTTTATTTAGCACGCTGAGTATATAGCAGGCATGAACTCAAGTTTTCCTTTCTCCATACTGGTGCCTAAATGGATTGTCTGCCCAACACTTTGATGACCAAAGCATTTTTCTCAATGGTTATCTAGCGCAAATAACAAATGCAACAGCGCTTGGCCTATGGATTTGAACTACTGGTTACCGAATCTCGTGTGCTTACACGATTATAACCATTAGCAAGGTCAACACGCCCAGATATAAAGTATTGCCGCGATGTTATTAGAGAAGATGTTATAACACCAAACGCCTTTACTTTAAAAGAAAAAGTGATTCAAAATGTAAAACTACCATGTTCTACAGTTTCCGTGGCTACAATAAATGACATTACACCCGGAACAATCCATGTCT
>CM042159.1:37753199-37771664 GCA_023376005.1 Doryteuthis pealeii | reverse complement strand
AGGACCTATTAATTCACCAAAGGATCTCTAGGTAGGTCATTACGCGTACCTTTAATAAATTTGTCTACTAAAGTATGGAGCACTTTATATTTTGTTATATCGCTGCCTATCATGCGCTGAACTAGTGAATCAACTAACACTAACCAAGTTCACCTGTAATCACATTTTTACACACACACACACACACAATTATATAGTATATATATATTATTCTTATATATATATAGTATATATGAATGCTGTGTGTATTAGGCAGCATTTTTCTTTATACAAGGTTTTCGTTGAATTTACAGACAATCCAACGAGTGCCACCGTTTCCTTCTAATCTTCGCCATCCTTCTAATGCAGTGACGAAACAGTTTGGTGGACTGGTATTACCAGTTCCACCGCGACAGCAGAAGGATGGCCAGAAGATATAAACGATCAACGAAAGACTGTCAGACAGGAATGGTCATGTTCAATTCACAAATGAATTAGTATATTAGGATATATATATATATTAAATATATATACTATATTGATATACGAGTAAAAAGTACCCGTCCATGATTTATCAAATCTAAAAAATCACAGAGAATTTGTAAGTAGAATGGTTTGTTTACTTTTGGAACTTTTTGCTATTTAAGATATTATTTAAAAAAATAGCATTCCTAAACTTTAAAGATGACGATAAACAAAGCTAAGAATTAGTGTATTATAATATTCGTTAGTATCTTTAAAGATTAGTCTGTCTTTGTGTTTAATGTACATTTTGTAAACAATTATATTTTTTAAGCGAGCTTCCTTGCCTAGTTGATTTCCATGTAGTAAATGTATCGTTTAATTCCTTATTTTTACCGTATATATAAGTGTAAATAAAATGCTAAGAATGTTAAATACTTACGATTGTCTGGTATATCTATAATGTCTTGTTTTCTTTGTTTTGGTTTTAATGATAGTGTTTTGTTTTTTTTCTAAAACAAATTGGAGAGAGATGTATCAGTTTTTAATTTATTTAATCTTTCGACCGCTAAAAGTAATACATGGAATGCTAACAATAAAACATATACTTATGTAGGTGAGTGATATAAAGGTTTGAGTATATACTGATTAAAAATGGATATATTTTATTGTAAAATGAAAGAATTAATAGTAAAAAATTGAGTTATTACTTATGCGTTAAATGTTTTGATTAATTATTTAAATTCGCGTGTAAATAAAGATAACTTTCAATTGATAAAAACACATACAAATCATATATTTAGAAAGATTTTATTTCTAACCAAAATAAATATTTCTAAGTTAGACCGGGAATACGCGAAAAATTCCGAGCTGAACGAATTGTCCTATTTCAAACAAAGGGGAGAAATTTCACACTTACACATAATTATAATTTCAGATATATATATATATATTGTAGCTCAGCATAATGCTTTGTAGGTATGTATATATAGATTATATATATATAGGATATATATATATTATTGTAGCCAAGCATAAGCTTTGTTATATATATATTGGTAGTATGCGTTGTATATAATATATAATATATAATAGCACTATATAAGTATATATTGTTGCTCAGCATAATGCTTTGTTATAATATATATGTATATATAATATATATATAAATAATATTGTAGCTCAAGCATAATGCTGTAATATAGGTAAATATATTGTAGCTCAAGCATAATGCTTTGTTATATATATATATATATATATATTATAAATTGTAGCTCAGCATAATGTATTGTTATATATTTAATATATATATATATATATATATATATATTGTAGCTCAAGCATAATGCTATTGTATAATATATATATATATAATAGTAGTATAGTTAGTATGCTATGATATATTTATATATATATATATATATATATATATATTGTAGCTCAAGCATAATGCTTTGTTATTATAATATAATATATATATATATTGTCATTGGCTCAAGCATAATGCTTGTATATATATTATATATATATATAATATATATGTAGCTCAAGCATATGCTTTGAGATATATATATATATTGTAGCTCAAGCATAATGCTTTGTTATATATATATATCTTATATATATATATATATATTGTAGCTTCAAGCATAATGCTTTTATATAATATATATATATATATATAGATATATATGATAGCCAAGCATAATGCTTTGTTATATATATATATATATATATATATATATATATATATATATATATATATATTGTAGCTCAAGCATAATGCTTTGTATATAATAGTATATATATATATATATAGTATGTAGCTCAAGCATAATGCTTTGTTATTATATATATATATATATATATATATATATGGTAGCTCAAGCATAATGCTTGGTTGTATAATATATATATATATATATATATATATATATTGTAGCTCAGCATATATGCTTTGTATTATATATATATATTATATATATTATATGATATATGTAGCTCAAGCATAATGCTTTTGTATAATTATATAACTATATATATTATATTGTAGCTCAAGCATAATGCGTTTTATATATATATATATATATTGTAGCTAAGCATAATGCTTTATTATATATATATATATATATATATATATATATATTGTAGCTATAATATATTATATTATATTATATATATTTAGCTCAAGCATAATGCTTTGTATATATATATATATATATATATATATTAATATATATTGTAGCTCAAGCATAATGCTTTATAGTAATATATATAATATATATATATATATATATGTAGCTCAAGCATAATCTTGTATATATAATATATATATATATATATATGTAGCTCAAGCATAATGCTTTGTTATATATATATATATAATTAGATATTATATATATATATATATTGTTAGCTCAAGCATAATGCTTTGTATATATAATATATAGATATATATATATATATTGTATGCAAGCATAATGCTTTGTTATTATTATATATATAATATATATATATAGTATTGTAGCTCAAGCATAATGCTTTGTTATATATATATATAGTATATATAATATAATATTGTAGCTCAAGCATAATCTTTGGTAGTATATAATAAATATATTATATATATATATATATATATAGCTCAGCATAATTGCTTTGTTATACTATAGCTTGTATATATGTATATTATAACCAGTATAATGTTTGTTTTATTATATATATAATATATATAGATATATATTATGATGTAATGAAATGTAGGTTAGAAACAAGGTGCATCTATTTCTTCTTACTCAATCACTAACCTCATATTTCTTTTGACAACTGCAACGAACTAATATTGTTTGAAGTCTGTTTTGCCTGACTTCTAGTCTATTTCTTTTGATCTTGCTGCGATCTTACACACTGTGATCTTTGGAGCGCTAAGGAATCGACCTCGAACCAATCGAAGTGTCATTTTTTTCTCTCTTTTCATCTTCATAAGGATGGTGTGTCTGTCTAAGTCAGTCTCGATCTGATCAAGCGAGAAAAATGTAAAGTAATTTTTGATACTGTCGACGTAAGCAATTCATTGGCAAGATCATTTTCCTTAAGAATTACTTATATTGTAATATCTCAATACTTTATTCTATATTTGGTTGTTTGGCTTTCATGGCATGTCAACCACTGGGTTATTCTATTTGGAAGACATTTTTAGTTTATTCATTCTTATTGGGAATTGAATTTCTTTAAACTCATTTTCGTAAACATTTTCCCATTCTTATTTTCATATATTTAGGTACTTTTATTATTATTAGTAGTAGTAGTAGTAAATGGCCTGGTTAGCACAGTCGGTAGAGCATTCGGCTAGAAACCACGAGGTTCCTAGTTCGATACCGTTCCTCGCCAACTCAGCGTATGAGTAGCACAGGGATATGTGCGGTAAAGTAAGGAGCAGATGATAGGTGTGGCGCTCCATCTCAGACGCTAAAACAATCTCCTTAGTCTAGCACTAGTGAAAAGGGGATAGACTCCCTCGCTGCATGGCTGATACCGACATTAGGCCGCCCCGACGACTTATTATTCTGTCCGTGTTTTGAAATGAGGAAGATTTTCTCCTTTGGGTGATGGCTATCCGACGAAGCTGGTCTCTTTTATAGACGTAACTGCTGGAATGAATCCATAATAGCCAAATGACGGTTTGTTTAGTTTTCTGACTTATTAAAAGTGTAAGTGTATATATATGTATATATATGTATATATATATATACTCCATCCTAAAACGGTCTCGGCGTAAGCGGCACATGACAGACGTCACGGAGACATTTCCTACATTTAAGCCGGACCATATATGTGACAGGGCTTGCCTGTCGAGGGCTGGGCTTCTCAGTCATGTACGGTCACATAATAGAGGAGACCGGGGGGGGGGGTTCATATGTGTGACAAGGAGTAAAAATAAAGCTGGTCGCCTGCGCCACCTGCGTGCTCACAGCCGTACTACTTGTAGCAATGGCTTTCTTCTGTGAAGAAGTGGCAATCACCACACACACACACACATATATATATATATATATATATATATATATATATATATAACAATTGGTGTTAAAAAGACCTAGATAACTCAGTTGCTAAATAAAAAATACAAACTGATTTCTTGGGCGGGGGATTCAAAAAAGTAAAAACCAACAATCTGAACTTTCTGAAAATGATCAGTATTTTATGTAGTGGCCAAAAAAAAAAAAAAACACGAAGGATTTGCTAAGTCATGTTTAAAGAGTGCTCAATGCGCTAAGTAGAGCGTAAACATAAGGACTTCAATGAGTCAGACACTATCTTTTTAGGTTTCACCCGAATGGTTCTTCAGGATCCTGAAGAACCATTCGGTTGAATCTTAGGTAGATAGTGTCTGACTCATTAAGGTCCTTACATAATAATATCTAATAATAATAGAGATTCTGTCTCCATTTGTCTTTAACCGAAACTACGTCATGGCTTACGTCACCATACCCAAAATGGTCAATACGTGGAATAAAAAACAACAACCTTGTATTATATACATTAAAAAATTGAGTAAAAAATTTAAAAGTATATTTCTTTAACTCTCCCCCTTTATTTTCAGTAACAAGAGGTTAACTAACAAGTTTACAAATAAATAATTACCTATGTTTTTTGTAAAACTTATGTATACAATATTCAAAATAATTATCTAATTAATAATTAATATATGCACTCAAAATTTTATTTGAGGGGGACAGATCAAAGTAACCGTTTCAAACTGTTCTTTTTTATCTTTTTATTTTTACTCCTGATTTAATTTACTTATGATACAAACCTTCTGACATTGAATGTTTCACTCATACGGGGGGGGGTATGAGTGAAATATTCAATGTCAGAGGGTTTGTATCATAAGTAAATTAAATCAAATTTATTAAAGGAGTAGAAAAATAATAAATAAATAAAAAAGAGGTTAATGTATTTATAAATAATTTTTACACCTCCTGGAGGGTGTTTTTTATGGTATTACATAATTAAAATATGTGTGAGTCTGGGTTGAGATACTGCTTCATACACTATCTGTTTTATAAATATCTCTATTCAGCAGAGATTAATTGCTCTCATAACCGTGCAAATGCATTATTCAACGTGTTTTTCCCGCGGTACCTCGAATAATTAACAATCTCTGCCAAATCTGCGTTAAGATCCCGCCTCTAAATCCCACCTTGCCAGCCGGGTTTACAATAAACCGGCTGCAACTTTGGCAAAGCGCTAATATGGAATCACCCCTTCTGTCCCTACTATCAGTACCGTAGCGAAAGTTAGTATTATTTAGATTATTCCTACTATTGTCCTCATCTTTGTTATCTGTACAACGTTTCGGCTGATGTGCCCCTCGGTCTTCTTCATGTATTTCTTGTTGCGATATGGAATTAAACCTTCTGTAATTACCATCAGATTCACACAGAACCGTAGCGAAAGTTAGTATTATTTAGATTATTCGTAATATTGTCCTCATCTTTATTGTTATCTGTACAACGTTTCGGCCGATGTGCCCTCCGGCCTTCATGTATTTCTTGTTGCGATATGGAATTAAACCTTCTGTAATTACCATCAGATTAACTCAGAACTGTAGCGAAAGTTAGTTTTATTTGGATTATTCGTACTATTGTCCACATCTTTGTTATCTATACAACGTTTCGACCGATGTGCCTTCTGGCCTTATTCCGGTATTTCTTGTAGTGAAAGTATCTGTTATGGTTACCTGTATGAGTCGGACTGTTGGATAGAGCATGTTTTCGGCTACCAAACACTATTTTTAAACAGTCATCACCACTAAATATACATATGTGAGACGCTTCAAAAGTAATGTCTCCTATTTATTTCCATAGAAACTACAACAGATAAAGGGAACACAATAACACTGATGTATAGAGCAAGTTTTCAGCTACGAAACACTTTTGATTTTTACTTCGTCACCAACACTGACTATCCATACTTGAGGTGATTCAAAAATAATTACACCTATTTATTTCCATAGAAACTGCAAGAGATAAAGGGAACACAATAACGCTGTTCGATAGAGCAAATTTTCTGCTACAAACCACTGTTTTTTCCATATAGTCACCACCACTAATCATACATATCCATCAATACTATCTACCGATCTTATTGTGCCCCCTTTGTATTTTCCGTGGAAATAAATAGAAAACTGTACTTACTTAGCGCCTTACGCAGCTTTTATTTATATAAAATGTTATTCTCCAGGGGTCTAATCTAAGAAAACCAGAAGATTGAATGTGTTTTTTTTGTTTGTCAGTGCCAAACAGTGGCCTTTGAGTTTTCGTCATTTATTTATTTGAAAAGTACCGATTAGAAATGCTTCAGATTGTATAGTTAGGAACTAACAATATATTATATATAATACTGTGACCACAAGGTGTGTCAAAAAAGTATCGATATGTCTTTCTACTTTTTGACACCCCTTATATTCTGAATAAATTAACGTTCCATTCATTCTTCATTTCTATATTGGTAAATACAGCTTCAAAGTTGGCACTTTTATTACAAACATTGTATTCTAAAGAAAAATAAGGTCCCATTCATTGTTCATGTCTATCTTGGTAAATACAGCTTCAAGCGCGATACTTGTATATATATATATTTCTTCTTTCAAAAATATTTGGTTGAACTGTGCCGACATTTTGTGTCTGCAAATCTTGTTCATAATCCTTTCTGGTGGCCGAACAGATGATATATCAGGCTGGAATTGGCAGATGTATTTGGCATAAATTATTTTTTACCAATGACTTTCTGTCCTCTCATGGGCAATAAATCAGGCGGAATTTAAAACAATATAACATTGGATTATTCCATTTACACTAGTGTTATGTTTTTTTATTTTACTTTATTTATTAATATATTTTTCTTCTTATTAGTAAATGTATCTGTATCATTGTGTGTGTGGAGATATATAATATATATATATTAATGGAAGTGAATCCGACAGTATGTAAAAACATTTACATCTAAAACAGACCTAATAATCAGTTCTGATGATGATTTTTTTATAAAATCGAAATATTATCAATATTAGCAATGAAAATGATATAAAAATATATTCATTTAAACAACATTGTGTTTTTCATACCCTTTTATCTATACACATACAATCGGATTCATTTCCTTATTCTTAACTCATATATATATATATATATATATATATATATATATATATATATGAGATTTATCCAAAACTTGGTAGTAAGGGATGATTCTATATGTGATTTCTAAGATACACTGTATTAATATTGTATGATCTAGTATGTATAAATACAGCAAATCTTTAAATCACTAAAGAGAGCTCAATGTATAATAATCTTTTTAGATTATATACAGAGCAATATTTATCATAGAAAGGAAGGAAGAACTCAACACCGTAATTCCATAATAAATTTATTTCGACCAAAATTGGGGCCTATATCAATCTAAGTTGATTTAATATAACTCGCCAAAATTCAGTCTCATCAGATGGGGATCAATTTAGAAAAAAGTAAATTTCCCCATCTGATGAGACTGAATTTTGGGGAGCTATATTAAATCATCATCATCATCATCACCATGTCGCGCAGGCAGCACGGATATCCAAGACGATCTCTCGCCAACCTTCCTATCATTCATCGCCACAGGAGCCTCTCTCGCTGCAGCCAGCATCTTTACATAGCTGGTCGATATAAGTCCTTGCGGCCCACAACTGGCATGTCCATGTGTTGGCTTCCACAGGAGAACATCACTTATGAGTTCATCCTTGCTTCTCCAGCTTGCTAGTCCGTCTCACTCGGATAGTCTGTGAGATAGGGGGCAGGTGACCATACAGCTGCTCCCTTGTGGGATGCTGTTTCCACGACTTGTTCAGAACTGCTCGCAGCATTCTTGTGCAGCTCCCATCTAGCTTATTTTCGAGGCGCCTCGTTAGGGTCCAGGTAGTGCAGCCATACAGCAGTACTGATATGACTACAGCCTGGAAGAGATGTCGCTTTAGCTTGTCAGTGAGATATTAAAATCAAGTTAGATTTATATAGGCCCCAATTTTGGTCGAAATAAATTTATTATGGAATTACGGTGTTGAGTTCTTCCTTCCTTTCTATGATATATATATATATATATATATATATATTTGTGTGTGTAGGTGTGAAAGGAGAAAGTGAAATCTAAAAGCAGGCAATGTAAATGTGTTTAAATAAATGTAGAGACATTTTCTTCAAACGCACCAAAATATAAAAGAATTGCAGCCGCGAACATCGTCGGTAGAACAAATTTACAAGAAAATCAACCGGTTGTTTCATGTCACTTTGTTTGTGCCACGGGGTACTCACTTTCGTCATCGAGTTGAACAATCCTATTAACGAGAGAAGTAAGCTAATTAAAGTTGTTCAAATCACCCACTGCTGGCATCTAATTTAATAAATTATTTGTATCTGTGTGCGTCTGGCCTTTTAGACCGCCACACGCACTTGCTATTATTTGTTAAACGAAGACTGGGGCAATTCAATGTCTCTCCTTTTTACGTTTAATCGTATTTATTTCAATTCAAACTTTTATTTCTTTTACTTTTCTTTTTCTTTTTTTTTTTTGTCATTTTTTTTGTTGTTGTTGCTTTTTTAGCTTTTCATGTCTCCCTTTTCTTTTGTGGTTATCTTACTCTTATACATCTTATCATTTTTTAGAAACATTTTTCGTCTACGTATATTTAACTTTTACACTCTCTCACGTGTCTTATTATTCTTATTCGTTATTTTTACTACTCTGTGCATAGTCTTGAACCAGATCTATACATTATAGTTACCACACACCACTACTTTTTTATGGTGATGGTGATGATATTCTTTCTATTACAGCAACTGCTACTACTACTCTGTAGCTTGTCTTCTATGCTATAAATTTCCCAACACCATTTCTTCTTTTTTCTTCCTCTGATTCCTTCCATTTTCTTCCTTTTCGTTTTTTCTTTCCTTTCTTTGTTTTCGTTCTTCGTTTCATTTTTTCCTCCTTCTTTTTCTTCCTTCTTCTTCTTATTTTCCCCCTCATTCTTCTTCTTCTTATTATTATTTTCCTCCTAATTCTTCTTCTATTATTATCCTCTGATTCTTCTTATTATTATTATTTTCCTCCCCATTCTTCTTCTTCTTATTATTATTATTTTCCTCCTCATTCTTCTTCTTCTTCTTCTTTTCCTCCTCATTCTTCTTCTTCTTCTTCTTCCTCCTCATTTCTTCTTCTTCTTCTTTTCCTCCTCATTCTTCTTCTTTTTTCCTCCTCATTCTCCTTCTTCTTCTTCTTCTTCTTCTTTTCCTCCTCATTCTCCTTCTTCTTCTTTTCCTCCTCATTCTCCTTCTCCTTTTCCTCCTCATTCTCCTTCTCCTTCTTATTTTCCTCCTCATTCTTCTTCTTCTTCTCATATTAATATTTCTCACAGCTGGTAGTTCACTTGAGGCTGAGTGACAGCAGGGCTCTTCTGAGTATTAATGTATGCAAATGAATGGATTCTATTGAATAGTTTTTTGAAAACCAGAAAACTGTATAAAAAAATATTTTATTAGATAGAAACACTTAAAAGCATTCAATTGTTTTCAAATTGATAGGAAGATTTGATATTTTATAACGGTGTGGAAATTATTTGTATTAAGAATAATTACTTACGTTATAATTGTTTAATAATTATAATGGTGCGAGCTATTCACAGCAACATTTCTTGATTGTCTTTCACTAGTGGGACTAGCCTTGTATTTTCGTTGTGCTAGTTTGCTACATTCGCTTAATGGTTGATCGTAACCACACACCCAGCATTTGCAGTTCACTTATTTCCTATCTATATTTGCTGATATCATTTATTATGACATTTTTTGTGCTTCAATTATGAGGTATTTGGTTTCTCTATTGAGGTTTCCTTTCTGTTGTGAGGTTTTAAGGGGTCAAATAAGAACAAAACGACGGGTAACAAATGTAGGAAAATGTATTAACAGAAAGTAGACAAATACAATACAGATAAGTGGAAATTACGTCCGACAAATAGTTATTGGCTTACTCGCATTGGCTTACTCTCAAGCCACAATTATCCCTGTTACTTATAGTAACCCGTCGGCGCATTCCATTGGTCAATAGGGTATATCACCTATAACACTTTCCTTAACCATGTCCACGTCTTTTTATGTGTAATCTCCCCAATTTGTCGTTTGAAGTATCCATATAATTATTTTTCTTCCCATTAAGGTTTTTTTTTTTTTTCGTTTTTTTATACTTTTGTGCGTGTGTTGAAGCTAATCTTATTTTTAAAATACCTGGACCTAGTTAAGAAATAAGTCACAAGAAAGAAACCGAGTCGCTTATATATATATATATATATATATATATATATATATATATATATATATATATTAGTTGAATGAAGTGACAAATAAAAGTTTTAGCTTTTATTCATTTATTTGGGAACGATATTACTACCAATGGTTTCCTGCTAAAAGCATTCATCAGGTAAACGAAATAGTTTTTTTTTTAAATGACAGAAATGGTGTAAACGGTCAAATGTGTGCGTCTTTTAACTGTATCACTCCTGTTGCGTGATGTCGAATGCTCTTTTTGTTTGTACGTGTGCGTATTTCTCTTTGTGCGTATGTGTACGATGTCGTGCGCGTGGAAATGCGTGAAGGCTGTGATAATATGATTGTGTCCACGCACGTGTGTGCGTATTTTTGTTTGCATATATATATATATATATATATATATATTCCAAAAGTCCAGAGAAGAAATCTTCCTTACGACATAGGTTTTTTTTTAAAACATCTTGTCGCAGTTTGAGAGCTCAATGTGTGCTCTTATTTTTAGAGTCACAGAGCAAATTTATAATTAAAGAAATAACAAAAGACTTAGAGATCCTGCATTATAGACTATTTCAGGGAGCTTAGACAAAAATGTCTAATTCTCCCGACTCATCAATGAGTCGGGAGAATTAGACATTTTTGTCTAAGCTCCCTGAAATAGTCTATAATGCAGGATCTCTAGTCTTTTGTTATTTTCTTTATAATATATATATATATATATATATTATGGGTACAGAATTTAATGATCGCAATAAAAGACCAATTGTTTTATTCATTATAAAACTCAAGAATGTATATATATATATATATATATATATATATGCGTGCTCTGTAACTTTGCTAGGAATTCGTTTTGCTATACCGAATAGTATGAGCAAATGACCGACTGCGTGTATGAGCAGTATATATTCCATTACTTTAAGTGACCTCCCTAATGTTAGTGCATGGACATTCTGTGGGTAAATCACATTTAAACGCTTCGGGGAAATGCATCAATGCAAGGAAACACAGTTTTCTCACGTGAGATTTTGCGAGAGCAAAGCGTAATAATCTGACAAAATCTGAATGAACGGGATGACAAAGTACAGGCAAAAAGGATAAAGCTAACCTTGTATAAACCAAGAGAGAGAGAAAAAAAAGATATACATATACTAATATTTATTTTCTATTTCTCTATCCTTACACAGCTCACAATTCATACCTATGTGTTGTATGTAAGAGCAGTATGTATATTTTTTTCATCTCACACTCTCTCTCATATATATAATTTATATATATATATATATATATATATATATTATTCATGTAAGGGTGTCTAAAATGGATAGAAGATAGATTTGATGTTATAAATAAATATAAATTGCATCTACCTGCAACCATATATTACATGCAAGAATAACGTATTAGGGATGCATCAAATGTTTTGGCACAGTTGTTGGTGTCTGAGTATTATATATATATATATATATATATATATATATATATATTTGTGTGTGTGAAAGCCCGTGTTAAATATATGTACATTATATATATATACGAAGAAAGAGAGGGGGTTAGCCCCCACCTTGGAATTGTAAGGTTCCTGGTTTGGTACCGATCTCCGCCAACTCAGCATAAGAGTGGCAGAGATTGGGTAATCAGATCTGTACATTAAAGTGTCTTGCTCTGCCTCAGCAAATCAATTTCCCTGGACTAGCACTATTGAAAAGAGGATAGACTCCCTCACTGTCCGGCAGATACCGACAATAAGCCACTCCATCCACTTTAGATATATATATCTAAAGTAATGTCCTATCTAATTGAGGAAGCAGCATCCCCTATTATTTAAACCCAAGTTTAAACCTAAATTAAGGAAAGCCCAGATGTAGATCTATTGAAACAGATCGAAACACTGCAGCGTAGGCGAAATAAACAACACTTTAATTATGAACTAGTGTTTTTTCAATTTTTCATAATATCACATAAATATGTATATACACATATATATTCGTATATAAACAACTACATCATTTTCATCATTTCACGCTAAATCATTTATGACACCCTCGCCAACCGTCCCTATCGGTTCGTGTCCGCTGGAGGTTCTCTGTTCAGTATCCACGCAGGACAATATAAGTCTTTACTAGACGGCCCGCACTTGCGTGTCTATGCGCCAGTTTCCACAGGATAACCTCGCTTATCCCCAGAAGTTCTTGGATGTGTATATGCATTATATGTACCTTTTTATGTACGCATATATATTCATTCATATAATATATACACCTTATATATATGTGTGTATCAAATGCTACTGGCACTTAACTATGATGATACAAAACAAGAAAAAACCGGAAATGGTCTTACTCGAACACGAGTTGACAGCCATTATATATAAATATATATATAATCATCCACAGACACCGTGTTTAGACGTATCACGTCTCTTCAGTTTGGCTATCCATGTATAAGCTACCTACAGCCGAGATAGTCCTACAGCTTAACCGCTCGGCTATCTTCACCTACAGAATGGGAAGGGAAGTTTAACTGTTTTAATATACACATCTCTCTATGTAAAGGCCGCTATAGAATTATCCATCCCTTTTTACAGGAGAGCGTTGTGTTTACGCTTATATATATATATATATATATCACACTATCCCTATATCTCTACCTCTCTCTCTCTCTTCTCTCTCTCTCTATCTATCTATCTATCTATCTATCTATCTATATATATATATATATATATATATTATATATATATATATATAAAGGAGCGAATAGAGATTTATTGATAGTTAGAATGCAAAATTGAACAAAATATATTTGTGCACGTACCTGTGCGTGTTTGCCTGTATGTGTCTAAAGGATCCATTGTTATTAATAACAGACAGAGGTGCTCATCATAGTGTTATATGTACGCATGCGCGTGTGGCTTCCGTGTATATATGATAACGCGTGGAGATGAAACATTCAGTTGATGTTCACTATCTCTTTCTGAATTACCGCCCCTTTTATGAGAGATATGATCTTTTCCAGAAAAGATCGATGTAGTCACTTAAATGTATTATGTTGAAAGGAACAAGGGGAGAAGGGAAAGGTTTTGTGGGGGATACAGCGGAAATTGATGTATGTAGAGGATGCCAAGAAACATTGATGCACTTATCACTTATCACCGTATAATATAGGCAATAACAACACAATATTAGTACACACACACACACGTATATATGTATATGTGTATATATGTATATGTGTGTATATATATATGAATGTATATGTGTGTATATGTATATGTGTGTATATGTATATGTGTGTATGTATGTATGTATATGTATGTATATATATATATTGTGAGGCCCATGGAAAATGACCGAGAGATAATCTTGTATAAGTACACGCACTTACACATACGTATAGAGATAGTTAGGTAAATATATATTATAATGCTGATGAAGATAGTTATATACGTTATATATGAGGAATGAATCCGACAGAATGAGGTAAAATATAAGGAATGAAAGAACACAACTCAGACAAAAGAAGGCTAGTTCAATACTCCAGCGAAATATACTACACATTTTTGTCTGAGTTCTGTTCTTTCAGTCCTTGTATTTTACCTCATTCTGTCGGATTCATTCCAACCCCCTTTTCCTCATATATAATGTATATAACTATCTACATCAGCATTATAATATATATTTACCTAACTATCTCTATACGTATGTGTAAGTGCGTGTACTTATACAAGATTATGTCTCGGTCATTTTCCTCATACATCATTATATATATATATATATATATATATATATATATATATATATATATATATATATATATATATATCTTATTATAATGGAGATTGTGTTTTTCTGTCTGTAACCGAAACTATATTACTATACAAGACACAATTCTCTTTGTTGTTTACATAACATTCTCTATGATTTTATTTTTATTTAAACCTCAATTATTAATAAAATTGTTTTACATCATTAAGACTGTTGATCATATCTACATACTAAAAACATGCAATTACATTTATATATACAACAAAATAGTGGATTACCGTGTGAATGGGAAGGCTGATTTGCATATTGATCTTAAAAATTTAATTTTAATAAATATATGCTTAATATTATTGGTTTCTAATTGTTTGGTTTTATCTTATTGAATATGAGCAAACATCTCGGGGATAAATCTTAAAAGAAATCCATTAACAAGAAGAAATAACTGTAATTTTATTCTTTACTTCCTATTTTAACTAAATAGTTAAATTAGGAAAATTTACCAATGAAAGACGGGGAGTAATGGAAATGATGGAAGAGTTAGTTTCAAAGTTGTTCTATTTTTCAATCATACCCCCTCTGTTCCAAATCTTTTTATCTGCATTCTTATTCATTTTCATTAGCCTTTCTAATTTATCATGATATTTATTATATTAAAACTTAAATACTTGCACCAGGAGGGTGCATATTTTTGCTAGTATATATAAGTGATGTCTATTGTTATTACAATACTTAGATAGTGTGAGGCCCATGGAAAATTACCGAGTTATAATAATCTAGTATTAGTATACACAATCAAACATACATCTAGAGATAGATGGGTAATTAGATATTACAATACTGAGATAGATTACTATATATAGATAGATACAAAGAAATTAAATTATTGAGGTAGGTAGACCTTTTAGAGGTAGATAGAAACTGTCAGATATTTAGATATTAGAATTCTCTCTCTCTCAGGATTCCTTTGATGGAAAAAGTCTATGGCACCATGATATAAAACAGAGCAATTTACATGGTCACCTGTTATCTTGATATGCTTGACACTGGGATGTTGCTATGTAGACCCAGAGAACGGTACAAGTATCGGACTAGCGTATGTTGCTCTCATCGAACAACTTTTAGATATCTTACTACCTCATCTTCAGCATCTTGTATACTTTTCACCGATTGGATTAGTTATCTTTGAGCATTCTATCTGGTGATAGATGGTTATTATCTACGAAGATGTGAAATTCATCATTATATATTTGCATATAAATGTATGGATATAAAAATGTTTCGTGGGCAAAAATGTGAAAGCCATGATTGTTTTTAAGGGAAACCGAAGAAAGGACTGCGCACATATCTAAAGAATCTAATTACTTCCTAAGGAAGCTTATAGAAGATTCCTCCTATTAAATTTTCCAAAACTTTTCTTTCTAAAAAAAATTCAGATGGAACTGTAGAAAATGGGAAAAGGTTCGCAGAGAAAATGTCGAGAATTAGAAAGATAATCTATTTAAAAATATATTCCTGGTTTTTGGCTTTTTTTTTTATTTCTAGTTTATTTTTTGGTTTTAATTTTAAAATTAAATAGCTCCATACGTCAGTTTATCTTTTTAGAAAGAAGCCCCATGAAATGATTCCATGTTACGAAGTATGGCATATGTCATTATTTTATTTGGTAATGTTATACATGTTTCTTTTATTTTCTCAGTTCATTAGATTTCCAATTTTTTTTCATTTTCTTGTGTTCTTTTTGTCTCTTTCTCTGAGCTGATAGTCTTAGGAATAATCATTTTAAATATATTTTGCTTCTTCTGTTATTTTAGGAAAAAAGTAATTTGATATACTTGCTGTTCAAAAAAGGTCACCAAATTAAATATCAATCTTGCTTGGAATATTTTAACTTTATCTATTAAAACTCTAGATTATTTGTATAAAGAAAAGTTAAGAATAGTTACTTGAAGCTAAGATTGTTTAATTTGTATTATTTTTAGTTACTAGAAACCATACACATGTATGCAAATAAATGAATTTTACTAAAGAGAAATACTTACTTCAAAACTGAAAATTAGACCAATAAAAGAAACCTGAGTACCAGCATTTATCACATGCTCTAACAGTTTTTGGCATTAAATGATCCACAGGGTTATTATACAATTAAACAAACCAATCCGAATCAAACCAAATAAATATTCTAAGGACTTGAAACAGAAGAATTTTCAAAATGACGTGTTTCGGCATTAAATAACCTGAGAAAGTGTTGATACGCCGTAAAACAAACCAAACCCGACCTTGAAAACTGTATAAAACATTTGTATTATAAAGACTTGCAATTATATGAATGAAGACCATCCTTCTCTAATTTTCCAATTACTCCAGTCTTTTTTGTTCAATTTTCCATCTATCACTGATATTGAGCACTCTTTATTCAGGAATATTGCAAAATATTATTTTTGTAACAGTGGTGAATCCATGGAATAAACTACCATCATCATAAGGGAATGAGCATTGATGAGAATACAAAGCTAGGCATGACTGAGTTAGGGAGGTGATCCACTGGGAATTATGAAAAAAATAAAATTTTGACCATGCAACAAAATGGTATATGCATAAACGAAAATCTTTTCTTGAGAATGAAACGCATACAATTCTTTGGGACTTCAAGATAAAGACGGATAACGTTATCCCAGCCAGGAGACCAGATCTAGTATTTATTGACAAAAAAAGAGAACTTGGCAACTGGTAGACTTTGCAGTTCCGGCAGATCACAGGGTGAAGATGAAAAGATAGACAAATACCTGGTCCCTGCCAGGGAATTGAAAAAGTTATGGAATATGAGGGTGAAAGTGATACCAATTGTATTTAGTGCACTGGGAACGGTCCCAAAACCTTGGAAAAAAGACTGGAGGAACTGGAACTCAGAGGTAGAATTGAGACCATCCACACAACTGCATTGCTGCAATCGGCTAGAATACTCAGCAGAATCATGGAGACCTGAGGAGACTTGTCACACACTCCAGGGAAAGACCATCAGCAAACGCTGGTATGAAAAACTCATGTGGAGTGAACTATTAATGAGAATAATAATGAAGGAACGACCCCAAAGGGTAAATTAGAAATCGGAAGAATCGAGACTATCCACACTACAGCACGGTTGGGATGGGCTAGAATACTCAGAAGAGTCCTGGAGACCTGAGGAGACTTGCTGTCACTTAGCCCTTAGTGAACCACCGGCTACGGCCAGTTTGAAAAGATGATAATAATAATAATGGAAGAAAGTGCATAAAAAGTGCTCAACTATAATCGGTCTTCCACAGGCATCTGCATATGAAATAGACCTTGTTTCGCATCTTATACATTGACGCAAATATACACATGGATTTTATTCAACGAACTTTGATCTGCTAAACATTGCTTAAAATATCAATACCAGCGGTCATAGATTAAAAGTCGTTAAACTATTTTTTAAAGCAAACGCAAGACAAAATTATTTTAGTAACAGTGCTGAATCCATGGAATAAACTACCATCATAAATAGTGAATGCCTCATCTCTAAATTCCTTTAAGGCAAGGTTGGATAATCTGTGGAAAGATTATAAATATTCTGTGGAATTAAGATGGATGTTAATAAGGAACAACTGACAGGTCTCAGACCTAATATACCAGCGAAGATACTATTATTATTATTATTATTATTATTATTATTATTTTTCTCATTCGGATTCTTTGGCAAAATTGTTCACCAAAATAAGTATCGACCTTGTTCGTCGTTTTAGACTAGAACACACCAGATTAAACATGGCGTATTTTTAGGCGTTAACTTTCGCTTTTAGCCAGTCCGAGATTTACGTTTAGCCTTCAGTTATTTGCTAAGCTATGCACATTTCTCACACCCACAGTCACAAACTGCTTATGAGATT
>CM042159.1:37720699-37748199 GCA_023376005.1 Doryteuthis pealeii | reverse complement strand
TTCTCATTAGGCGACTCTTACTTTTGGCCTCGTGCCACATAACTACATATGCAAAAACTAGTATCTTTTTTAGAAAGGGAATATATATATATAAATATATATATATATATATATAACCAAACTGAATCAAATAGGAGAATTCCCTCTAAAAAAGTAATTTGTTGAAATCTATGGTTGAAAAGCCCGCATATGCTGTTTTTTTTTTTTTTTTTTTTTTTTTTTTTGTTTTTTTTACAGACAGTTTTCCAATGTCTATTTCGTTCTTCTGTCCACATGTAAACCAAGAAAATTATAGATAAATAAACTGTAATAGAGGCGGTAAAATTCCATGGTTTCTCTGATGTAATGGAACAGAATAAAATTGCTTTTTGGAAAGAGGTACAGATGCAAGGCCGCAGCTTTTTTTTTTTTTTCTTTTTTTTTTTTTTTTTTTTTTTTCGGAGATATTTCAGTAGTTCAGATGGCGGGTAGTTTTTTTGAGATATGAACTATACCGTTACAACGGTCACAACAGTTTAAATAATCTTTCTGACCAGTTCCATTTCAGGTCACCTCCAAAAAAGCAACAACGGAAATTAAACAAGTCTTTACTGACTGAGGTCCCACTCTAGTCAGTTACTGAAAACCAAAGACGAGAACCTAAAATGTCTAACTACCTGAAATAGAAGGGTTTAAAGATTTGAATGATATAATTGATAGCAGGATCAAGCTGTGTGGATTTCTCTCTGCAGTTTCATCGCTTAAATAGCTGAACTCTCAATGTGTATTCTAGATGAATTTTTGTCTATTGATATAAATATAATCTTTTTTGTATCCTTTTTAAAATGGCCGTTTTTTGCTCAACTCCAAAAAATTAAGCGGAAACATATCTGAAGGTGTTGACAAAAATTCTGAAAATAATAAAATTGCCAAAATTTCTCACATATATATATATATATATATATATATATATATATATAGTCGGTAGTGCACTTGCCTAATAATCGCAGGATTCCTAGTTTGATACCAGCACTCAGCGTATGAGAAGCACATGGATTTGTGAGAAGTTGATGGTTGGCGCTCAACCTCAGAAGGAATAACAATTTCCTTGGACTAGCGCTTGTTAAAAGGGGATATACTTCCTCACTCTCTGGATGATACCGACATTTGTCTAACTCATCGACTTTTTTTACTTATTGAACTATTTTGCTATAACACTCAAGAAATCATATCAAACGTGGTAATACTTAACATATACTGTAGTATATCCATCTAATTATAATGGAGATTGTGTATTTGTCTGTAACCGAAACTATATAACTACTAAAGTCATAATTCACTAAGTTATTTACGTCAAATGCTCCATGATTGTATTCTTATTTAAACCTCAAATATTACTAAGATTGTTTTACATTATTAATCTTCTTGACCGTATTTGCATACCGATAACATGCTAGAGGCCTTCAGTGTGAACGGAAGGCTACTTTGCATATTGATATTAAAAATTTGATTTTAAAGTATATGCTTAGTATTATTGATTTCTAATTGTTTGGTTTTATCTTAATGTATATGAGCAAAAGTCTCGTGGATAAATCTTTAAAGAAATTCATTAACAAGAAATAACTGTAATTTTATTCTTTACTTCCTATTCTAGCTAAATAGTTAAATTATGAACATTTAGCAATGAAAAACGTGAGTGATGGAAGAATAATTTTCAGTTGCTCTTGTTATATAGCGGCTTCTTCAAATTCACGCTGCTAAATCGCGTATCTGTATACGTTGCGGGTATATTGCGGGTATCGTCACCAACCCTAGACGATATATGTAATTGTCGTTTAATGAAATCTACAACACATGGGTATTGTAAACATTTGCGTTTATTTCTTTTCCTCGGCTGGTGGATGGCGAGCGCTGACAATGACTACTACTACTGCAGGGATGGTGAGGTAAAGGGGTGGCTGGTGGCGTCTCATCACCCTTGGCCGCGACGGACCGAGTCGATGGTCCGTCCTTGTGCTCTGTTCGCCGTCCGCTGTCTGACTCTCTAACTGACCTGGGATCTGACTTCCTTATATATATATATATATATATATATATTATATATATATATATATATATAAAACGCCTACGCGTTTTCTTTTGTTATCTTTATCATCGGACAAATCTATTTCCGAACTTATTGTTACCCATCCTTCTTTGTTCGCTTTACCTGGAAAAAGTCCTTTGTTACTCTTTTCGTCTTCTCCCTGCCTCGATCCAACCGAAAGACCCCATTTCCGTTTTCACCTTCTTTTAAATATCTTTAATACACAACACTCTATTTTTCGATTATACCCTCCTCTGCTTCAAATCGTTTTATATGCATTCTTATTTAGTTTCATTAGCCTTTATAATTCATTATATTTTATTACATTAAAACCTAAATACTTTCACCCAGATGGTGCGTATTTTTACTAGTATTTATTCCATCTGTTCTCAAGAGAACTTTCTCCATTATCATTTCTTCTTCTATCAAGTGTACACATTCATTCAAATATATGGCGTTGACCTACGTACAGGAAAGATAAGAAGTTAAATTTCTTCATGGAGTAAAAGATTAAAAGAATATAAATCTTTTTTTTTTTTTTTTCTTAATTTCCGATTGAAATGTCTTTCAACGATGTGGAGCATTTCCGATCAGACACGGGCAATTCTAAGTAACTTTCCAACGACACAGATTTTTTTCAACCCACTCAAGAATCTTCCAGAACTTTTATACGCGACGTCTCCTACGTATATGTGGATGTGTTCCCCTAGGGCATGACTTTTTAAAATATAATAATGAATACGTATAATTAGTTGTATTGCGTAGGATTGCAAGATATAATGCAACATCCGTAAGACGATACTTGTCTGTATCTATGAGATGAGGTTTGATATGAATAATCTTGATATTTCGGACAGTTGTCCTCATCTTCATCGGGAATCAATACAGTTCAGATCTCTGAATATGATTAAGGTAATTAGGAAAAAAACCAAACATAGATCGATGTTACAGTCATTTAAATGTTGTTTATAAACAATAACGATGAGGACAACAGTCCGAAATATCAAAATTATTAACGATAAGAATAGTAAAGAGGAAAAAAGGAAACCATATACATTCATACCTCTATTTACGTTGTTTCAACTTATGTCATTTTCAAAGATATGTAGCTTTTCAAAAAATATTGAAATCTTAAAAGCTATATAAAAATATTACAACCTTTATGTCGTTTCAACTTATGTCAATTTCAAAGATATGTAGCTTTTCAAAAATATTGAAATCTTAAAAGCTATATAAAATATTACAACCTTTATGTCGTTTCAACTTATGTCAATTTCAAAGATATGTAGCTTTTCAAAAATATTCAAATCTTAAAAGCTATATAAAATATTACAACATTTATGTCGTTTCAACTTATGTCAATTTCAAAGATATGTAGCTTTTCAAAAATATTGAAATCTTAAAAGCTATATAAAATATTACAATATTTACGTCGTTTCAACTTATGTCAATTTCAAAGATGTGTAGCTTTTCAAAAATATTGAAATCTTAAAAGCTATATAAAATATTACCTTTACGTCGTTTCAACTTATGTCAATTTCAAAGATATGTAGCTTTTCAAAAATATTGAAATCTTAAAAGCTATATAAAATATTACAACATTTACGTCGTTTCAACTTATGTCAATTTCAAAGATATGTAGCTTTTCAAAAATATTGAAATCTTAAAAGCTATATAAAATATTACAACATTTACGTCGTCTGTAAAAACAGCTGTATCAATCATACCGTGTGCTACTCTTAATACCGGGTAGTATCGATTATTTACGCTCATTTTCGTGCCCGAGAAGTAAATGAAAAAGAGATGCATATAGTGTTTAAAGAACAATAAAATCAATTATAAAATACATAAGAGATAAAAATTTGTTTATAAACATGAACAAGTTCACACATTTTCCAAAAAATCCAATCGTTAGGATTTTAGCGCGAGTCAAGACACGCACCTCTTTTTGAAATTTGTTGGCATGTATAACACGGTCAGTGCTGGAGCAGTTTATTTTAGTTTGAGAATTTTGTTTAACGGCATATCAACCTCTGTGGGTTATTTAATGACAGAAAGGGTTATGTAGAACTTCATACGGATTACAGTCTTTAGAGTAACGGTTTTATAGTGGTATTCGGTTATGTTTGGTTAGATCTTGTTGAAAAGGTTGTCCTTTTTCTTTTCTTTTTTTTCTGCAGAGGGGTAAGATTCCCCGAAATGTGGCCACCTGTTGGCCCTGGGTGGTGACCCGTGATGCTTAAGGTGGAAGTCTTGGTGGATGAGGAGTCCATGACCTGCAACACTCCACTTAGACCTTTACTTAGGCTAGATGGGCGGTCGGAGAGGCTGGTCACGGCAAGCCCTACCACCTATATGATTGCCCCAAACCTATTGCCCTTATGGCAAGCCCCAACCCTTTTTTATCATATGGGTGCCTAAGGCGGTGGCTGAGGGTCTACGTCCTGAGAATGACGCTAACCGCTATCTGATAGTGAGGTTCCAGTTTTTGAGGTTTGTGGAGAGTGGAGCACCCCTTCATCACCACTGCTCCCTCGTCCACACTGACCAGCAGTTAGGGTCACATCTCTGGGTTAAATAGAAGAACATGAGTTTATAAACAAAATTTGATTATCCATTAAGAATGAATTTATTTCAAAATTTTGTCGGCATTAAATGACCCACCGAGGTTGATATGCCGTAAAACCCAAACTAAACTCGCCACTTGGTCATTCGAGTAATCGTTTTGATGCAGTTGTTTGATAAAAACTACCAACCATATCGCTGTCTTTTTTAAGTCTGCCTCTTGTTATCATGGGTATTAGAAATACTTAATCATAATATACTTTATTTTTTCTCTCTTGTCAGTATTAATTACCATGGATATTAACAATGGCTGAAATTACCTTGAGAACTGCTCATGCGCGAACAAAAAATGGAAAAAAGATAGATGTATGGTAATCGAGTTATTGAATGAAAGTCAATAAAAAAACAAAACAAATATCATTATATTCTAGAGAGTTATTGCTTGTTAACTTAGCAAAAATAAAATTTTAAAAAAATGTTTAAAATGAAATACAGTTTCATTTCATCTTTAAGAGCACACTTACAAAAAAGCATTAAAACTTACTAATTATATATTTATTAGAACCTGTGAACAAAAAGTTAATAACTAAAAAAAAAAAAAAAAGTTGACAGCTCAGTTCGACAATTTTGACTCGTAATTCTATTAAACCACAGCATTGAAGATACGAGTGAGAAACGTCGAAAATTATTTGTGACACAGTTAATTAAGTCTTGCAAATGAACGAAAATGGATTCGCAATATCCTGCTGAAAATAATGCTAAGGAAGACTACCTAGATGATCTAGCGCTTCTTCCAAATACTCCTGCTCAAGACGAATCTCTGCTGTATAGCCTGGGACCTACAGTCCTCTATATGAACTCGGATAAACCAACATTCATCTGTTCTAATGAATATGACGTCATCGATTCATTAAATATTGGGCCTCTGAAATTAGTAGACCAGCTATTGACAGGTTATCCACGATATGGAAATATAATCTCTCTAATAAAATCAGGTACTAATGCAGAATAACGCGCAAGTGATAATATCATTAGATTACGTATCAAAATCATTTCATTTCATTTTACGGAAATACAAAAAAAAAAAATTGATATGTTAGTTTTAGTATAAGGGTTATGCTATTTCGGGAGTTTCCGTAATCAAATGCTATATATAAGTAAAATAAAACGGAAATTCTTCCAATGTTGGTACGACATTATCGTTGTAAAACTTGAACTTTAGCGAAGTGTATGGCGAACGATCTAAACAAGGATAATGTTCGTTGTTTTGAAAAAAAATCCTGGAAGCAGCTACAAAATAGCGAAAATTACATGATTAATTTACTTTCGAGATTTTAACAAGACAAAGAGGCTGAATTCACATAAAAGAAAGACGTGTTTTCATCCGATATGAGTAAATAGTAGGGCCGACTGTGCTCTTTAATCTTAGTATGGCAACCTGTCTACCAAGAAAACTCTAAATTCAAACCTGTCAAACTTCGCTTTGGTAAGTGAACTTGTATCACATCTTATTCGTTTGGAGCGTTTGGATAAATACACAGAAAAATAAAGAAATTATATCAGGGCAGATCTGTATTTTGAAGACATTTTAGAAAGGTAAAAAAAAGAAACTAACAAATGATCAGAATTTGCTGGCGTTAGTCATAATGAAACGTGTCATTTATGAAAAAGTCATTGCAAATTTCGTTTTTTGATGTTCTCAAACACATCTATCCTAAATTAATCGGCTTAACACATTTAGGTGTCTCGTTAACAAGATCACTGGAACACTTTTCTTATTGGCAAATCCTTTAAAATTTCCAAAGACATCCATTCAACACTCTCAGAATTCTTTGCTAATTCAGTTAAGTCTTGAAAAGCGTTTGTACGAAGGTGAGTCAAAAAGTAATGCCATTGTCTTTATTCATATGAAGTTTAAAAATAAAATAAAACTAAGGCCTACATTGAGACCATAACGAGGCTCAGTGCAAGAATCCGACGAGTATAACCAAACATGCCAATCGACATTGTTCTACTTCTGCATGATAATGCTCGACCGCAGGCAAGGATCAGGACAAGGGAGAAAATTGCTTCATTCGGGTGGACAACTTTATCCCATCCTACATACTTACCAGATTTAGCACCTGCAGACTATTATAACTTCAGCCCCATAAAAGAGATTTTGAGAGGCAAATATTATTCAAGTGACGAGGAAGTGAAATCTGTAGTAAAGAAATGGCTCAGAGAACAGTTAACAGAATTTTTCGTGGCAGGAATACATGCTCTCGTTTGAAGATGGAATATTGCTATTGATAGAAACGGTGAGAGAAGGAGGGATGTGATCCACAGAGAGCCAGCTTCATTTTGATGTATGATACATGTTCTTCTGTTGGTAATTGTACCTGTCCAAAACAAAATGGCATTACTTTTTGACAACAAACTCGTATTTTGTCTAAAACAAAACTATGACTATATGTTTCCTTGTGTATATGTAAGTAAATGTCATTCAAGCGTGTTTCTAACAATTTTTTCTTTATTTTTAGGTAAGTCATCAGTTTAATCCTTTTCTAATTTTCGGATTTGGTAAGTACAAAACGGATATAATTTTTTCTCCTATTCTAACTCATTAAAAAATAAAATTTTTTTCAAGTACCCTGTTACCCCGAAAATAATACCTACCTGAAAAGTAAGACCTAACGCGATTTTTTTTTTTTTTTTTTTTGAGATGATTTTAATATAATCCATCCCCTTCAAATAAGCCCTAGTTGAGAGCGGGAGACTGATGAAAGAAACAAGCATTCTTCACAATCACATCATTCGACTAAAACACTCGTCTTCGTCAATGATCAAAACGACGCGCATTTACTTCTGATATTTATTCGGATGCTCATTAAAAATTATATAGTTACGCCCACAAACACACAAATTTCAGACTACATTTTTTCCTGGTCGGGGCAAATAAGGGCACTTCATAAAGTTCACGGGTTTGATAACCTTTTGAATAAAATAACAAGTTAAGGGTAAATAGATATAGATTGTTTTTTGTAATTTCTCTTTTAGAAAGTTCGTTATTTTCTAATTCGTAATGTTTTTTTTTTTTTTTTTGATATATCAAGAATATGACATCAAAAGAAAAAAAAAAAGCCCTAGTGTTATATTTCGGAGTGAAAATTAATATAAGCGCGATCTTATTTTGGGGGAAACACGGTAGATTATCTTATTTGCGTTTATATGTTAAATGATGTTCTATTCCAGGGGCCTCAAATACTAACCTTCACTCCAGACAATTTTTTCTCCCAAATTTGATATTTCAGTCACTTTCACTGCAAGATTAAAGCTAAAAAGTAGAGATAATCCAATTTTATCAAAACACACACACACACACACACACACACATATATATATAACGCGGTTTAGCATTCACCGAGAAATCACAAGTTTCTTGTTTCACTACCGGCCCTCGCAAAATCAGCGCATGCATAGCACAACTTTGTATATCTAATCCGTGTGGTAAAGCATCTGGGAACTGATGGTATGTGTGGCGCTCTACTTAAGCAAAGCAATCTTCCTAGTTAGGCGCTAGCGAAAAGGGGATAGACTCTCGCGATGTCTGGCTGATACCGATATTAGGTCACTCCTTTAACTTTACATACTTGCTTATTCAGTTTACTGAAACAATAGCAGCCAATCAACAGCATTTCAGATTGACAAAATAACTAGTGGAACATTGTACTCTTGTTGTATAACTTTTGGCCCACAGTGCCTCTCCCAGGGTTTAATGGGTTTTTTTTAATAATTAAGTTTGAGACCCTAAATACCATATATAAATATGGAAACATAGATTTTTTAATAATAATCCAAGATATTGAACATTCTACATATAAGATTCACGGCGAAAAACCTATTGATCTACCCTCAAATATTTATATATCAATACGCTTGTGTCAAGGCCTGTCACCACTGTAAATAAATAATGGACTATTCCGTTTAGATTGTGTAGAAAAATGTCAATAAAAATATGAGGGAATGAGAGTGGAGAGGAATAGTGAGGAAAAGAGGCGGGAAATATACAGAAAGAAAGGGAAATAAGGGGGTGGGTTGAGCGAAAAAATGATGAGAGGATGAAAGAAAGGGTGAAGGGAAAATAAAGTGAAAGAGAGAGTGAGAAATTTGAATTAAGATGATTATTCTTTTGACATATTGAACTATTTCGCAGTAGCTCTTAAGTATAGTCCTAACCGACATCATCTTCTATTTGGGATCTTTGCACGAAATTCATTTTCGAAAGACAATGTCAATTTAGCCCCAAATTGTCAAAAAAGAAAGACAAATGAGTATACCTTTTACCTGTCCTGGTCATATGCAGAATAATGGTTTTCAGAATAATGGTTTTCAGGGGAATAGTACTGGGTGTGAGTAGATATGTTATCAAAAAGTCAAGTTGAGAAAGTTCAACATCTCATCCAGTGGATTGGTGTAAATGGGTGTTTTAATGGCAGGTCAATGCGTCTAGGGTTATTTTGTGCATAAAGGTTTGGAAATCCCATTTCTCACATATATATATATCGGAGTGGCCGATTGTCGATATCAACCGAACAGAGGAGTATATCCTTTTTAACTAGACGAGACCAGGGAGATTGGTCTTTTTTTGGCGTCTGAGGTGGTGTGTCACACCTACCACCAGCTCCCCACATTACCGCAAAGACCCAAACTATGCTACGCATACACTGGGTTGGTGAGGGTCGGTGTCAAATCCTGAACCTCATGGTTCCTTGGTGGATGACCTAAACCGGGTTACATACGATATAACGTGTGATACAAGGTCAATTTTTTTAAGCGGTGTTTAGCAGGCATGAACTCAGTTTTCCTTTCTCCATTACTGGCTGCCTAAATGTTTGTCTGCCCTACACTTTGATGCAAACCTTTCTCAATGGCATTAGCGCAATAACAAATGCAAACAGCCTTGTCCAGGATTTGAACTATGGTTACCGAATCCATTTCTTACGACGATAACCATTGCAAGTCAACGCCAGTATGAAAAGTTATTGCCGCGATGTTATTAAGAGAAATGTTATAACACCAAACGCTATTTTTAAAAAAAGTGATTCAAAATGAAAACTACCATGTTCTACGTTTCTGTACAAAACTCCTACACCCGGAAACAATCCATGCCTTTTATTAGTACAAGTTATTTCCCCTACAACCAAAAGTTGTATGTAACTAGCGGGTATACTCACTGTAGCCAATGTACCATACGGAATTAACACCAGGGTCATTCCATGTCAAAACACACAAAATAAACTAAAATCTAGTTGTGCTAGACCTTACCGTTCCGATTTTAGGGAAGGGTCATAATTTTCCTACTTTGCTTCTGAACTAAGGCCGCGCAGCGTCAAAGAATCCAGTGTTTTTCTTTTTTTAATTAAAAAAAATCCCATGCATTCAATATTTCTAAAATTTGGTATGTAGGCAAATAAAGACTGTAGAATCCAAATATCTAATTATTTTAACCCTATATCTGAGAGAAAATTTTATTTTGCTCACCCAAATGCATGACTCCAAAATTACGTATAGATAAGGCGTGGTTTTGGTTATAGAGGAGGGGGGAATGATCCATTTAAGGGATCGGTCTCACTTTAGGTTATAAATAAGTTTGTTTCTCTTGGCGCATGAAACGCACAATTTTTCTTTTAAAAATTATTTACTTCGTACGTGACTGTTCACAGCCAACCACAATAACTCACTTGACATCTACACTGTTCTCATGGCCGGTGATCTGAACATTGACCCTGAACCTGTCAATCACTACCGCGCGTATATTCGCGACATCTTGTATATTTGGTGGTGAAAGTACTTAGATACCATTTTAAGATCTATTAGGTTATTCCAGAAGGGTTAAAACTGATTTTGCTTGGTCGTTGCCGGCCATTTTATTCTGATGTTTATTTTGCGGCAAATGTTCGTCTTAAAACATTTTAAAAAAATATCTTCATCAATTTTGCAGTAAATACTTTCTCCTCCACTTCTCCTTTATTTAGATTATCTCGTCTGTCCTGTTTTGCTAATATTATCGGTTATAAAATTAGATACCTTAAATGAATTAAAGTTATTTTTTTTTCTTATATTATGCGGAATTAGATTTCTACGTATCGTTGTTAAGCAAAAAACAAAAGAATAAAAACATTGAACGTTGATGATTTGAAAGAAAAAAAAGGGAAAATAAACTATCTGATGATATTATTACTAGCAATCATGAATGTCTTGGACATTGAATTTTTTAAATAGAGAGAACAGGCACACGCATATACACACACATACATGACACACACACACACACATACACACACACACACACACATATATAACATATATATATACATAACATATATGCACACACATATATATATATATATAGAGAGAGAGAGAGAGAGAGTGAGATATATAGATGCACAATTAACTAGGTATGTAGAAGTGTGTGAGCACATTATAATAGACGATGAGATATATATTACAGTTATTGTAGGACGCACGAGTATATATATATATATATGAATTGATAATGAAATCATTGAACGTCTTTATCATACACATTCACACACACGTGTGTATGTGCATGCGTTCTGTCATTTTCATCCTGTTGAAACTAAGTATTCAGATAAGGAGAGAGGAATGCTAGAATAATTATCAAAAATGTTATTTCACAATATATGCGTATACCTCATTAAACATAGATGTACCCTATACATTGAACGAGATATATATATATATATATATATATATATATATATAAGAATGAAATCGAATAATTGCAAAGTTCTAATTACTCATAGGATATTATCTATCAGAATATTTAATTTCGTCTCGGTAATTTGATCTGTGCACTTCTATGACCGTTCCATATATATTTTGTGTATACATTACAAAATACATCAATTCTTTCAGACTTCGTCACCCCTTTCACTACCGACATTTTAAAGAACCTATAATTGCAAGCAAGTAAATTTGGAAAAGCATTATTCGCTTTTTTTTTTAAGTGAGAAGATAGGCTTGTAATCATTTTTAATTATTTCTCTTTGTACTTTGTGGATATAGCGATTTCTATTGGTTTCTACAATCAGAGTATTGTGCATTTTATAAAACAATAACTACAAACGTTTTTCTCCTACGTGTAGTGTAGTGAAGCATACTTTCTTGTTTGGAGTAAAACAAAAACGAATTTGCCCAAGATCTAATGGGGCATCTTGCTGAGTCTCAAAAAATGAAGAAAAATATACTTCTGTGTTGAGTTGGCTATGCCGGTATCAAACATGAAACCTAGTGTTTCCTTGGTGGATGAGCTAAACCAGCCCTATTTTAGAATTTTAGTAATATATAAGTAAATATTTTAATAAACTCTAAATTTAATTATTTAAAAAATTTTTCCAACTTTTTAAAACAGCATGAAGGATTTTTATAAAAATCTTAATTTCCAAAAAACTGATAATTTTCTTGTTTAAATATTTAAAACCTTAAAAAGGCCAAGTGAAAATTAAAAAAGGTTTCTAATTGTAGATTTTCAAAATGCTAAGTTTCTTGTTTTTGATGCTATATGCAGAATTCTGTCCCAGCCTCCTGCCTTTAAAAACGCTAAGCAGTGATAGCTGAAAAAAACAACCCTCCCTAAATAAAATAAAAATACTGAAAAAAATGTTTTGATTTTTTATCTGTAATTGATTGTCGAAAAAAAAAATTTTTTAGCGAATTGAAGGCGTTTTTATTGACAAATTATTTTTTTTAGTGGTTTGAAGGCGTTAAAAGTAAGCCTATAGTGCAAAATGGGTTAGCAATGCTCATATCTTGATCAGGGTTTTGATGAGAAGTAAATAAAGGGGGGCTTGAATTCGGGTCGCTGACTTCCTCTTTGACGGGGCTTAGTATATGCTGACAATATCCCGTGTTACAGTAGCAATTTTAAGGCAATCATCAAGCACTTCTGTCTGACGATTGCAAAAATGACAGCATGTAACGTAACATCGCTAATAAAATATCGATGTAATTAAATATATATTCCCAAACTCACCGGCACTTTAAAGGGATACTCATATTTCCAAAACACCACCAACCCCATGACCCCTATCACACGACCACATACAGATTACAAACACATTAATCACCAACGGACCAATCAGCATCAAGCACCAATGCACCATTCCAACTTACCGGACAAGCAGCAGAAGATCACTACTAAGATTGCACGGTCAGGAAGAAGGAATGTCAATATCCTGAAAATTTACCACTACGTCTAAATAAAAGAAACTAAAAAAAATAGTTTTCTATTATTTATTCCTTGACTAACATATTATGGTAACAACATTAGCATAATATAGTACGTTAATGCTTCACACCTATACCCAAACCTGGTATATGTATTTCCAACAACGGATACAGATACAAAAATACATCTCAAATATATATATATATATATATATATATATATATGTAAGTTAATTTTTTGTTATTATTATTGGAGAAATGATTATAAAGTGCTCAATTATTTCTTTAAGAGCTGTATTTATTATTAAGTCACCAATACAAAGTTCGTCTTACCAATGGTTTCGGATGTTTATCAGTCATCAGAGACGTTGACTTTTTAAAAAATTGGACAGTTTTTTAACCCGTGCCTCGTGTGAACGTGATTCGTTCTTGCTTTTGCTTTCTTCATTCACCGGCGTTCCTATTTGTCGTCATTGAGTCTCGTGTTTTTATGATGATTTTTTTTATTTTTATATATATATATAAACTCGTATATACATTGGGCACTCTCCTAATAATACCATAACTTCTGGCCTACAACTGCGTCGTACCAACCGAAAATAATATATTAACACTATTACAAGGCCAAAAGGAAAAGATATATGACGCTAGGTTTGACTAAAGCTAAAATGTAAAGAGTGCTTGATACATAAATAGAACAAATAGTAATATAAATCCTAATGAGTCAGATATACCAACTAATAGCTACGCATACAAGCTCATCAGGGAAAGAATCTGACTTATATATAAGGAAAAACGATGAGGAAATTATCCGACAATATGTGAAGAAAATATTTTTAAATTTTGAATTTTTAATATTCATAAAGAAACACACATATAAAAATTAACGGTTAAATAACATTACATTCACACATTAACTATACACTTAACATTTTTCATTTTTCTCCCTCCCAAAAATGTATATAAGTGTCCTGATGATAGTTTATTACCGAAATACTGAAGTATAGACACATAAAATTGTTTCCTCTGATCATAAGATACTGTGTTTGTCATATTTTTGAAAAATATTTTCTTCACACACACACACACACACATATATATATATATATATATATATATATATATATATATATATATTCGAATAAAGGATTATCAAATAGGCAAAGCTATTCAAACTAAAAGTGTATAAACTATTAATATCTTATAGTTATAATTACTCTCGCCTAACTGAGTGCAAAGACCGGGCAAATGAACCAAATTTTGACTTTATATAAATAAACCAAAAAAATAAGTTTCAATTACCGTCGAATTGGTAAGACGGCAAGAACGGTTGTAACTTAATACAATCCGTCTTGTCGCAATCCTATTGCAGAATGACCGGGTATTTATAAAACTCCACAATATCATAGAAATCAAGCAGCCAATCAGAACTCAGGGAATGGAATCACCCAAATGCATGAATGGACTATTTTGGTTTCTATAATACCAACTCTTGGACATTGCTTCAGTTGTGCTTAGCTAGTTGCTGTTATTCAAACCAACAGTAACTGACTTCAATACCAAACTGATTCAAATATATTACCATCAAACTATTATGAATCATATATTTGAATTTACTATTGAAGTCAGTTCAGTCTACTGTTGGTTTTAATAACAGCAGCTAACTAAGTACAACTCGAGCAGTGTCCAAGACAGCTGTTATAAATAGGAATCAAGAATGATCCATCCATGAATCTGGGTGATTCCATTCCTTGAGTTCTGATTGGCTGCTTGACTGCTTGATTTGAATGACATTGCGGAGTCTTATATATACTTTGTCATTTTGCAGTGGACTTTGTAGCATTCGGGTTTGTATTTGAGTTACAACTGTTTGTTGCCTTGTCTTCCCAGTTCGACGGTAATTGGAACTTTAATTATTCTAGTATTATCATTAAAACAACAAAAGTGTTAATAAGTTTTGAAACAAATAAATAAAATGATTCCCTTCTATACAAACAAAAAAGCCAAAATTTTGTATTGGTTTGGCCAAAACCTTTCCAGAAACCCTTTAATATATTTTAAAAAAGAAGTTAATATAATATTCATAGAAACGAGTTTCGCTCACCACAGATATTTGATTAAACGGAGACAAATAGATTATCTCGTTTTTTATCCTATTTTGGTAGGTTTATACAATTACTGGTAAGAAAAAAAATCTGATATTCCCTTTCTTCTTCTGGCAAGTTTCTCTTGTGTTTTCTTTCAAGGTAAAAAAAAAGTCTTTTTTTTTTTTTCTTTCGATCATCAGATATTAAAAGAATCACAGAAAGTAATATGAAGAATAAATCCTTTCTTATAAGATTTATTTTACCGATTAAATGACGAGGCCATTTTCCTAATTATACCCGATATTATTTCTCATTGTTATATATATATATTACTCAGCTTAGATGTGGGCCAGGGACAGATTATGGGGCACCTAGTGAAATCGAACTCACTAACAATGGTCAGCTCAGCTAGCTTGCTAAACATTACCCATTGAGGAGCCCATATTGCATGTATATAAGGAAAAATCTAAATAAATAACATATATATATATATATATATATATATATATATATATATAATGAAAAAACAAAAGATGTTTACAACTGAAATAGGCTCATCAAGAGAGAAGTGTGCAAAACCGTTTCGGGGCTATATATATATATATATATATATATATATATATATATATATATATATATATATATAATTGTAATGCTTAGAGTCGTAGGAAATGGACATGTCGACCGACTTTAACTTCTGGGAGAAGCCTTTTACATTTTACCTAGCGCTAATGCAATTTGGAAAACTATGCATCCAACTACTCTCCCTGCTGATATTGGTAAATAATAGGTCAGACTGGGTTCCTTAACCTTGATATGACAACCAGTCTGAGGGGAAGAAAACTGAATTCCAACCAATTAAACCCTACATAAAAATTGACCCTCGGTCGCATCCTGCTTGTAGCGTAGATGTTGGGTAAATACAGACAGTAAATAGGTGATTTAATATAGCACTAATACCTTAGGGAAAGGTATGAATCCAATTAGTAGGGAATACTATCCTCTTTAATATTGGTATGTGTTTGGGTTATTTCTGGGTATCAGGTGTGCTAATGACCGCAACTTACATTTATAGACTGTTCTAAAACAACAGTGGCTGAATCGGCCAATCAGAAATACCCACACATGTATTTTAATTTATATGGGTCTCGTAGATACATAGTTAACATTTAGTTTTTTGTGCCCCTGGGACGTTGAGTGGTTTTCCAAAAGATCTATCTTCGGCTTGTCAACAGAACTAAATTCCTGACAGCCGTACGTGACTTTGGCAACACTAAAAGATGGAAAGAGAACTGTAATCTCGTATCTTTGAGCCTTCTTCCTCATCTCTCCCTGTCGCTCTCTTACCCTCATCCCAAAACCTCTTTTTATCTCGATCGCCGGTATTACTTTTTTTGCTGTCGTGTCACTAAATAACTTAAATTCAGTTATCGAATTTCTTATTGTTGTTTTCAATGACGACTGCCAATCTCCAAGCTCTCCAGACGTTCGCTTTGAATTTCTAAAAGCGAAAACTATTCAATTTGTAGTCACTAACCTGTCACCCAAAAACCAAAATAGCCTCCTGTTTGTTTGTTTGTTTTTTACGGGATATCAACCACGGTGGGTCATTTAATGCCGGTAATCTTTTGAAAGACTCGTAGCGATAGTTTGGAAGAACATTTTTGAACTCAATTTTTTAAACAATTTTTATTTTATTTAACCAATAGATTCGATAATGATAATAATAATGATGATAATAATAGGATAACATGTGTTTAAAAATTGAGTACCTATCAAGACAAAACGTCTACGGCATAAAATAACCCAATGTATTGACATGCCGTAAAGGTCAAACAACTTACTAATCAGTACCAATTACTTGTGGTGGTGTACTGTACGAATCAAACCTAATCAAATGTATTTCGTAAAGTATGTAGATTTTATTAAACTCATGAAACAACAGTATTAACAAATATAAATGAACTCCAATACATGAATTTAATTTTCTTTTGCAATTAGACTTGTGGTAAATCTTGAACTATTTTTTAGTTATAAAGCTTGTGAACGAGTTGGTATACACACACGTATATATATATATATATATATATATATATAAAATATATTAATGATTTGAAGGCAATTACAATGCGTATAAAAATAAAAACAAAAATATATTTTTGTCTTATCGATTTCAAAGTAGAAACTTCATCTTCAACTGTAATTTCTTATTTTTTTTAATATCTGTTGAGAAATAATGTTTGAACCCCTACCTTGTATATGTATCCAATATTTTCTGTTTATCTTCCGGTGAATATTGCAAAATGTAGCCATATCGAATTCAATATATATATATATATATATATATATATATATATATATACGTTTGACTGTAACCGAAACTATATTACTAAAGTCACAATTCCCTTAGTTATTTACGTCACAATCTCTCTGATATTATTTTTTATTTAAAACTCAGTTATTAATAAAACATTTTACATTACTAAGAATGTTGACCATATCTACATATTAATAACATGCATTTGTATATATATATATATATATATATATATATATATATATTATATTATATATATATATATAGTAATTTGAAATTCAATATATATATATATATATATATATATATATATATATATATATACAAAATAGTGGTTTACAGTGTGAACGCGAAGGCAAATTTGCCTATTCATATTAAAATTCGATTTTAATAAATATTTGCTTGGTATTATTGATTTCTAAATGTTTGGTTTTATCTTAATGAAATTTCAAATAAATCCATTAGCAAGAAGAAATAGCTAATTTTATTAACTTCCTATTTCAACTAAAACAAATTAAATTTGGAAAATATAGCAATGACAGACGGAAATGATGGAAGAATTAGTTTCATTTGTTCAGGTTTCGATTATACTCACCTGTTTCAATATTTTTATCTGCATTCTTATTTAGTTTCATTAGCTCTCCTAATTTGATATTTTATTCCATTATATCTTAAATACTTGCATCCGGAGGGTGTTTATATTTGCTAGTATACATAATGGAACAATGGAACGTAAATTTAAAAAAAAATATCCCAGTGGAGATATGTTTTGTAGGCGAAATGGTAAACACTGCAGTCTAGAAGATCCGTTACAACTTAATAACAAGTTCGATCCTCGCTGGATGCTATATAATTACGACCTTGTGTCATATCTTTCTCCTGGCGAACGGGTTGGGTAAATAACTATATGATTGTTGTTCAACGGATATTTTTGCACATGTACACACGGGATTACATTATCCTACTTTATTTTAATTGAATCCGCGTTAACTTGAGTTGCCAATTTTAGTTAGCGTCAATTTTTACTAGTTTAGATTTTGTTATTTCTCCGTCGTGGATATTAATTTTTCAATCTTTTTTTTTTCTAAGAAATAAAATTTTAGTCTTAAAATCCATTAAATTAGTCGTTTCGATTTATAATCTTTGATACACGATCACTAGTTTTTTCTTTCTTCTTTATTTCTGCCGATGTCGAGAAGCACCGTATAGGAATCAAGGCAGCTACCATAAATGATGACTGCAGAAATAAGAAACAAAAAAAAGAAACTAAATAAAGGGAGAAATAGTTTTTGAACAAAAAAAATTGAAGTAAAAATGTATAAAAATCTAATCAAGAACAAGGAGATAAAAAAAGGAAGAAAAAAAAAGGTAAGGCCAATAGAAACATAGTCTGACAATCAAAACGAGGCTGATTAATAGAATTTATCTTGAAATAAGATTGGACCAATGTACAGACGTATCGATCTAATGGCTGACTGATTGAATCGTATTTACGCGTATGAACTTTAACACACAAAGATACACACTCTCGGTTTATCTCGCAATTTCTCGCTCTTCTTCTGACACATCTTTCTAATTTTATTAAAGATTTTATCAATTGTCTTGTCATGCGTACTTCAAACGCGCGTGGGCAAAGCACATTTACGGACTTTAATTCCATGAATCTTAGATACATACATATACATACATACACACCACCACACACACACACACACACACACACTCACACACACACACACACACATATATATATATATACTTAGTAAAATTTGTATGAATGGGTATTAAGTTTATAAAAAAAACTAACCCTATGCTAAATAAGATTTTTAGTATATTGGATATAACGATTTTTTGAAAAATGTTATATAATTTAAAAGAAAAGAAAATTCCAATCGATGAAACATGATCACTATTGTCTTAATGGATCTTGTTTAAATTAAGATATTGTATCATTTTCTTCTGTAAATTTGCATTATATTATGGAGGTGTTTATGTGTAATGGTTATCGCCGTAGTAATGGATACGGCGACATGAGTTCAAATTCTGGACGAGCGAGACTACTTGCGTTTCACATAGAACTAATAGCCTTGGTAAAGGTATGAATCCAATTCTTCCGCCAGCTATACTAAGATTCTGAATTCAAACCTGGTAAACTCTAACTTTATATATATATATATATATATATATATATACATATATATTCTTTCGAAGTCCGTCGCAGAGGACGATGATGTCACTCCATATCTTCATTTGTGGACTCTATGGTGGCTCATTAGTCCAATTCTGGACTTGCAGATGCGGTCACACACATTGAAGGGAAAATTCCCATCTACATTTGGTTGTTTATGACGACGAACACGTTGCCGCTCTGCAGTCCTGTTTATACCATTATTGAGCTGCTTAGCTCCTGTGTGGTAGACGTCTCGCCAGCCCTGTTTCTTGGAGGCAGGAACTTCCACGGTTGAAAGTGTGATGTTACGTTTCTTCAGCGTTGACTTAATATGGTCTTTGAACCGTTTAATATATATATATATATATTGTCTGTTCAATTCAACGAAACCTGTATAAAAGAAAAAATGCTGCCTAATATATATATATATATATATATATATATATATATATATATATATATATATATAGTGTGTGTAAAGTCGGTATCAGCCAGAGAGCGAGGGAGTCTATCCCCTTTTACTCGTCTGAGGTAGAGTGCCACATCTACCATCAGCTCCTCACTTTAACGCACACATCCCTGTGCTACGCATACGCCGAGTTGGTGAGGGCCGGTATTGAACCAGGAATCCTAGTCAAGTACTCTACCGACTGAGCTAAACCAACTTGTCGTATAATGTGTATCATTGTAGGAAATAGACACGACGAACCAAGTTAAAATGCTGAACGTGGCTGATTTCATTTCATGTCGTTTTAATACTCTTGGGAAAGGTATGATTCCAATTATTATATCTACCGCTATGGGTAAATAGTAAGGCAGACTGTACACCTCCGCTAAAACAGTGACCTTATGTCGCATCCTGCTTGTGCGAAAGGACTGGTAAATACATAAATCTATAATAATGATAATAACTTTGTTCACACGTTACGCTCATCCATATAGCTTCACTGCAGTCAGAATATATAGTCTCCCTACCCCATCCCAATCAACAGGGATGTTCCTCTACAAAGATGGTGTTGATATATTCACTATTTCATTCAAAGACACGTGTACATATAGTTATTTACAAAAGCTTAGCTTACATGTGGCACAAAGCCAGAAGTATGGAGCAACCAGTGAGAATCCAACTCATTAACAATATTCTGTGAAGCTAGTTTGCTAACCATTAGGCTACAGAGGTGTACATATATGTATCAAAATATATGCCCGGCGAAATGCGCCAATATTAGTAGCTTGTATTTCAAAGCGCATGGACATATAGAGCGCAGTTCGCATATATATTGTAAGATTCAAAGGTTATGACAAATGCATAACTCATTGAAACGCAAACAAACTCCGACAAAGGTCGAGGGACAAAACATTTTATATAATACAGCACATGAATAAACAAGATACATAAACAATGGAAGATAGAATAGTGTACATAAACATACATACATACATACATAAAAGTCAGTGACAAGATAATATAGAAGTACACATAATGTAAAGGTACAGACATGAGACTAAGAATAGTCCATGCTGTATGAATCACATTGACAAGTAGCCGGCGTTGAGGGCCGAAGCCCCAACGAGGGGTAGACCGTGTCTAACCCATATGGTCTCGTAACGAGGAAAGAGAGAAAAGAAGAAGAGAAATTCAAAACAGCCGCTTAAATACACGAGGCCCCTAGCGGGAACCAGCGACATTAAACGGGCAGACAACTCCCCAGACAAATACGAAAATAACCCCTACAATAAAAAAAAAATAATAAGCTGAACTCGAGCACTTAATGTTGATGATTCAAACATCACAATCATGTAAAAGATTTGCCAGCATTTCGTAAAAGCCGAATTCTTCTGTTCTGAATTCTATCTAAGATCATTTTCCAAAATGCCACTTCTTGTGTGGTAAACTTTTCAAATTCAGATGTAGGTATTTTTCGGCACTGGACCGTGGAGCGAAAATCAGCATCCACCAAGATTCAGTGGTGAGAATTGAACGAAAGACTTTTTTGGTACAAAACAAAATTGTTACAAGCAAAAATAAATAAATAAAATAAAGATAACACCCTCAAGGCCGTGTAGAAATTAATTTTTGAAAGTTATTGCCCGAGGGGGTGGGAGTTAAACATTCAATGATAACTTTATATATACTAGCAAATATATGCACCCTCCGGGTGCAAGTATTTAAGTTTTAATATAATAAAATATCATATCAAATTAGAAAGGCTAATGAAACTGAATAAGTATGCAGATAAAAAGATTTGGAACAGAGTGGGTATGATTCAAAAATAGAACAACTTTGAAACTAACTCTTCCATCAGTTTCCGTTACTCCCGTCTTTCATTGATAAATTTTCTAATTCAACTATTTAGTTAAAATAGGAAGTAAAGAATAATATTACAATCATTTCTTCTTGTTAATGGATTTCTTTCAAGATTTATCCCCGAGATTTTTTGCTCATATTCAATAAGATAAAACCAAACAATTAGAAATCAGTAATATTAAGCATATATTTATTAAAATCAAATTTCTAATATCAATATGCAAATTAGCCTTCCCATTCACACTGTAAACCGCTATTGTGTTGTATATATAAATACAATTGCATGTTATTAGTATGTAGATATGGGCAACGGCCTTAATGATGTAAAACAATTTTATTAATAATTGAAGTTTAAATAAAAATAAAATCATGGAGAATGTGATGTAAATAACAAAGGGAATTGTGACTTGTATAGTAATATAGTTTCGGTTACAGACAGACAAACCCACAATCTCCATTATAATAAGATGTATAATTAAAATGAAGCAATCTATATATGAATATATAATGTTGGGCATGTATTCTTTAAAATTTGTTTTAAAAAAACATTGGGAATCGTTTAAGTTGCATGCTCAAATTTTGAGTATTGACCTTGTGTTATATCCTGCTTGAACCCTCTGCTCAAGCAGGATATGACACAAGGTCAATTTTTAAGCAGACTTTAAAAGGTTTTAATTCAGCATTTTAGAGTGGTTGCCATACCGATGTTAAAGAGCCCGGTCCATCCTTCTTTTTCCCCATAGCTGCAGGGAGCTTAATTTGATTATTACTTTCCCATAGTGTTATGCGAAATGCAAAAATAGCCTCGCTTAGGACTGGAACTCGTGTCGGCGTGTCCATTTCCTAAACCGCCCAATATATATGTATAGCCATCTTTTCAATCATCCACGCAGTCATCTTACGAGCTCCGTGATTGGCTGAAGTGTTTAGAGTATTAACCATATATATATATATATATATATATATATATATATATATATATATATATGTGTGTGTGTGTGCGCATGTTGATGTTTTTTTTGTCTAATAGTCCATGATAGATGTAACAATTATTTCCTGTTAGATAATAATTTTCTATGCGCAATATTCGATGCATTTTCCTTTATGAAACTAACCATGAATCCAACAGAAATTGCGGCCTTGGATGCATTTAATGGCTGGAGTACGCATGCGCTGTTTTTATACTTGAACGGTCAATGAAGTAAATTGTCGGTGCGAGTGCCGCGTTTGTTGGCGGAAAAGAAAAAAGAAGTTAATTTCCCGCGCGTTTGTCGATTTGTGTCGACGCCGCGTCCGAAAAAGCGCGGCTTCATTTGGCAACAACAAAAACACCAACTGACAGGCTAATGGGAGAAAAGATGTTTTTAAAAATGATAATCAAAAAAGAAAAGAGAAATGGTTTTAGAAGATAGTAAAAAAAAATAAAAAAGGAAGAAATTAACTAGAAGAATCTTAATGTAATGAAAGAAATAAGAAAAAATAAAGAGCGACGAAAGAAATATCAAAGTAAGAGAAACGATAAGTGTAATTAAAGAAAGAAAGAAAAAGAAGAATGTGAAAGAAATCGAAATGAAAGAGTGAATAGAATGAAGAAGATTCGAGGTTGGAAAGAGAAGAAATACTGGAATGAAACTTGGTTTAAAGAAGAAAATGTAACAGTAAAAAGGAAAAGAAAATAACGGTTTTAGCAAAGTAAAGAATAATGAATGTAAAATCATATAAAACAATTGAAAGAAATTAAGAAAGAAAAAGTAAGATGAAATTTGGAAAAAATATAACGAAGGGCCAAAAGGAACATTGATGGAGGAAGAGGAAGGGACGTTGAAGGAGGAAGAGGAAGGAACGTTAAAAGAGGAAGGAAAATTGAAGAGGAAGAGAAAGGAACGTTTAAAGAGGAAGAACGTTGAAGGAGGAAGAGGAAGGAACGTTAAGAGGAAGGAAAATTGAAAGAGGAAGGAAAATTGGAACGTTGAAGGAGGAAGATGAAGGAACGTTAAAAGAGGAAGGAAATTGAAGGAGGAAGAGGAAGGAACGTTAAAAGAGGAAGGAAAATTGGAAGAGGAAGGGACGTTGAAGGAGGAAGAAGGAAAATTGAAAGAGGAAGAGGAAGGGACGTTGAAGGAGAAGAGGAAGGAAAATTGAAGAGGAAGAGGAAGGGACGTTGAAGGAGGAAGGAACGTTGAAGGAGGAAGAGGAATGAACGTTAAAAGAGGAAGGGACGTTGAAGGAGGAAGAGGAAGGAACGTTGAAGGAGGAAGAGGAAGGAACGTTAAAAGAGGAAGGAACGTTGAAGGAGGAAGAGGAAGGAACGTTGAAGGAGGAAGAGAAAAGAGAAGGAACGTTAAAAGAGGAATGAAAATTGAAGGAGGAAGAGGAAGGAACGTTAAAAGAGGAAGGAAAATGGAAGAGGAAGAGGAAGGAACGTGAAGAGGAAGGAAAATTTAAAAGAGGAAGGAAAATTGAAAGAGGAAGAGAAAGGAAGAGGAAGGGACGTTGAATGAGGAAGAGGAAGGAACGTTGAAGAGGAAGAGAATGAAAATTGAAAGAAAAGTAGAAACAGTAAAAATGAAGGAAAGGTTGTAGGAAAAATGAAGAAGAAAGAAAAGCAGGGAAAATGAAGGAGAAGTGGCAGAAACAATGAAATGGAAGAAATATCTTAGAATAATAATAAAGCATATTCATATGAATGAAACAAAATTGGATGTCGGGAGAACGAGTGTAAAGGAAGGTAAAATATATAAATTCACTCGGAAACCTACAGTCTTCCCCTCAAAAACCTAAACTAATAAATATGAAAGAAATAAAAACATAAGCAAAATAGAGAGAAACAGTACGAAATAAAGAATATAAAAGGAAAGTACTTAGCAGATTCTAAAAAAAAAGGGGGCGTACAATTAGAGAATAGACAAAAATGTAAAGGAACAGAGGATGTCCTAAAGAGATTACCGCCTCCGACACAAAAGGAAAAATAAATTCAGAAAACAGGGCGGGTTAACAAAAAAAACAAAAACATGGAGGGTAGAAAATTATTAATGAACATAGGGGCAAAAAATATAAATAGTAAACAAATAAAACATGAAAATCATTTAACATTTCTAACGGCAAAGGATGTACAACATAGGAGGCCAAAAATAACTCACAAACCAAAAATCACTAAGACTTACATGCAAAGAAGTAAAACATGGGATTAGCCAGCATTCGTATTTTTTTTTACCTTCCGCCATTTTTTTAGCATTCGGTAGAAAGAAGAGAAGATGGCGGAAGGAAGAGGGAAAGATGGCGAAATCTGATGACTTTAAATGCACTATTTTTTTTTTTGCGCTTTTTAAAAATACTTTTCTTTATATTTTTTTTTTTTTTTTTTTTCGACATCAAACAAAAAATTCGACATTTTGTTTAGCAAAGTGAAGGAATTATTCTACATCAAAAGAAGGCAACATCAGTTTTGGAGAGTCGGTTACGAGTACACATCAAGGAACGTGTGTTAACCTGGGTGTTTATGTTTTGAAAGTGTAATAAACAGTCTGCTTTCAACATGGCAGTATGATAACAATTCTCGTTCTTTAGCTGAAGTCAAACAATCATTAAATGTATAACCTTTAAGGTTAGTTAGAAAAATGTAGGCAAAATAATAATCATAACTATATATATATATATATATATATATATTATAAAATAATAAAATTCGAAGGCAATACAATGCGTAAAAAATAAAGACAAAAAGATGTTTATATGTCTAATCGATTTCAAAGCGAAGCTTTATCGTCAGAGACGGATTTCAGAAATGACGTGCTTATGTTTTTTTTTTTTATATATTTGTGTGGTTATAATTTCTCTTCTTATTTCCTTTTCCTCTCCTTTTTTCCTCTCTTTCTTCTTCTCCTCCTTTATGAATGGGCGAATAACCGTAATTTCTTATTTCTCTCTTTCTTTTTTTTTCTTTCTTAAAAGTTTGTTGAGAACAAGGCTGACATCCGGTAAGATGTTGCAATGTCGCAATGTGTAGCAATGTGTAGCAATGTGTAGCAATGTGTAGCAACGGTGTGAGCGTGTCATAATTTCAAAAACAAAAGTGAACAAATGAATAAAAACCGTTAATAGAAAATTTTTTTTTTTTTTTTTAACATACTTAGCTTTTGTTTCGCTTTCACCTTTCATTTCTTATTCTTTCTCCCTCTCTTTCTTTTTTTTGTGTTATTTCTCTTCTTTTTCTTTTTTTTTTTTTTTTCTTTTTTTTCCCCTTTATCCCCTTTGTTCTCTAATTTAAATTATTTTTTTATAGTAAATAAGTAAATAAAAGATTATCTTAAATTATGTATTAGTATTGATAGAAAAAATAAATGATTCTTTTTTATTATTATTATTTTTTTTTTTTTTAAGAAAATATCTTTTATGAGTACTTTTTTCTCTTTTTCTTTTAAACTTAAATAGATTAAATATTATATTAATTATATATTAAAATAATTACATATTAGGATTGATGTAAAATTCAAAACAATAAAAATAAGACAAACCATTCCCCCCTTAAATTTCAGATAGATTAAATATCATAAATCAAATATTTGAATTACAAAAGGCATAATGTACTGCTTCAATTATATATTTTATTTAACTATTTTTTTTTTTCATTCTTTTGTTGTTATTATTTATTCTTATTTTTTTTTTTTTTTTCCCCCACTTTTCCTTAAATATTTATTAATAGTTCTAGACTGACCGTACTCCTAAGAGGGTATTATGGTTTAAAGAAATAGTGTCATGGTTTAAAGAAATAATGTCATGTAAAGGAGTTAATAAGTATGTCAATATTGTTAAATTAATCGTAATTAATTTTTTTATATTTCTCTATTATCTTCTTTTCACTCTCAATCATCCCATCACTATATATATATATATATATATAATATATATATATATATATTTAATTTTAATTAAAAAAAAAAAAAAAAAAAAGGCTATATATGAAACGTGTAAATTTAGTTAATCGTGTATTCTGAGTTTAATTCTAATCTATTGATAGTTGGTAGGTTTAAAATTTATGGTAGGGAAAATTATATATATATGAGAGAACATGTGTACTAAATAAACTAAAACCTATATATGGAACATGTAAATTTAGTTAATTATGTATTCTTCTAATCTATTTTATATTAGGACCTAATTTAGCTATTAATAAACTTTCTCTAATTCTGAGATTACCAATGTTGCGTATTATAGCCTCTATCTTAACTATATATATATATATATATATATATATATATATAGTGATGGATGATTGAGAGTGAAAAGAAGATAATAGAGAAATATAAAAAAATTAATTACGATTAATTTAACAATATTGACATACTTATTAACTCCTTTACATGACATTATTTCTTTAAACCATGACACTATTTCTTTAAACCATAATACCCTCTTAGGAGTACGGTCAGTCTAGAACTATTAATAAATATTTAAGGAAAAGTGGGGAAAAAAAAAAAAAAATAAGAATAAATAATAACAACAAAAGAATGAAAAAAAAAAATAGTTAAATAAAATATATAATTGAAGCAGTACATTATGCCTTTTGTAATTCAAATATTTGATTTATGATATTTAATCTATCTGAAATTTAAGGGGGGAATGGTTTGTCTTATTTTTATTGTTTTGAATTTTACATCAATCCTAATATGTAATTATTTAATATATAATTAATATAATATTTAATCTATTTAAGTTTAAAAGAAAAAGAGAAAAAAGTACTCATAAAAGATATTTTC
>CM042159.1:37710699-37715699 GCA_023376005.1 Doryteuthis pealeii | reverse complement strand
TTGTAACGTTAAAGATAACACACTCACATAAATACACGCACACACACACACACACACACACACACACACACACACACACACACACACACATACACATATATATATATATATATATATATATATATATATATATATATATAATGTGTGTGTGTTTGTTGGAATATTTATGTTAAATAAATAAATATATATATATGATTGAGAACCACATACGTTTTTGTCAACCAATTTTATCAACATACACACACACATATATATATATATATACATACATGGGTGTGTGGTGAAAGGTAGACAAACATGGAATGTTGTAGAAAATGGATGTTTATTGTAGGTAGTCATGTCGACGATGCAACGTTTCGATCTGTTAGTCCTTCTTCAGGACTTTAGGAATAGAGTTCTTGCTTCAGTAGTGAACATTTTCTTTCTACTTAATTAAGAAGGTCGTGAATAAGGGGATGGGGTCGGTTGATGGTATCAGAGAAGGTGGACTCTCCCTCTCTCTAATAGGGAGTGTATCATGATGGACTCCGATATTGCCACAGGTGTTAGGTGTTTGGGTTAAGATTGGTTTTGAGTGTATGTGTGTGTTTTTTTGTTTTTTTCGGGAAGATGGATTTACAATTAACATTCTGTTTGTTGGAATATTTGTGTTAGATATATATATATATATATATATATATATATGGTTGAGAATCACATACGTTTTTGTCAACCAATTTTGTTATCAACCCTTACAAGGCGCCGAATGGATGATACTCTATCCGACTGGAATTGGCTGGATTAATTTGCAATACCTTACTTGTTCCCAAGCTGCAATTGCTTTTCCTGGCTGCTGTAATTAGTATTTCCTTACTGTTATTGGTTTATTCGTCACATTATTATTCACTTGGTTTAATAAAAAGTAGCAGCCGTTAAAGGCATTGAAGTATGTTAGTGTTGGAATTCAAGTCAATTTTAATAACGTTGTGTAGAGCTTTATGAATCTGTTTACTTTCTTTACTTTATATATATATATATATATATATATATATGTGTGTGTGTGTGTGTGTGTGTGAACATATTTCCAAAGTTAGGAAGAAATAAGAAAACACTGAGTGTTCGAAAAAAATTCACTTATATTTAATAGTAAAGCCGGCATTAGAATTTTGTTTTCATAAAAGCGAAAGAATATTTGAAATAAAAGGCATTTTTCAAATGATAGGTATTAATGAAAAAAAAGAAAAGAAATAGAAATAAAGAGAATTAGAAGAAAGAAAACTACGTAATTAACGTTTAAATCATATAATTATATCCTTCAGGTTAACCGTTATGTCAAAACGGATATTGTTATATATTATTCATTATTAAACTCTACGGAATTTAAAAATTTTAAGATAACTTATAAGGAATATAAATTATATGAATACAATATTTTATCAAAACGATGTTAAAACCTTTCAATTAACCGAACATATACCTTTTTTTTCATAAAGCCTTCATCAAGACATTAGGATGAATAATGTGTTGTCTCATGCAGTGTCTATCACACTCAATGTAAGCTTTTGCTTACCGTAATATAAAAGATATATATATATATATATATATATATATATATATATATATATATATATATATATATATATTCATCTCTATCTCTCTCTGTCACACACACACACACACACACACACGTTTATATGTATGTGCATATAGATAATATAGCCAATTGAATTTATAAATAAAGTGCTCAATATCAGTGATATGGCATGAATATCTTACGAATGGGTAGCGTACAAATTCCGACAACAGGACTTGGTAACTGACAACTTGTTAACTTCAGATATATATATATATATATATATATATATATATATATATATATATATATGTGTGTGTTATGTTTTCTTTTTCAATAAAAACAAGTGTTTGGATCAAACAAGTAAGAAAGGTAGATCTTCGATAGTTTAAACTCCATTCTTTATCGACAAAGATCATCTTGTGTCTGTGTTACACACAGGTGTTCAATTCTGTTTCGGTTCAACAGGTACGTAATCAGGCGGGGTAAGTTGGTTAGGAATTGTCTGGCATCAAGCTGGAAAAAAAGGGGAAGCAAATAAACATGCGCATACGTAGATAGATGATAATGATAAAACATTGGAAGAAAATAGAGGGGGAAGGAAACAATCGAGGGGGAAGGAAACAATAGAGGGGGAAGGAAACAATCGAGGGAGAAGAAGGAAAATCGAGGGAGAAGGGGGAAGAAGAAAAAGCGGGAGGAAGAAGAAAATAGAGGGGAGAGAAGGGGAAGATTGAAATAGAGGAGGAAGAAGGAAATAGAGGGAGAAGGGAAGATTGAAATAGAGAGGAAGAAGGAAATAGGGAAGAAGGAAGGGGGAAGAAGGAAATAGAGGGGGAAGGAAGAAAACGAAGGAGAAGAAGGAAGAAAAAATAGAGAAGAAGGAAGAAGAAAATAGAGAGAAGGAAGAGAAAATAGAGAGAGAAAGAGAGAAAATAGAGAGAAGAAGGAAGGAGAGAAATAGAGAGAGAGAAGAAGGAAGGAGAAAATAGAGAGAGAGAAGAAGGAGAGAAGAAGGAAGGAGGAGAAAATAGAGAAGAGAGAAGAAGGAAGGAGGAGAAAATAGAGAGAGAGAGAGAAGAAGGAAGGAGGAGAAAATAGAAAATAGAGGAGAAGAAAAGAAGGAGGAGAAAATAGGAGAGAGAAGAAGAAGAAGGAGGAGAGAGAGAAGAAGAGGAAAAATAGAAGGAGGAGAAAATAGAGAGAGAGAGAAGAGGAAGGAGGAGAAAATAGAGAGAGAGGAGAAGAAGGAAGGAGGAGAAATAGAGGAGAGAGAAGAAGGAAGGAGGAGAAATAAGAGAGAGAGAAGAAGGAAGGAGAAAATAGAGAGAGAGAGAAGAAGGAAGGAGGAGAAAATAGAGAGAGAAGAGAAGAAGGAGGAGAAATAGAGAGAGAGAAGAAGGAAGGAGGAGAAAATAGAGAGAGAGAGAAGAAGGAAGGAGGAGAAAATAGAGAAGAGAGAAGAAGGAAGGAGGAGAAAATAGAGAGAGAGAGAAAAGGAAGGAGGAGAAAATAGAGAGAGAGAGAAGAAGGAAGGAGGAGAGAAAATAGAGAGAGAGAGAAGAAGAAGGAGGAGAAAATAGAGAGGGAGAAGAAATGAGAAAATAGAGAAGAAGGAAGAATGAGAAAATAAGGAGAGAAGAAGGAAGAATGAGAAAATAGAGAGAGAAGAAGGAAATATAAGGAAAAAGAAAACAGGAGAAAACGACGAAGGAGAAAAAGAAATAATAATGAATTATTCAACATCTTAGACATTCTCAAATAATTTGTGATGAGGAAAAAGTTTTATATTTTCTAGAGCAGATATATTCAAAACGTAAAATAGAAAATCAGCTACAATTGTTTGAATCTATAATCTAATGAAGATTATCATTTAATTAAATCTTATTCCACCAGCTTGATTTCTACAATCTATATATTATTTTCTTATTATATTTACAGATGAGTCATTATTTAAATCATACAATAGGTCTGAGGTTCATAATCGTATCTATAAAAGTGTGTTCTAGTGTTTCTATCTATTAGAGCTTAAATCTTTCTAAAATGCAAGCGAAGATATTTGTAATATTGATTTCAGATATTATACACACACACATATTATATATATATATATATATAATATATATATATATATATATATATATATAAATTTTTAAGACCATCAGGAATATATTTGTTTATTTTTCTCAACTAGTTACGACTAAAAATAAAATAATTTCTCCAGCCAATATAATCCGGGAAGATAAGGGTAGTAGAAGTGTTTAGTGAAAAAAAAGTTCTTTATACATATATATACTACCTTGAGACTGGAATCTCGAATCAAGCAGCACATACCCTACAGCATCCGTTCTGGCAATGTGGACTGTCCCACAGCAGCAGGCATAAATACTCCGTCCACCATTGGACAACATCTATTAAGAAATTCCACTTGCGCTCGGTCCTACCACCCAGCTATGTTTTCAGTCCTTTGCAGTTCCAACAGCGAGCTACCACTGCAGATTCTTGAGTCCCTGTTCATCTCCCGCACTCAACCTTTCCTGTGCGTTCAGAAGCAGTCCCATCAGTTACTCCTTTTTGGCACTTCAAGCCTCAACTTATCTAACGGGGGGACTCGTAATTTTCGACCCCCCCCCCCTTGTGAGTTGTAAGTTTCTTAGTTTTACGAATTCTTTTGTCCTATTGAGAAAAAAATCCTTTTTCTCATTGCTTTCTGACTATTCCGTTGTCTACAACAAAAAAAAACAAAACTACATTACCATCTTTCAATGTAATTTTTCTCTGAGGAGCATTGAGCGAAAAAAAGAAAATAATTTCTGATTTTAAATCTAACTAGGGTACCCTCACTTTTCTTTTTAAGAAAAAAAAAAAACAAAATCAATTTATTTTACAACATGCATATGCTTTTACGCGTCCTTTTTAAATTCAGTACTGCTAATAAACTATATATATATATATATATATATATATATATATATATATATATATAGGATGTTTTTTTAGAAGTTGTGTGTATATACATATATGTATACACATACATATGTGTATGTCTCGATGTTTGGTGCCTGACTAATGAAGTTTTATTAGGATAGGGAGTCATATATGAATGCTTTATTAAAGACTGTGGAATCTTTCCTCTTTACGATCTTCAAATGTAGAGCTTTTAGTCTTCTTGTTGTTTTCTCTATGTCCGAAACCAGATGGTAGGCAATTTGTTTTCAAACATTACACTCGTAGTCTTCAGGGGCATTATTGATTATCGTGGTTGTCTGTTTGGTGCCGGTTTCATTTGTTTGGAAGATGTATAGAAGTTTTTTCTGGTTATTGGTGTATTCACTACTTGTGAGTAGGGGTGCTAAAGTTAGTTATTTCAAATGTTTATCGTATTTAGAGATATACTAAACAACAAGAATACTTGAACGGCTAGGCTTGAAGATCATATATATATATA
>CM042159.1:37703199-37705699 GCA_023376005.1 Doryteuthis pealeii | reverse complement strand
TAGTTCGAATATACCTATGCAGAGGAGTGAGACTGTTCATAATGGGTCCACCTGTTTGTAGGTGGTGACCTATAAGGCCTACCAACAGAATCGTGGTCGTTAAGTGTTCCGTGATAGGGGTATTTTGGGTGATACGGACCGTCAAAAGCTCCCGAACTGATCAATCGACTGGTCATGTCAATCCCTATAGTGTATGTGTATGTTTCAGATGGGTATACACACACATATATATATATATATATATATAATATATATATATATATATATATATATATATGTGTGTGTGTGTGTTGAAAGGAAAGAAAATGCTGAATGGATAAATATATTTTATTTTACTGACAAGTGTTTCGACCAGCAGTTTATCCATACACACAAGCACTCTATCAATTATTTCAAATACAAAATAAAATAAAATAATAATAGAAAACAACAAAATCTTTTAGTATACAAGGAATAACGGCCTTCGTCCGAGTAAATCGTCTATCTGAAATCAAAGCGGTTAAAATACGCAGAATTTCTGAAAAAAAAAAATGATTATATTTATTTTTTAATTTTTTTTTAAATTTATTTTATCCATTCAGCATTTTTTTTTTTTTTTCCTTTCAACATAGCGTCGGATTCACTTCCATTTTCAGTGTGTATATATATATTATATAATATATATATATATATTATATTATATATATATTATATATAATATATATGTGGTGTCTGTGTGTGAATGTTATGTATATCGTTGTAGCTATAGGAAGGCATATCAATTGACTGCTAAACTATAGGTTATGATTTATTTAGGTGATCATAATTTACTTCTTGTCACTCGTATACAAACACTAGTTTTTAAACAAATATTTAGAAGGTTAAAGAAAACATTCTTATATATATATATATATATCAAGTTTTCTTTTTTCTTTTTTTTACTTACTTACATGCACTAAGGAACCCGTTCGTTTGAACACGAACTCTCGAAAATTCATTTTTTGCACTTTGATTTTCAAGACAACCAAGTTATGATTGCTTAGAACAGTGGCGCAAATCAATTTGCCTAAATTAATTTTCTCACATTTGGTCAATTGTTAAAATCTTTTGATGTGACTATATTGAATTAAAACTAGATAGATAGATATATGTGAATAGATGGAGACAGAAAGATGTATTTCAATAAACATATACATATGTGAGTGTGTGTATGCATGTGTGTGAGTGTGTGTATGCATGTGTGTGAGTGTGTGTATGCATGTATGTATGTGTGTGAGTGTGCATATGTATATGTGTGTGTGTGAATAGATCGAGAGAGTTAACTGAATATTGAGATACAGTTACCTTGATTTACGAGTCCCCCACCTTACGATTTTTCCGAGTTACGAGCGATCACTCGGTCGATTTGTTTGGCTTTGAAAGTTGAATTTGAGTACGAATTCACTTCAGATAAGTTAATGAGTTCATTAAAAACATTTGAATGTCCGAATTCATTACACCAAAGAAAATATTATTCATGAAAAAATATACATTAAAACATATTACAACACATAATTCATTACATACTTTTTTTAAAATACTATACAGTACTATTTTTTTATTTATAAAAACAAAACACGATGGTTGTTTGTGAAGGAATGGAACGGATTAATGACATTTTAGTTTATTTCATTTGGGAAAATAGATATACGAAGAAATTTAGTTACGACTGTAAATAATTAAACTTGTAAGTAAACGTACCACTATACGTATATACATTTATATATGAAGTAGTTTAAGTGATATAGGTAGATGGATAGATAAGAGCTGTGTAGAATATGGATAGATATCGGCATTGTGGAATAGAGAAAGAGAGATAGATAAAAGTATTGTGGAATAGAGATAGATACGTACAGTGTGGAATAGAGGGGACAAGATTGAGAGACAGTTAAGAGCAATGTGGAAAGGAGAGAAAGAGATATAGATACGTAAGAACCGTGAGAGAGAGAGGTAGATGGATATATAAGAGCAGTGTAGACTATAGATATCGGCATTGTGGAATAGAGAGAGGAAGAGAAAGAGATAGATAAGAGCATTGTGGAATAGAGATAGATACATACAGTGTGGAATAGAGGGAACAATATTTAGAGACAGATAAGAGCAATGTGGAAAAGAGAGAAAGAGATATAGATACGTAAGAATCATGTGGAATAGAGAGAGAGAGGGGGAGCAGAATATATATAGACAGATAAAGATAATAAGCAGTTGGGATAAGATAAAGATAGATAGATAAGAACATTGTGGAATAAGAGAGAGAGAGAGAGAGAGAGAGAGAGAGAGAGAGAGAGAGATGGATAGATACATAGAATAAAGTAGTGTGGAAGAGAGATTAGAGCAGATCAGAATATATATGTATATGTATACATAGAGAGAGAGACAGGCAGACGTGATTAGACTAACATACATATTCAATAAGATAGTTAAGTCCATATAGACTGTGAATATACGGCGAGAAAATCGAAGTAGCTATCTCTCCTTTTGG
>CM042159.1:37692927-37703099 GCA_023376005.1 Doryteuthis pealeii | reverse complement strand
CACGAGAGAGATAGAACAAAAATGACAGTTATTTTTTCTTGTTAATCGATTATTTTAAGATTAATTGAAGAGATTTTTGCTTATATTCATTAAAATAAAACCAAACGTTGAAACCAGATAATACTAAGCAACAATTTTTAAAAATTACATTTTTAATACAATATGCAAATTAGCCTTCCGCGTTCACACGTAAACGCTAGTTTTGTTGTATATATAATTACAATTGCATGTTATTAGTATGTAGATTGGTTAACAAGTAATAATGTAAACCAATTTATCAATAATTGAGGTTAAAATAAAGGATAAATTCAATGGTGAATGTGAACGTCAATTACTAAGGGGAATTGTCGACCTTGAATAGGTGATTTAGTTTCGTTACAGACAGAAAAAACACACAATCTCCATTCTAAATAAGATATATATATATATATATAGATATTAATATATTATATATATATATATATATATATATATATGCGTATGTGTGTTGTTATCTATATCTTCAGGGGACCATTCCCCACAATGTCATTGAACATGGCAGATCTATTTTGGTTTGCCGGCTTTTATTTTTATATAATGTGTCAGAAAAATGCAAGAATCTTAGAGATTTCATCTTCCACATGCTTTGAAGACATCTTTTTTTGACACTCTGAGTTCTGAATGTCTTTTGATAAATTGTGTTGTGTGTGTGTGTGTGTGTGTGCGTGCTGTGGATAAATATGCATACTTTTAGAAACAATATCATTGAATATGGAAATAAATCCGACGGGTATGAAATGTTATGAAATATGATAAATAACAAGTTCACACACACACACTACTTTATTACAAGTTTAAAGTATTGCAACAGATAACCTTTCAGTTTTTCCATTATATTTATATACCTATCAGTGCATTTCAATAACGTGATGATGTAGGTTTTGAGTATATTATTCATAAGTGTTGCAATATCACACGTAGCATTTACACACAAATTCTCACAGTTTTGCTATAGTACTATGAGACTCACTCTTCCAGCACCTGGAAGAGCTTATGCGAAACTTATAGTAGGGTTTCGTCTGATCATTAGATTATGTTATAATCATCACAGTATTATATTATATATCTTATATATATATATATATGATAGATAGATGATAGATAGATAGATAGATATATAGATAGATATATAGGATAGATATATGATTATGATAGGATAGTAGATAGATGATAGATAGATAGATTCAGAATAGAAGAGAGATGAGAGAGAGAGAGAGAGAGCAGAGAGAGAGAGAGAGGAACATTCATTGCCTAACTCCTCCGCATAAGTTCAGATGGACACAAAACATGTTATGATGAAATTTAAACATGTTCAATTTCAAGTGCTTTCCTTCTCTTATATGGTTACCAATATTCAAGGTCAACAGCTTTGCCTTCCTAACAATTTCCTCATAGCTGGGAGGCGAATATTTGATGGATTATCCTTACCCATTGTATGTGTAACCTAAGTGTGAAAATATAAACCAGTCTTCGTCCAGGATTTGTAAATCTGTGAACCGTGTTTATCTTACATCAAAAATCTCATGGGTACTCAACAATCACCTTTTACTTACTTGTTAGTACATGTACTGACTCTTAAAGCGGTAGTGTATAGATTTGTACACATGAATAATATGTTCCATATCTATCAGGTAGATATAATTTAAAAAGAAAATTTTAAACAATTTAAATGTGAAATATAGCATCGAATTGTATAAAACCAAGGAATAGAATCCAATGAATTATTTGTTGTAACTGTTCTAACTGTTAAATGTTTTGAGATTATATATATATATATATATATATATTAATAATATATTTTGCATATGAATTTGGGAAACTTCAAATGCTTTCCTTTTTAACTTGTTTAACAAATACGTGAATTTGAAGTCGCTCGTACCATCAAATTTAGATCCCAACACATCAAAAGACCGAGTTTTAACAGAACACTCGTAACTCAAAGGTAACATTATATATCAGTATTTTGTATCTATGTCTGTGCATATCTATCTAAAATACCTATATATAGTTCAATCTACAAACCTTAGCCTATCTATTCCAAATTCTATCTAGCGCGACAGTGCATATCTATCTTCTATTATTCTGAAAATGGCAAAATCTCTTGTATTCTTTATCGGGTAATGGCCAAGTTACGTGATAATCTTCTTTCCATTGTGAAAGACTTCACCCACGAAATGTGATAATAAAAAGCTTTTCTAATCTTTTTTCCTATAAGAGTAATTTAAAAAAAGAAACGAATGCAACGAAGTGGGTTCCTTCAATAAATTGAACATCCAACAGAAAAATGTGACGGAAAATGGACTTCACAACTGAGAGAAATGTGCAACAGCCAGTGTCATACGCAGCGTGACACTTGTTGTCAAGGATCACATGGCTTCTTATTTCCGGTGAAACAAAAGAAAAAGTTACCCCTTATTTTTTTTTTTTTATCATTACACAAAAAAGATTTTATAATTGTATTTGTAACTGTTTAATTTTTGTTGCTTTTTAAATATTTCGGTATTGAATTATTTTATTTTGTCATATTCCTTCTATTCCTTCAGCCGCGTAATATCATTTTTTTTTTTTTTTTTTTTTTTACTCAGGCCATGTTCTTTTCCCTCTGCATCCCTTTTCCCGCTCTTTCATTCCTTTAAGTGCCATTGATTTTTTTTCGATTGTTCCTAGGTTTTATTGCCTCTTCCTTCTCTTCTTTTAACTCTTATTTTCTTATTATTATTTTACTAATATCGTTTATATATTATTATTATATACTATATAATATATATATATATATATATATATATATATGCGGTTTTTTTAGTATTTAAGAAATTTGAAAATAAAGTGCTCGAAATTAATAGTATAAGAGCTTGTAATTATTGTTTTATAAGAAGTACAAATACATCCAAGTGGGATTGTTCCATTAGGTTCCCCAAAGCAAAGTATTAGCCATATATCAAGACAATGCGCCCAAGAACGAATAACAATTCAATGTGTTTATTTTAGATGTTTTTGTATATATTTTTATTAATCTGTATTGATGTATTATGGCTCATTGGGAATTTCTCTTTAATAACATACTTATATTGATTGCAACGTAAGTATAAATTTATATTTTCGATTGCATAGACATAAAAATAACATATCGATTAAACTTTTTATCTAAATTGTAAGATAGTCTATCATCGATTGAAACTTATATACCAGGTATTATATATAATTATATATATATATATATATGCATTAGCATTCATTCTTTCAATAGTTTGTTCTGCTCAGATTTTAATTTTTCTAACATTATCTTGCATTGCATCTCATTAAGATATGTGTGTGATTTATTGATTGGCACATCACTGTAGGATGTCACGCGGCGACGAATCACACACGCACACACTATATTTTATTATATATATATATAATATAATATTTCACGTACTTAATTTCTAATCTTTGGGCAGATACAGGGTAACTGAACAAATATAGTTTTACGTGTAGCTGTGATTTGTTCTGATCTTAATAGTTGTAAGTATCATTATATAATATATATATATATATAAGAAATTGAAAAAAACAAAGTGTTCCGAAAATGGGATGAGAATTTAATTATCGATGTTTAAAACATTTCGGTTTCATGAACTTCATCAGATGTATTTGGGGGTGAGAAAATGATGGCATGTTTTTAATATGTGACAGAGATGAAAATATTTTCTCCTCTACATATAAAAACATCCATCATTTTTTCACCCCAAGATACATCCTATGAAGGTTCAATGAACCGAAATTTTTTAAACAAGAGAGAGTTAAATTTCATCCCATTTTCGGAACCACTTGTTTTTCAAAATTTTCTTTATATTGTCGATTTATTTTCCATAATTATCCATATATATTATATTAATATATATATATATATATATTATAGTATATGAGTCTTCAAGCCTAGCCGTTCAAAGTATTCTTGTTGTTAAGTATAATCTTCTAAAATACCGATAAACATTTGAATAACTAACTTTAGCACCCCTACTCACAGTAGTTGAATACACCAATAACCAGAAAAACTTCTATACACTTCCAACAAATGAAACCGGCACCAAACAGACAACCACCGATAATCAATAATTGCCCCTGAAGACTACGAGTGTAATGTTGAAAACAAATTTGCCTACCATCTGGTTCGGACATAGTAAGAAGTTTTTTTCTGGTTTTGGGTATTACTACTTGTGAGTGGGGTGCTAAAGTTATGTTATTCAAATGTTTATCGTATTTAGGATATACTAAACAACAAGATACTTGAACGGCTAGGCTTGAAGATCATATATTATATATATATATATATATATATATATATAATATTATATAGGGAGTAAATATGGAAAATAAATCCGACAATATAAAGAAAATTTGAAAAAAACAAGTTTCGCGAAAATGGGATGAATTTAATTATCGATGTTTAAAAACATTTCGGTTTCATTGAACCTTTTCATCAGGATGTATCTTGGGGTAAGAAAAATGATGGAGTTTTTATATGTGAGAGGAGAAAATATTTTTCATCTCCTGTCAATATAAAAACATCCATCATTTTCTTCACCCCAAGATACATCCTGATGAAGGTTCAATGAAACCGAAAATGTTTTAAAACATCGATAATTAAATTCATCCCATTTTCGGAAACACTTGTTTTTTCAAATTTTCTTATATATATTATATATATATGATAATGATACTTAAACTATAAGATCAGAACAATCAAAGCTACGTAAAACTCATATTTGTTCAGTTACCCTGTATCTGCCACAGATTAGAAATAAGTACTGGTAATTATTAATAATATATATATATATTTATATGTGTGTGCGTGTGTGTTCGTGCCCGTGACATCCTAAGTGTAATGCAATCAATAAATCACACACATATCTTAATGAGATGCAATGCAAGATAATTTAGAAATTAAAAATCTGAGCGAACAAAATATGAAAGAATGAAATGCTAATGCATATATATATATATATATATATATATATATATATGTACCTGTGTATATAAGTTTCAATCTATGATAGATATATTACATTAGATAAAAATGTTCAAATCGATAAGTATGTCTATCAATCGATAAATTATACTTATTACGTTGCAATCAATATAAAGTATGATTATTAAGAGAAATTCCAATGAGCAATAATACATCAATAAGATTATAATATTATACAAAACATCTAAAAAATATACACATGAATTGTTATTCGTTCTTGCAGGCACATTGTCTTGATGATATGGGGCTAATACGTTGCTTTGGACCTAATGGTAACAATCCCACCTTGGATGTATTGTACTCTATAACAAATAAATTACAGCTCTTATCCTATAATCGAGCACTTTATTTTCAATTCTTAAATACTAAAAACCGATATATAATTATATATATATATATATAATATATATATATATATATATAATATATAGTATACGATATTAGTAATAATATAAGAAATAAGAGTAATAAGAAGAGAAGGAAGATACAATAAAACCTAAGGAACATCGAAAAAATCAATGGCACTAAAGGAATGAAAGAGCGGGAAAAGGGATGCAGAGAAAAGAACAGTGGCTGAGTAAAAAAAAAAAAAAAAAAAAATGTATATTACGGCTGAAGGAATAGAAAGGATATATGACAAATAAAATAATTCAATACGAAAATTGCAAGCCAAAAAAGTTAAAACAATTATTAAAAATCTTTTTTGTTTTTTAATTGAAAAAAAAAAAATAAGGGGTAACTTTTTTTTCACCGGAAATAAGAAGCCAATGTATCCTTGACAACAATGTCACGCATGCGTATGACACTGGCGTTTGCACATTTCTCTCAGTTGTTATGTCATTTCCGTCACATCTTTTCCTGTTGGATGTCAATTTTATGAAGGGACCACTTCGTGCGATTCGTTCTTTTTTAAATTATTTATAGGAAAAAAGATAGAACTTTTTATTATCGACATTTCGTTGGGTGAAGTCTTTCACATGGAAAGGAAATTATCACTTAACTTGCTTAACCCATAAAGAATACAAGATTTTGCATTTTCAGATAATAGATAGATATGCACAGCGTAGATAGAAAGACTAAGGTGTAGATGAATAGAAATAGGTATTTAGATAGATATGCGGAGACATAGATAGATACAAATAGACTGATATATAATATCACCTTGAGTTACGAGTGTTCTGTTAAACTCGGTCTTTTGTATTGTGTTGGAATATAAATTTGATGTACGAGCGAGTTTCAAATTCACTTATGTTAACAACTTAACGGAAAGCATTGAAGTTTCCAAATTCATAATGCAATATATATATATATAATATATATATATATATATATATATATATATAATATCAAACATAAACAGTAGAATATTACAACAAATAATTCATTGGATTCTATCTTATAGTTTTATAGAATTCGATGCTATTTTTCTCATTTAATTTTTTAAAATTTTCTGTTATATATATCTACCTTGATATATATGAACATATTATTCATGTGTACAAATCTATACCCGTTGAAAAAACTACATGTAAGTAAATGTGATTGTTGAGTAGTGGTTTTTGATGTAAGAAATGGACACGGTTACACGATTTCAAATCCTGGACGAGGCTGGTTTAATTTCACTTTGATAATACCAATGGGTAAGGTATCGATCAAAATATTCTCCTCCTAGCTATGAGGAAATAGTTAGGAAGGCTAAGCTGTTTGTCCTTGGTATGGCAACCAATGTAAGAGAAGGAAAGCACTGAATTGAAACATGTTAAATTCCATCTAACATGTTTTGTGTCCCATCTGACTTATGCGGAGGAGTTAGGCAATGGATGTCCTCTCTCTCTCTCTATATCTATCTATCTATCTATATTTATATATATATTTATATATATATATATATATAAGATAATCTAATGTCAGACGAACCTACTATTAGTTTCGCATAAAGCTCTTCAGGGCTTAATATATATTATATATAATATATATATATATATATATATAGTGTGTGTGTAATGTACGTGTGATATTGTAACTTCTGAATAATATTACTCAAAACATACATCATCACGTATTGAAAATGCACTGATGATGGTTTAATATAATGGAAAACTGAAAGGTTTATCGTTGCTAATACTTAAATCTATAATAAATAAATACTCTGAGTAACTTGTTTTTACATATTTTATACATTTTCATACCGTCGGATTTATTTCCATATTCAATGATATTGTTTCTAAATGTATGCATTATTTTATCACACACACACACACACACACATTATCAAAAAGACATCAGAACTCAAAGTGTCAAAAAGATTCTTCAAAGATGTGGAAGATGAAATCTCTAAGATTTGCATTTCTGACACATTATATAAAAATAAAAGCCGCAAACCAAAATATCTGCCATGTCAATGACATTGGGGAATGTCCCTGAAGATATAAAATAGCAATAATGTACGCACACAAGTACGTATATATATATAATATATATATATATATATATATATATATATATATATCTTATTATAATGGAGATTGTGTGTTTTCTGTCTGTAACCGAAACTAAATCACTACTCAAGTCACAATTCCCTTAGTTATTGACGTCACATTCACCATGAATTTATTTTTATTTTAACCTCAATTATTGATAAAATTGTTTTACATTATTTATGCTGTTAACCATATCTACATACTAATAACATGCAATTGTATTTATATATACAACAAAATAGCGGTTTACAGTGTGAACGGGAAGGCTAATTTGCATATTGATATTAAAAATGTAATTTTAATAAAATATGTGCTTAGTATTATTGGTTTCTAACTGTTTGGTTTTATTTCAATGAATATAAGCAAAACATCTCTTCAATGAATCTTAAAATAAAATGTATAACAAGAAAAATAACTGTCATTTTATTCTTACTTCCTCTTTTAACTAAATACTTAAATTAGAAAAAAATAACAATGAAAGACGAGAGTGGCGGAAGAGTAAGTTTCAGTTGTTCTATTTTTCGATTATACTCCCTCTGTTTCAAATCTTTTTATCTGTGTTCTTATTTAGTTTCATTAGCTTTTCTAATTTAATACGATATTTCATTACATTAGAACTTAAATAACTTGCACCCGGAGGGTGCATATATTTGCTAGTATTATATATATATATATATATATATATATATAAAGAAATGAATAAATCCGACGGTATGAGGTTTAGAAATAGAAAACAATATTGAATATTCTGCTAACAAGCGCCTGTTTCAACCTATCGGTTTTATAAAGTGTAATTCTGTTGATATAATTTTAAAATTCAAATGCAGACAATTGTAAAAGACATTTTATAAAACACTGGTAATCATCAGAGCACATTTTTGTTGAATGAAAAACGGTGGAAAACTTTCGTGTGAAACGGTTAAAATTTTTCCTCATTTTTCCTCAGCAAAATACCCTGATTGAAGGGACCAGTGTTTATAAAATGCCTTTACAATTGTCTTCATTTATTTTAAATTGAATTACACTTTATGAAGACTCACAGGTTGAAAACAACGTTTGGTTACGGCTACATATTAGGACAGCTGGGTTATTCTAATATTCGCGAGGCAACCATTCTAGGAGAAGGATAATTCTGAATTCCAATTGCCTTTATTCCGCATAGAAATTGACGTTGTGTCACATTCAATTCTCAATGGAGTTTAAATAGTAAATATACATATACTTATATATATACACAGTATTAACCGAACAGGTATACTTGACGTATTCAACAGTTTCTATCGCCTGAAACTGTTGAAATGTTCGAATATACCTATGCAGAGGAGTGAGACTGTTCATAATGGGTCCACCTGTTTGTAGGTGGTGACCTATAAGGCCTACCGACGGAATCGTGGTCGTTAAGTGTTCCGTGTGATTAGGGGTATTTTGGGTGATACGGACCGTCAAAAGCGCCCGACCGGATCAATCGGCTGTCATGTCAATCCCTATAGTGTATGTGTATGTTTCAGATGGGGATACACACCACACACACACACATATATATATATATATATATATTATATATATAGTATATATATATATAATGTTGAAAAGGAAAGAAAATGCTGAATGGATAAAATATATTTATTTTACTGACACGTGTTTCGGCCAGCAGTTTATCCATACACACAAGCACTCTATCAATTATTTTCAAATATACATAAAGATAATAATAGAAAACAACAAAATCTTTAGTATACAAGGAATAACGGTCTTCGTCCGAGTAAATCGTCTATCTTATATCAAGAGCGGAAAATACGCAGAATTTCTGAGAAAAAAAAATGATTTATTTATTTTTTAATTTTTATTTTAAATTTATTTTATCCATTCAGCATTTTTTCCTTTTTTTTCCTTTCAACATAGCGTCGGGATTCACTTCCATTTTCAAATGGTGTATATATATATATATATAAGTATATATAATTAACTGAAAATGGAAGTGAATCCGACGCTATGTTAAAAGGAAAAAAATGCTGAATGGGATAAAATAAATTTAAAAATTAAAAATTAAAAATAAATATAATTTTTTTTTCAGAAATTCTGCGTATTTTAACCGCTTTGATTTAAGATAGACGATTTACTCGGACGAAGGCCGTTATTCCTTGTATACTGAAAGATTTTGTTGTTTTCTATTATTATTTTATTTTATATTTGAAATAATTGATAGAGTGCTTGTGTGTATGGGTAAACTGCTGGCCGAAACACGTGTCAGTAAAATAAAATATATTTTATCCATTCAGCATTTTCTTTCCTTTCAACATATATATATATATATATATATATATATAATGTGTGTGTGTGAATGTTATGTATATCGTTGTAGCTATAGGAAGGCATATCAATTGACTGCTAAACTATAGGTTATGATTTATTTAGGTGATCATAATTTACTTCTTGTCACTCGTATACAAACACTAGTTTTTAAACAAATATTTAGAAGGTTAAAGAAAACATTCTTATATATATATATATATATATATATATATCTCAAGTTTTCTTTTTTCTTTTTTTTTACTTACTTACATGCACTAAGGAACCCGTTCGTTTGAACACGAACTCTGGAAAATTCATTTTTTGCACTTTGATTTTCAAGACAACCAAGT
>CM042159.1:37642927-37687927 GCA_023376005.1 Doryteuthis pealeii | reverse complement strand
TTAAGCAAGGAAATGTCTGGGCCCCAACACTATTCTCAATATTCTTTTCTGTAATATTAACCCATGCATTCCAGTATTGTGAGAAGGGTGTCCTCTTGGAATTTAGAATTACAGGAAGGGGTTTCGACTTGACAAGATTCAACTTCAAGTTAAAGTCATCATACACATTAGAGGATTCCTTTACGCTGCCGAGGTTGACTTTTTGCCTCATACTGAGGAGGATATTCAAAATATTTTGAACGTAATTGCAGCCTCGTGTACCGTTTTTGGATTGAAAATAAGCTTGACGAAAACAAATGTAATGTTCACGCCCGTAAAAAGTAGAACGGTATCTTATTTTCTTATATTAGTCGTTTTGATTAACTTTCAACTTGACATTTGTAATCGTTAAGGTCGGAATTCTGTAGCTGAAAGAATTTCAACACCATCCTCGAGATTCTTGGCAACTTTGGATTGCTAATGCCTGAAGAATCTCAATTTTCCTGTTGATTTGGAATCTATCCAATATTCTTTCAAGATTTCTTGGATGAATTTCAGGACTCTAATAATTATGGGTGCGATAATTGTTTCCCCTTATTTTTTTCTAACTTTCCTTTTCTTTCTTTCTATTTCATTGAAACAGACGATAAGTGCTATCGCTTCCTATCTCGCATCTTTCTTTTTTTTCTTTTTATATTTGCTTTGTTTAACCTCTCGACGTGTAGCACATTATTTTCTTTCCTTTCTTTTCACACAATTACAATGATATGGTCCATTGTTAATATGTGATGATGACAAGGCATAACATTTGAACACATGCATTTATATCTCATGAATCAAAACGGAATAGTCCATTATTTATCTGAGGTGATAAAAGAACTTGACACACGTAGGTGGGTACTAGCATATTATCTATATATTAATCCGCTTGTTCCTAAATACGATGCACATTTTTATTTTCATATCTCCTTTTTTCAGTAGATTATTAATATACAGCTACAAATTTTCCACAACACATACATTGCTTTTCTGTTTTTTTTTCAGAATTTTAGAGTCCCTTGGGTGTAGTGGGGAACGTGCTAGACGGCGACATCGTGAAAAACAAATTCAAAGTTCAGTCGCACTATTACGCTCACTTTTTTTTACTAATACCCATGGGAAAGGTGTGAACCTTCTCATCTTCCCAACAAAGAATTAGATAGTATCCCGACTGTTCTTCTACAAGGATAGCTTTGGCGTTGAATAATACACGGAGGTTGATAAGTCATTAAAAACAAAGAAACCCTACCCTACATATATTTACCAAACAGTGGGGCATGGCGTAGGAAATGAACATATCGGGACGATTTCAAATACAAGACGAGTCTGTTTGCATATAACCTTGCGCTAATACCCTTGGAGTTGGTATGCATCCAGCTATCTCCCTCAAGCTAGGGTTCAATCGTGAAGCGGGGTGGCCTCTTTAACCTTGGTTACGTATCCAGTCTAGGAGAACGAAAAGTCCGAATTTAAACCTGTTAAACTCCGCTTAAGAAATTGAGTTTGTGTTGCCTCGTACTCGTGTTAAGAGTTTATATATATATATATATATATATATATATATATATATATATAAAATGTGGAATTAAACAAAAGGCAGGTCTCCTGTCTAACAATTTTATTGGTGATCTTTTCAAGCTTTCTGGCCAACTTTTTTTATATTTGGATGAATTCGTGGATTAGTCCACCATAGTTCATATCCCAAGTATTTTCGGCACTTCGAAGTGCCATCATCAGGGGTGATGTGTTCCAATTTGTTTCAAAGTATATTAATGGATGTGGAGGCTAGAAGTAGGAGAATTGATAGGAAAAGTGTTATAGGCATTTTAAATGTGAGTACTGCATTGAAAATTGATTTTATTTAAGGATGGTTTGTATTGTTTGATGTATAAAGCTTCTAGTATTTGGAGCTTTTGTTTATTATATATACTAGCAAATATATGCACCCTCCAGGTGCATGTATATAAGTTTTAATGTAATAGAATATTATATTAAATTAGAAAGGCCAATAAAACTAAATAAGAATGCAGTTAAAAAGATTTGAAACAGAAGGGAGTATAATCGAAAAATAGAACAACTGAAACTTACTCTTCCATCACTCTCGTCTTTCATTGTTATTTTTCTAATTTAAGTATTTAGTTAAAAGAGGAAGTAAAGAATAAAATGACAGTTATCTTTTCTTGTTAATGGATTTCATTTAAGATTCATTGAAGAGATGTTTGCTTATATTCATTAAAATAAAACCAAACAGTTAGAAATCAATAATACTAAGCACATATTCATTAAAATCACATTTTTAATATCAATATGCAAATTAGCATTCCCGTCCACACTGTAAACCGCTATTTTGTTGTATATATAAATATAATTACATGTTATTAGTATGTAGATATGGTTAACAGTATTAATAATGTAAAACAATTTTATTAATCATTGAGGTTTAAATAAAAATGAAATCATTGAGAATGTGATGTCAATAACTTAAGGGAATTATGACTTGAGTAGTAATGTAGTTTCAGTTACAGACAGAAAAAACACACATCTCCATATAATAAGATATATATATATATATATATATATATATATATATATATATATATATATATATATATATTTGTCCTAACCCTCATCTCAGTATTGGCCCAGATCACTTGACAATATTACGGAGGTTTTCTGATTTGTCTGTTTGCAGAGTCATGCATAACTGTTAACAACTATCATATGTATTATTATCTAGCGAGAGGAAGAACAAATTATTCCATGAGGCGAAGCAGTTGCGCATATGTCTTTTATGCAAGATGAATCTTTGTTGGTTATTTATTGTATTATAGCGTCCTTAAGCATCACGGGTCGCCACCCAAGGCCAACAGGTGGGCCCATTGGGGGTATTTACCCCTCTGTAGAGGTGCAGTCGGTTTATTCTACAGCCCCAAATGACAGGACGTTGGTTAAGTTGGAATCAGGGAAATAAAGTTACATATACATAAAATATGTTCTCTGTGTTCCTGATTTATAAGAACAAAGATGAAAGCGGAGAGCGACACCCCAACCTGAAGAGAGCACGACCCGAGACGAAGAAAATATTAGAATATAGCATATATAGTAGCGGATATTTTAATAAGAAAGAGAAGGCAACAGTAGTAATGACACTCAGTTGAATTGCCGACTGCAATGGTAGAAGGAAGAAGGTATGTTGGAAATGCGATTGAAGAAATAAGTAGTAGTTAACACCTGAAAATCTTCTTGTTAATTTTTAATGTGGTTTATATTGATAAACAAGTCGTTATTTAAAACGCTTTCTTCTGATTGTATATAATATTGTATAAGAACCATATTGGTAGTATTTAACCCATAACAGGTGGATAATTTTCCGAAGTGTATTAGTCCGAAAAAGGAACATAATAGCGCAATCGGTGTTCGAACTCACTAACTACGACGTCACAGTCCACTACGTTAGCTTCTACACGACGGGGACTCCACCCCCTCGGAAAATCATAAACTAACTCATCTTCAACTGCGTTAATGGTCGTACCTAGATCTAAATGGATACCCGTTGTTACAGACAGTTTTCACAACGGAAAATTTGCTTTCAACCACGTATCAAAGCCAATTCACATTCCATTAACATCACCAAATCTTTAACAGTTCACAACAACCCTTCCAGCTCAGAACAATATTTAGCATATAATTTAAAATCATCGATGAAAAACAGATGGTTTATTATTTTATTATTGATTTTATAGCCAGCGGTAATGTTACGGAGTTCACTTGAAAACAGAAAAGGAATGGGTTGAAAGAGAATATCCTTGAATGATTCAACTGTTAATGGCTATATTATTAGATTCCGACGTTCGGTTATTGTGGTTTAAAAAGAATTCGGTGTTTCATAATGCCATGCTATGTTCAAGAAACTTGATTATACTTGAAGAGATTTTATAATCCTCTGAAGCTTTCAATAACCAAGTACATGGCAAACAGACAAAAGTCTCTTGATAATGTATACAAGGTGTGCTTAGTTCATGGAGTTTGGCACATACATTTTGAAGTGTCATTTTATTTAATAGCCGGTGCTCATAGTCCCCTTGCGAATTTCTCTTGCCCTCTCGTTGTATTTTGTAAGTGTATTTTGGCAGCATTTTTTCTTTTATACAAGTTTTGTTGAACTGTACAGACAATTCTTTGGTTGATCCTTTCTTTTCGGGCCATCTTTTTGGTGTTGAGGCGTAACTGGTGTTACAGTCCACCAAAGGTTTCAATACGAGCGTTTTCGGCAATACAGTTTGCCATCATCAGGTAGGAAACGATGGCATGGTTTCGTGTCTAGTTTTTAACGAGAACGAGTAGTAGCAAGGAATTAGAAGTGGGAGGTAATAACAATTGGTAGTGGGAGGTTGTAGGAATGGTAGTGGTTCAAGCGAGCATTGCAGTAGTGATTTTTTGTGGGAGGGGGGGCACAAGTTGTGAGAAGGGGAGGAGTACAGTGGAAGGAGGATAGGCGGGAAATTATAAGCATTTAAGAACATGTTGACTTATTTCAAAGTTTATTTTGTTTAAGGTGTTTTGTTTTTTTTGTTTGATATGTAAAGCTTCGATTATTTTTTTTTTATAGTTTTTTATTTTTTTTCTTTATTAGTTGTGTGTGTGTGTGTGTGTGTGTGTGTGTGTATATATATATATATATATATATATATATATATATGAGAGAGTCAGTGAGAGAAACGAACATGTAAGTGAATCGTACTACCCGTGTTTACGAAAGCGATGGCTGAGGGTCTTCCTGTGAGCGGCATGCTGCTTATCTATATCTATGGGGAACTCTGGGGAATGAGGAGTACCCCTTGATCACCAGTACTCCCAAGTTCATTCTAAAACTGAGTGGTAGTACCAGTTAGGTTTCCATGTATGGGTTAAATAGAAGAAAAAATGACTAGCGATAAAGAATGAATAAAAAAAAATATATACATTTTCGACATAAAATGGTCCTAATGGGTTGACATGCCGTAAATCCCAACAAACCAACCAACCAACCTTCACTCATATTCCACAGTTCTTTTCAAGAAAACATCTAATTAAGCAAAATCAGCGTGGCGGCCTAATGTCGGTATCAGCCATACATTCACCAGAGCTAAACCAAGGAGATTATTTTAGCGTCTGAGGTGGAGCGCCACACCTACCATCTGCTCCTCACTTTACCGCACAGATTTCTGTGCTTACTCATACGCTGTGTTGACTATGGCCAGTATTGAACCAGGGACCTTGTGATTCCTGGGCGGACGCTCTACCGACTGAGCTAAACCCTATTCTATGTTAATATAATTTTTGTTGGTCATTGTGGGCATGTGTGTATCATGACAAGAGAACAAGGGTAAACACAACTGATCGTTTGTGAAGATGTCTTCGTTGATTATGTCTCGAATAAAAGCGAACTGAAAATCTTAGGCCATGATGGTCACATCTCTTGTCATTTAGCTAATCTTCTTATCGTCAATCTGCGGAACTCTGCAAAGCGCTTGTCTCTACGCTTTTTTTTATGGCGACGAAATGTCTTCGATTCGATTTTATCTACACACACACACACACACACACACACACACACATATATATATATATATATATATATATATATATATATATATATATGTGTGTGTATGTGTGTGCGTATATATATTTTTGTGCATTTATTATATATATATATATATGCGTGTGTGTATATTCACATATATATATGCGTGTGTGTATATTCATATATATATATATATATATATGCGTGTGTGTGTGTATATATTTTTGTGTGTGTATTGATATTCATATATATGTATATATATATATATATATATATATGTGTGTGTGTATGTTTTTGTTTGTGTATTTATATTCACATATATGTATATATATGTGTGTGTATGTTTTTGTTTGTGTATTTATATTCACATATATGTATATATATGTGTGTGTATGTTTTTGTTTGTGTATTTATATTCACATATATGTATATATGTGTGTGTGTGTGTATGTTTTTGTTTGTGTATTTATATTCACATATATGTATATATGTGTGTGTGCGTATATATTTTTGTTTGTGTATTTATATTCATATATATATATGTGTATATATTGTTTGTGTGTGTGTATATATGTATATATTGTTTGTGTGTATATGTATATATTGTTTGTGTGTATATATTGTTTGTGTGTGTGTTATATATATATATATATATATATATATATATATATATATATATATGTGTGTGTGTGTGTGTGTGTCTGCACGTGAAGAGAGGCGAGTTGTGTAATGGTTAGAATCGTAGGAAATGAACTCTGCGACCTGAATTTAAAATCTGGATGCGGCTGCGGACATTTCACCTAACGCTAATACCCTTGAGAATAGGTATGCATCCAACTACTCTCCCTCCAGCTATGGGTGAATAGTACAGTAGACTGGTCTCTTTCGACTTGTCTAGTTAAGTCTGATAAGGAACACTGAAATTAAACCTATTACACTCCGCTTAAGAAACTGACCTTGTCTCGCCTACTACTCGTGTGGAGGGGTTGATATATATATATATATATATATATATATATCATGCATATATATATCATGCATACCTATTCTCAAGGGTATTTGCGTTAGGTGAAATGTAGAATAATCATATTAGTTCCAATTACCGTCGAATTGGTAAGACAAGGCCACAAGTAGTCATAACTGAATACGAATCTAATCTTGCTGCAATAATAATTCAGAATGCCAGGGTATTTATGAAGCCTCATAACATCATAGAAACCAAGCAGCCAATCAGTACTCAGGGAATGGAATCACCCAAATACATCAATGGACTATTCTTGATTTAAATACCATACTGTCTTGGGCACTGGGTCAGTTATGCTTAGCTAGTTGCTGTTGTTCAAACCAACAGTACACTAACTCACTTCAACATGGTGCTGTGAACAGGATAGTAATCGGATTACAGCCGGTTTCCTTCTCCTAGAAGTATCGAGGATAAAGTCTCCACTATACCATACTATATCTATAACCGGGAATGAAGTATACCTTTCCTAAAATGTATTTGGCCTATGTGAAATGCAAACAGCCTCATCGATGATATGAACTTGGGTCGCGCAGTCAATTTACTCCGACACCGACCGTTCTGACACGGTCAACTAATCGTCTTATCAATGTACTTAGATCTAAAAGCGGTTGTTTCTTTTTCTGACTCCATTGTACATCTGCCAATTTCTATCTATCTATCTATCTATCTATCTGTATGTATGTATGTATGTATGTGTGTGTATGTATTGTACATGTGCCAATTTCTCTCTTTCTCTGTTAATATATATATATTATATGGGGAAAAATGAGTAAAGAAAATAAATGTAGATGGATAAAAATGAATTTTATCGATATCACTTTTAATCGATATCACTTACACATGTGTTTCGGTCTGTTTATCAAAATGTATACGGATTTACGTTATTATTATTATTAAAATAATCAGATGGAGTTGAAATGATGATGATAATAACAATAGGAAAAATGTATAAAATGTTCCGTACACAGAGAGATTTTGACGACCTTCATCAGAGTGTTATATATATATATGTCTGCCTCTGACTTTCTCTTACTCTGTTTACATACACACATGGTGAAAAAATGAATAAAGGAAAGAAAGTATAGAATGGATGATATAGGATATTTTAATCAATATTACTCACACGTGTTTCGGTCAGGAGTTTACCCATATGTACATTATTCAAACTAGTATTATTTTTAAATAATGAAATAATAATAATAGAAAAAATGTAGAAATGTTCCGCACACAAAGAAAATTCGACTTTCATCAGTAAATACTTATTTGAAATAATCAAATAAGGGTTTACTCTGATGAAGGTCAACTTTACTCTGATGAAGGTCGAATTTTCTTTGTGTGCGGAACATTTCTACATTTTTTTTATTATTATTTCATTTCATTTGATTATTTAAAAATGATAATAGTTTGAATACTGTACACATGGATAAACTCCTGACCGAAACACGTGTAAGTAATATTGATTAAAATATCCTATATTATCCATTCTATACTTTCTTTCCTTTATTCATTTTTTCAACATACCGTCGGATTTACTTCCAGTTTCATTTTACATACACACACATATATAGATAGATAATATGGGTATATGCGGTTGCATAAGTGTTCACCCAATTGAATATTGAACATACTTATCGCTGCTTAACTTTGGTGATCTAGCTTTTAACGTAACTTGTCCGTAAACTCTGCAAGATTAATAGGCAGAACCTGTGGATATATCACTGCATGATACTTTAACTATTACAGTGCTCGATATTTTGTTTATTTAAAAAGCTATTGCTAAAATAGTTCAATATATAAAAAAAACTATAATCTTAATTTAACTCTCTCAAAGATTTATTTTCTTTCCTTTTCATTGTTTGATTTAAATTGATTAGCATTATCGTCCTCAATCTCTAACTTTCTCCTACTCTCTTTTTTTTCTTTATTCTTATAGTTTCTGTATAGCATGTTCTTTTTCGTCCCGTTCTTTATAATAAAAACGGAATAGGCCATTACTTAGCTGAGGTGACTACACTCATGAGAAATAAGAATCCGGCGAATAAGCAGCACCAGATAACCAGTATGTGAATTTTTGTATTTCATTTTGGACGCTCTTATTTGTAACCAGGGGGTGTTGCAAGATGAAAACGCTCGTACAATTAAGGAACACGAGTAGTTATATATATATTATATATGAGAGAGAGAGAGAGAGAGAGAGAGAGAAAAAAAAAGAAAAAAAAAAAAGAAAGAAAGACTCCGCGCGAACAGGTTGCGACACAAGGTCAATTTCTTTAGCGGAGTTTCACAGGTTTGAATTCAAAGTTTTCCTCCGCCTAGACTGGTTACCTAGCCAAGGTTAAAGAGCCCAGTCTGACCTGCTATTTACTCATAGCTGGAGGGTGAATTGGATTCATACCTTTCTCGAGGCTAGTAACACCATTTGAAAATGCAAACAGCTTCGTCCAGGAATTGAACTCTGGTCGTGGAGTCCATTGCCTACGACTTTAACCATTACACCACGCGCCTTCACGAGTATTGATACATAGATAAACAATTCAAATCAATGCAGCTTTAACATTTATGGGAAATAATTCCGAAGAAATATTTTGTTTCTTTTTTTTCTTTAAAAAAAAAATCTCCTTATTTATTGAATTTACGAACCTCGTATAATCTGAGCGGCAAAACATTAGCTCGATTATGTTTCGATTAATTAAATAGAATTGATTTGTAAAATAGAATTTGTTTTATTTTCTTTTGTATTTGGTATTTTTTAAGAAATAACATTATTATCGTAATTCTATTTTCTGGCATCAATAATTTAATGAATATACGAAGAGGTGAGTAGAAGAAAGAAAGGAACATTCCAATAATTTGAAATTATTCGTAATGTAATAGAAAGATAATTAATAATACTCAACGAAATGATCTTAACTGCGCCGAAGAGATTTTAAAATCTGTATCATGAGCGATATGACAAATTTATTCGTCGAAGAATAGCTGAACCAGTAAAAGTTCAGCAATAAACATATTTTGCTTAGGATAGGTGTTGTGAGGTTTTAAGGGGTCAAATAAGAACAAAACGACGGGTAACAAATGTAAGAAAATGTATTAACAGAAAGTTGACAAATACAATACAGATAAGTGGAAATTACGTTCGACAAATAGTTATTGGCTTACTCGCATTGGCTTACTTCCAAGCCACAATTATCCCTGTTACTTATAGTAACCCGTCGGCGCATTCCATTGGTCAATAGGGTATATCACCTATAACAATAGGATACAGTTTTTCTTATCTATAAGGTGTTATAAAAGTATCGAGAATGAGCTGTATTTACCAAGATAGAAATGAACAATGAATGAAACGTTAATTATTTCTGAATACAAGGTTTGTCAAAAAGTATTTAAAAATTGAGTACCCATAAAGAATGAATAAAACAACTTTTTCGACAAAGAATAACCTAACAAGAGTTGACATGCTATAAAATACAACCAACCAACCAACCAAGTTAGAAGTCAGTTAAATACATGTACGAGTGGATTTATTGTGAGAGAAAAAGAAGGAAACGAAGGCGTTGGGTTTTTCAGCTAGTATATTAGGGTTGAGTTCTGCCAGCTGTTCCTTATAAACATTAATCTTAATTCCACAGAATATTTATCTTTCCACGGATTATTTAACCATGCCTTAAAGGAGTTTAGAGATGGGACATTCAGTATTGACGATGGTAGTTTATTCCATGTATTCACCACACTGTTACTAAAAATGTTTAAAGGGTTTCATTCTATGGACCCTTTTATTGATATTTTGAGCAACATTTAATAAATCAAAGTTCGTTGAATAAAATCCATGGGTATATTTAAAGACTTTACCCGTGACTCTTCTGGTTCATTGATAAGCCAAAACTTGTTAAGTCAATCTTTTTAAGTCTTCCTTCATACGAAAAGGTTTTTTAAGTCATTCATTACTTTTGTTTATCTTGCCTGAAGATTCCTCAGGAAGAAACTTTTCTTTCTTTTTGAATACACAAAACAATGTGAAAATGATCAGTCTGTCTTACTATTTACCATAGCTGTGAGTGGGTGGAGAATAGGGGATGCATATGTTATCCAAGTGTATTAGCGCTATGTGAAATGATAACAGCATCATCCAGGACTTGAACATCTTTTTAAGAAAGCATCTTCATCTTCTTGCCAAGATGAGTGATATATTCATCCTATAAATGGTGGTGTTTTTTTTTCTTCTTTGTTCATCTTTTATTATCTCTGTTGGCCAAGTCTCTCAATGCTACTTAATGAATTAAAATAGTCTGGGGGAAGCTGGAAAAGCAAACGGGAAGCAGCCGAGAGATACTCGGGTGGATACGACTAACTGTTGGGACATCGACTGACCTGTCAATACTGATTGATTATGACGGATTAAGATCTGCTTGAGGCCAAGAAAAGCGTTGTTATGATAAGGATCCTTGGTAAATAAGACGGCCATTGGCCTTATTTTCTCAGCGAACAAAACAATTAAACTTTCCCGCTAGTCGTGTCGAGAAAAATTAAAACAAATCAATTTTTAGGCTTTTTTTATTCGACGGATTACGCGGACGCATATCTTCATGAGCACGACGTCTTGGTCAGACAATGTTTCTATGGTTTTGTTTTTTATTTGTTTTTTTTTTCAAAAGCGTAAACTAAAATACACGTATTGTTAAAGAAAAACGGTCCTAGAACAATTGTATAGAGAATTTGCTTTATCATTGAGAGAGAAGTTTGTAGATCAATTAAAAAATGCAAATAGCTTTTATATAGAATATATTATATATATATATAGACTCGACGTCTGGATCAGGCAATGTTCCTCTAAGAATAAGAACTATAAACGTTATATAGAGAAGTGCCTTTCCGTCGCTTGGATCCCATTGAGAGCGAAGCTTTTAGATCCATTAACTAACTGGTCCCATTGGCCTAATAAAGCAAATAGATTTCGATTATTTATTTATATATATATATATATAATATATATATATATATATATATATATATATATATATACCTCTAGTAAAGTCGTCAGAACTAAAGTAGGTATCAGCCACAGTGAGGGTTTCTATCCCCTTTTCACTAGGACTAGACATAGGAGATTGTTTTAGCGTCTGAGGTGGAGCGCCACACCTACAATCTGCTCTTTACCGCACAGCTCCCTGTGCTACTCATACGCTGAGTTGCCGAGGACCAGCATCGAACCCGGAACCTTGTGGTTCCTAAGCGAACGCTCTACCTACTAATATATATATATATATATATATATATATATATATATATATATATATATATATTAGGTTATAAAAATTGAATGCCCATGGTTTTTGAATCATGAAACAATAGTGAAACCAAAAATATTAAGCAGGATGTGACACAAGTTTATAAGTTTTGAATTCAGTTTTCGTTTTCCAATACCAGTTGCCAAACTAAGGTTGTAGAGCCCATTTAATTCGTTGTAAATAAATGTACATGATTTACTGGCCAGTGTGTAGCCGGTTTTCCGGGAAAGGTAAAAATTTCAGTCAGCACTGAAACTATATTATGAAGCCTCAATGATCAGTTATTAAAGAAACATGTTTTGCGTCTCATCTGTTATTAGTTCATTTACTGCTAAAAAAAATGTGTCTATAAAAAAGTCTTTCTCTTAGAATAAATAATATTTGTGAAGTGAGTCAGTGTAAATAAGACATTTTTAAGCTTCTTAAAATAATTGAACTAAGATGTTATTGTTTATATTCAAAGTTACGCTTACGTGGGGAAGCCAACTAATCTTCGAAATTCATCAATAAATTTCAAGCGATCCGTAATTTTTTAGTCTGTTTACTTTATTCGATTATGTTTGTTTGATTACACATCGATCTGGCCCGGAATCATTTGAATGTTGCATTAAATAAATAATTGAAAAAAAAAAACATATCTTAAAAAAGATGAAAAGATGTTCAGTGCATTAACTGTTGGTTTTAACTAATTAAATTTAACTAATTAAATTTATTCTGGCCAATAAAGTGTATTGCGAGTGAATAATTATCCTAATGAACCTCTGCGAACTAAAATTTTAATTAAACACCCCCGCAGCTTTATATGACGAACAGGTACTTGTGTTGGCAACAAATAGCGTGCTCTAGTTGGTTTAAGATAAGAGACGGGATCAAGCTGTTTGATTTTTGCTATAGGAGAATGAGAGAGAAACGGGATCAAGCTCTTTGATTTTTGCCTATAGGAGAATGAGAGAGACGGGATCAACTCCTTTGATATTTGCTATAGGAGAATGAGAGAGCGGATCAAGCTGTTTGATTTTTGCTATAGGAGAATGAGAGAGAGACGGGATCAAAGCTGTTTGGTTTTGCCTATAGGAGAATGAGAGAGAGACGGGATCAAGCTGTTTGATTTTTGCTATAGGAGAATGAGAGAAGAGACGGGATCAAGCTGTTTGATTTTTGCTATATGAGAATGAGAGAGAAACGGATCAAGCTGTTTTGACTTTTTGCTTATAGCGAGAATGAGAAGAGACGGGATTCAAGCCTGTTATTAAATGTTTTGCATATGAAAGACATTCGAGAAGAGACCGGGATCAAGTCATAGTTTTGATTGCTTTGGTAAGGCTAGGGAGCTATAACATCTGAGTTAGAGCACCACACCTTACATTCAGGTCCATTCACCTTACTTACCACGCGGCTGGTTCATCTCTCTCTGGACCTTTCCAAGTGAGCGTAGAAGTTTTTCTCCACGATTTCATCGGCCTGTCATATGTTATAATAATTTGGCAAGACTGTATTTGCTACAGGAGGCATCCTGATAGTGAGATTAGAGTGGATATGCATACTAGAATGTCAATATTATTCTTTAATAAATTCCTTTGTAAGTGTCTAGCCGACGGTCTATGTGATATACTGGTGAACATACGTGTATTCTCTTGGCGGTTTCATTAAGAATATAGAAAGGATAGAATGTAAAGATGGCATGCTCGCTCCTGTCTGAACTCTTTAGCTAAGCAACTCTTCGAATTCCATTCTGGTTAAGACTCAAGAAATAAGGCAAGAATACAGTACAAGCTCTAGTCTATATGTGATGCTCTGGCTCTCATCATATAGAAATACTTTTTCGCATAATAAATCCTCATACACTAAATTCTCACACCTTCTCAAAAAAGAAGAGCGAAGAAATATATCACTGCTGTCTATATAACACTTACCTCGCGAGCTCTTCCTATCACTGTTCTGAGCCTTATCATCGCGCATGAGCTCACCAGGACATCTCGCATCAACGGATCACCTGTCTCAATCCGCCTGTATCACTTCTCAATGAGGAATCTATAGGGTCTGCGAGAATTAGACCGACATCGTGAAATTCTGAGTGTCGTCTTGACACTCTTCCTTCCACTTTTTAATATTCGAGAGAGAAAATTATAAAACCCATCCCGTTCCCAAACAGCAGACGTTTGGCCCTGTCCACTGATATCGGGCATGTATCAAGCTGAATATTACTAGTGGTATACCCATAAATGAAGCTAATAAATGACCTGTGATTGATCTATAAATGAAATAATTTTTTTATCCCAACCCGCCTCACCCCCCGCCCCACACGAACACAATTTAAAACCGAGTTTACTAAAAGAATTACGACGGGAAACTCACTCACTCCTTTAATAGAAAGTTCTCCCCACTGTAAGAAAATTTATCATTCCATCTGACTGTGACATCATCTTCTATGCCAATGTGTCAATCCCGTAGAGTTATTCTCCTTCCCAGCCAAAAACCTGTACTACCATGTATGTTCTGTACACTCCTCTGCTCCCTTACAATTTTGTAACTCCCTTATTGCTGTCACTCGGTTACGTTAGCAAACATTTGTCTACTGGTTCACGCAGTTGGTGCTTACGCTCTTCTGCCTTTACATTGTAAGCCAAGCGACTTCTAAAGATATGATATATTCAATATTAAATATGAAAAAACGATAATCCGGAGAAGTCTGTCCGGAGTGCAAACTATCACGGGTATAACAGAGCTATCAATTAGGAGCAGAGAAAAACCTGTCTCGACCGCAAACCGCGCGGCACGAACGGGAGAGTGTGGCGCGCGATACACTCGCACTCGCACGACGTAATGACAGGCCAACGAGAACTACGCAAGATGATTTCCTCGCGGCAGACACGACACACTCTCGGGACAGGAAAATAAAATGTGTATCAAATAGAGAAATCTTACACGGCGGAAAGAGGACAAGTGGAGATAGCGATTAACGTTGACGATATCTCTATAAAGATCAAGCATTAACTCTGTGATCTGACTTCGCTCTCGTGCGCCATAATTGACGCCTCCCTCAAGTGGCGTAGTAATCTTACTCACAGAGCCGCAAGAGAAGACGATCCTCATACGACCCACCCAATATACTTCCGCGTGATAGTGAACAGATCTAGTATCTCTTGCGTTTTGTCTGTGCCAGAGATTCTTTATAATATCCCGTGCACACTAGCGTATCCTTTTTATAACTCGCTACCGAATTCTGATAGTTCCAGACCGAGTGCACTGCTGTGCACCAGACTTGCTCCGTACGGACCTCATATGTGAAGCTCTCCTCACCGCGTGTACCATAATTCGGAGAATTGATGTGTCACACATATCTTGCTCACCACTCAATTTCACAATGTCGCTAGTGAGCGATCGCATCGACCGTGCGTCCGAGCGTGAGCACTGTCAAGCCAATGCATGTTGAGTTTGTGTCAAGCACTACCTCCCGTGCACTCTGAGGAGTGGGAATTGCGTGCCTGCTGCCCTTCCTTGGATGTGGTAGCCGGTTCGACCATGCTCTCCCTCTCTCTGGAATCGAACCCCGATTCCCCGTTACCTCGTTGTAACCACGGTAGGCACTTAACGCACGTCGACAGTTGAAGGGCGGACCCTCGACTCGAGACCGTCGCCAGCTAAAGGCCCGGTGCGATCGACCAGATGAGTTATCCAGAGTCACCAAAGCGGAGCGCGCCGCCATAGTAATTGCCACCGCCTCGAATGAGTCGACGCCTGAAAGCGAATCACACACTGGAGCGCCTCTCTAGTAATCGAGCAGCGATGACGAGACGAATAGATATCGCAGCATCCACGGCAGAGAGTGTCACAGGTGGATAAATATATAGGTAGTGCGAGAGCGCGGACTCACCGTAACCGATCGAATGCAGCACGATTGATTGCGACTCCACTCAATAAACCCTAAAGCGCTAATAGTTTGGCTCGCAACTGACGTGACGACCTCTCGTACCGCCAGCAAATTATTTTCTTTATATAGTTGGTCGGTGTCACATGATTAGCTCTTAGAATTAACCAATCCTCGCTCCAGGCGGAACATCTCTACCGGTCTAACTCCATAGATAGAAAAAACAGTGATTAGAAGAGCGGAACTGATCTAAAGGAAAATTAAGGCTGGAACACGGACGACTTTAAGCAACGACACCCACAACAGAACTTTTCATTTAAACACGATAGAATCAAAAAATGTTTTTTATTCCATTTGTTCTATTATTCAATTAAGTAAAAGAAATGACAGGTCATCAATCATCTGTTTCAAGGGGATTAGGGTCGCAAACACGAAACTTTTCATGTAATCGACGAGGTGTGACGGAGTCACACCGATTGCTGATACATATCAGCCGAGAGTCTATCCGTCGTACAGTGAGCGCGTTGCGTCGCTGATAAATGGGTGAGAGCGTGCTGTCCTACTAATCGACGTGAAAGTGAGTAGCTATATGTCGCTCTATGGTATAATATAAGCGAGAGTAAGAGATATAATATCTTTCGCTCTTCTATATCTCGGGTTTGGCTACGATGACGATAGCCGCCCGAGCTGTCTAGGCATACGAGTGTACGAACTAACCTCTCTCGACTAACGACGATGTGACAGTAGTTCGCTCAGCTCGCTAGGTAAGTCGCGGCAAACCGCTAGCTGACCGTCGTGACGTACGTGTGATAATCGTAGACGATGAACTGGCTGGAGCGATGTCTTGATTCGAAGAGAACGTGTGAGAGTCTTCATACGCGTCTCTCTGCTGGTCGAAGCGCTCACTGTCGTCGTGTGTTTTGTAGGTCTTATACTATTCGTTCTATCTACTATCGTCCGACGCGTTCGTCTTCACCGGGCTCATGCCGGCGCGCGGCGGCGTGTCGGGCGAGCGAGAAAGTTCGAAACGCGGAGGGAGACCAGCGTCCAGCCATCGGACGACATCGGCAGCAGCAGCGTCACAGGACAGCGGGACGACGCTTACGACGACGACGGCGAATAAGAGTGGTACGAGTCGCGTAAAGACGCGCTAAAGGTGAATAAGGCCAACCGTGAGCGAATACTTCGCGATCGCATCCGTGAGGAATAGAACGAGTCCGCATTTCGAGCAGCCGAGTCGCGTAGTCGGAAAAACTGACTCATCTCACGTGAGTTGACAAGTGTAGTTCGTGCCACCTGAAGCGTGTACCTCGGCTATCGTTCACCCCGACGATGATCCAACTGGGCGACTTCTGTAATCTGGTTTTAAGAATATATGCTTTATTTTTCTTATTGAATTTGTAGAATCTCGCCCCAGCCATTTTGCCTTTCGACTGAATCTTTAAATTTTATATTTGATTTTTATAAAAAAAAATATAATGGACATTCAATTAGCGCCAGTCTGGCAAGGTTGATTTAAGAAGTATCGACCTGCTGTCATATCTATCATAATGTGGTCAAAGTTTTTGTGATCTCAGACAGAAGATTTATTAGAGAGAGAGTAGCAAAAATATTACAAAAAAAAAAGAAAAAAATATTTCATTCTGGCTTTCCATACATTTTTATATTTTATCATAGGATGATTTTCTTTATAATTTTCAACATTTTGAATTTCCTTCAATTCCAAATCTGATTCTTAGAAATCATCGGTTATATATTAAATCAAAAGGTTTACCGTAAGTACTTGTGTATAACACGCACGACTAAATTTGGCCTACTAAATTCTCGGCAAAATATCGTGTGTGTATTTACCCGACCCTCCATACGCGCAAGATGTTGTATAGTAGAAATGGTTTGTCCCATTTTAGTAATGGCGCTTCTACAGACAGCATTAAACTATACAATTTACCCCCAGAAATAGTATATAAAAGCCTGGCTTTTAGAGTCAGGGGAAGTAATATTCATGCAAAATGCTGGAAAGGGTTTTGTTGTAAATACTCCTATTACTAGTGCTACTACGGTTATATCTTACATGTGTGCGACAGTCAGTTTTTAAGTGCAGTGTTATTTTACCACAAGGCTATAGAAAATGTTATTGGTATTTTTTACCTGTATGATAGAATACTTCACAGTTCACTATCTATTCACCTCAGAACCCATTCTATTCAAATAAAGTCATATTATAAGTGTAATCTAAGTCCTTTTGCTCAAAATATAATGAACTAAACGTCAGTTTGGTATTATGTGTATTATTCGGACTATTGACCTCATCTTCATTGTTATCTTTACAAAGTTTCGGCCGATGTGCCCTCCGGCGTTCTTTAGGAATTTCTTGTCGGACTCGGAAACCTTCTCGGACTCGGAACCTTCTTGTCGTAGTCAGGAGCCGTCACGGAACTTTGAACTTAACACTTTATTCAGTCCACGGGGGTATCCTTTTCAGAGGGCACATTGGCCGAGACTTCGTACAGATAACAATGAAGATGAGGACAATAGTACGAATAATACAAATAATACTAATCATCAAGCCTTATCTAAAAAAAATCAGAGAAATAGTTTTTGTGCGGTAGCATCGCAGTGGCTGCAGAGCCGATGTGAACGATCTAAAGTTTCCAAATATTAAAGTACCTAGTCATCCCTACTACTTGCCCATAGCTAGAAGATGAATAATTGGATTCATATATTTCCCAAGACTATTAGCGCTGTGCAAAATGTAAGTAGCCTCGTCCAGCACTTGGACAAATATATTGTATAATACGCACTGATTTTTAGGATTTGAGTAGATGAATTTAAAATAGATTTAACATTTATTCAACTTCTTATCAGTTTGACTTCAGTGAAAATAAGAATTCATGTTTTACTTTGTTTTAAGACACGGGAAGGGACCAGATTTCTCGGATGGGAAGGAGTGTCAGGGACTGTAGTTCATCGGGGGGTTCTTAATAGTGCAACACCGCGTAGAATGGTGTATGAGTGAATACATAAAGTTTTAAAGTGGTCGGACAAGCGGGACACATGAAGAGGGATGCTCGTCGATCTCCGCTACCGACGAGAAGATTCAGCAAGCTCGAGAAAGGGTAATGGTGAACTGTCCAGTTATCTTTAATGAGCTAGCTTGTCCTCTACCATATAATGGACCTTGTCTACAAAATGATTCACGATGAGTTTGGCTTCTACAAAACAAGTGTTGATCATTTTCTGTATTTCCCTCGTACTTAACGTATATAATACTCACATATCCCATTTGGGCTAAACATTATGGAAAAGCTAATGTGTCGTATACACAAATAATTGCCGTAATGTTGATGACATATTTTCTTATTCCGGAGACCGTTTTAAAGGATACCATTTAAGCCCATTCTCACGACATATGAGAACGTCACCTATTAGTTCGTCCATACAATTTCAACACTGTCCAATCATTTCTTTTTTTATCCCACTTGGTTTGGTCGATCCTACTGATTTCAATGTCGGCATATTTATTTTAACAAGGATTTTAGAAATTGTAATTCTTTTCTGCAAATCCACTTTTAAAATTAATGTTTGCCACAAATTCATTTCCTGTCATCTTGAGTTTCCTGAAAATGTTGAAATTCTACGACCATAATGCTTCAATTTAATTAAAACCTTGTTATTCTAAAAGGGATTTTAGAATTAAATGTCATTCTCAGAACACCCATTTTGTGTTGGTGGGGGTATTACCAATCTGCAAATGATGCTCTTCCATTCTAAACCCTATCAACAGGTGTGTTATTTGCCTAGAGTGTAGAATAAAAAAGCTGTTACACTCATTGTTCACCTTGACACACTGTAATCATTACATAAATGTAAGTAAACACTTACATTGTATTCGTCCTGTCGACTGGGGTGTTAGAATGCACCGACTGCACCTCTGCAGAGGGGTAGGACCCCCCCCCAATGGAGCCACCTATTGGCCGTGGGTGGCGACCTCTGATGCTTAAGGATAGAGCCCAGGTGGATGAGCAGTTCATGACATGCAATACTTCACTTTGGCCCTATATTGGGCTAGATGGGCGGTCGGAGAGGCCTCCTCAATCGGTTGGTCATGTCAAGCCCTAGCACCTATATGATTTCCCCAACCCTATTGCCCTCATGGCAAGTCCCAACCCCTTTTTATCATATGGGTGCTAGAAGGCGGTGTCTGCGGGTCTACATGTCCTGGGAATGACGTTAAACTCTATCTGATGGTGAGGTTCCAGTTTTGGAGGTTTGGGGAATGTGGAGCACCCCCTTCATCAGCATTGCTCCCTGGTCCACTCTGACCCGGATTGGTAGTACCTGTTAGGGTCCCATCTATGGGTTAAATAGAAAAATGTATTTATAAAAAAATTATATTATCCATTAAGAATTGATTTATTTCAAAACTTTATCGGCATTAAATGACCCACTGAGGTTGATATGCCGTAAAACAAAACAAACCGAACCAAACCAAAGGAAAAAAAAATCGTTTATTCTAAACCCTATCAACAGGTGTGTTATTTGCCTAGAGTGTAGAATAAAAAAGCTGTTACACTCATTGTTCACCTTGACACACTGTAATCATTATATAAATGCAAGTAAACACTTACATTGTACACGAGTCCTATTAGATTCGCAGTGAACCTAATTTAGAAAGTTAATGTCTTCATGTCCCCGCCTTACGTTTTTGGTAGACTCACGCATATTCTATTTGTCTAAATCAATACTTCTTTTTACTTCAAAAGAAAAGTAGGAACCGATAATTTACCGTCAAAGAATTATATAAGTTTGCAGAATTCCGAAAATAAAACTTTTAGAAAACGTTTAAAAAACTATTAATTTTAAAAGGTTGTAATTTATGAATTTTTTTTTTTTTTCAGTTCTTATTTTCGTTGAATAAAATACAATTAATTGCACTGAACGAAAATAATAGCAATATTGAATAATGATAATAATAATAAAAAAGAAACGATGAGAGAAGTAACGATAAATTTTGAAAAAAGAAAAAAAAGAAAAAAAGAATAACTTTAAAAACAAAACAATTCTCTTCACCTAAAAACTAAAGTGAACTTCCAATGGAAAGTAATAAATTTCAAAATTAGTCCTCTTTTATTTTGAATCGTTCTTTAATTACAGATCGAACGCAACTTGATCGATTCGACTTTGTCTGATTTGAATTCAAGAAATGAGAGTTCTGACACGTACAGGCAATTTATAAAAGTTATATATATGAGAGAGGTGTATTTGTATCTATTAGGGTTTGTATATATATATATATATATATATATATATATGAGGTAGGTAAAAGGATAGTGAACAAGAAATGATAACTCAAAACAAATCTAAGAGTTGAAATATTTCGTCCGATTTATACGGACATCTTTAGTGAAAAGATTTTTATTGAAAGCAAAATTAAGTTTCGATTTTTATTTTATTATAATTCAATAAACATTTTGTTTTCATTTAATATGGTAGGAGACATTAAATTTCTTTTAATTTTAATTTTTAATTAAAAAAATAAGATACAATTCGTCTCTTGCTAAAAAGAAAACAACAAAGTAATATTAGTAGTAATACATCGTAATTATAAGTACCACCAATTTACCCTGTGAAATATCCCCTATATTTAACACAATGAAACTTGCGTAAAAATTAATATTATTTATAATATTTTTTTTTTTAAATTTCAACTTACGGAAATCATGAAAATTATGATTGAAAAACAATGTTTTCATTTTTGAACTGTTAAATCAACTGAAATTTAACGTAGCTAAAACAAGTTACTATAAGAGTTTTTTTTTAATTATATGAAAAATCAATTAATAGTCTGATTTTCACGAACATTTCCATAACTATTTACCTTTTGATGTAAATATATCTGAAATAGTTTTTTTCCTAAAATATATTAGGGGAAATATTTTGAGATAAAAAAAATGAACCGTCAAAACTTTTTTTACTTTTTTTCTGTAAAGATAAGAGTCTGAAAAACTATATCCAAAAAAATTGTATAACATACAACGCATTATTTTTTTTTTTTTTTTTTTTTTTAGGAAAAATTAATGAAATCGGAAATAAAAAGTGCAAAACAATGTCATAATATTATTATTTATTTTTTTTTATTGATATGTACTATATTCTATTAAATTGTCAAGAAAACATTTCTTTTAAAGAAATTAATTTTTAAAAGATTTTCAATCTGCTGTGTGCTTAAATGTTTAAAAATCTTCTGTGTACAAATCGAATTTTTCACGGATATTTAAATATATAAATTTTAGAATTCCGGTAAACTAAAAATTTGTCCGATCCACGCTATATTAATATTTTCAAAATAATTTGTAATTTTTATTGTTGAATATTAATGTGTGATTCTTATAATATACAGAAGAGCAAAACTGACAACATTTGTAATACTTATTGTCTTTTCTTTGCTTTAGTTACACTATGAGTTCAACTAAAATAATATTCCGAATTATGAAATTACCACCAAAAAAAATCTTTCAAAAATCGTTGAACACCAATAATCGGTTATTGAATATGCACAAGAAAACAATTATGTCGAATACAGCCACCCATTGATTTAAATGTATAATTGTTAAAGAAAGATAATATGTAAAGTTACAATCCCCGTTTCCACATAAAATAACACTTTTGTATGTAAAACGGATTTTTTATTAACGGTGATTAATTTTCCCCAATCGGATAATTTGATCTTTGAATTAACTTTTTCTTTGTAACAACTCTGTATAATCGTTACTTTTTTTTTTTTAGAGATTTTTAAAAAACAAATTTAAAAAATATTTACTTTCGTTTATTCAAAATGGCCTAAATTGATCACGTGACCAGATTTGGGTTACCCCTACTTTTCAGAGTAGCTGGATCAATGCAAGGTCTATTTTTTTACATACGGATTTAAATGGGACATCCTACGAGGATTCAACTCACGATTCAGTAATAATGGATATGCGGGACTAACTGTAAAAACACCTCTACCCAGGCGACGCCGGGTAGCCGTTGCTAGTTTATTCATAAAGTGTGTATTATTTTTCATCAGATTTAGAGTAATACATTTCACCTGCATTTTCCCCATTACTTTCAGCAGTAGCAGCAGCATTTCTATTGACTAGAGCAGCTGTGAGGAGCACTGTTACAGGACTGTCTAAGTCGTGAGTAACAATCTTCAGAGCAAAACTGCAGCGTCTGGATACTTTAAAATTCCAGCAATTTTTCTCGTAGAAACTTTGCAATCAGAATAATGGTTTGTTTGCCACGGCCACGGAAAGACATTCACTTATTTTCCCCATTCAACCACTGCGGAAATCAAGTTTCAAACAGGGCAGTTAATATGAGGTGTCCTACTTTTGATGGTTGGTTCGTTTTTACGGCATGTTAACCCTTATTGGGTTATTTTATGCCGAAAAAGATTTATTTTACTCATTATTGATGGTTAATACAATTTTTAAAATTTCTTTTTTTTTCATATTTCACCCATACATTGGAATCTAACAGGTATTACCATTCCAGGCAAGAGTAACGGTAACTTTCCATTGATCGTCCCGTTATTTTAATTCTAACTACACTTACATACATAATTCATAGGCTATCCACGAATTATGTTACACTGGTACCTTTTGATTCCTTGGACAATGCTTTACCCACTGAGTTAAACCGTAGAGGGGCATGCAAGTGGTCCCTTTTGGTGGGTCTTACCCCTCTGCAAAGGTGCAGATCGTATTCTACAGCCCTAGTATAAAACATGTGCCGGTCTTTGAATTAATCAACCAGATGAGGTAAGAGCCAATGTGGAGTGTTGCATGTCATGGAATGCTCACCGAACCTGGTGTTACATAATCTATGCGGTTGCCTGAGATTATTGTCAATCCCCTGTAATTCTAAAGGGATGGCCCCTTTTCATATCACGGGCGGACTTTCCATGGAATAGTACAGAAAGCCCGCGAAATTACGTGAAGTCACGTGGGACCTGGTTGGGTCCTCAGTTTTCAGTTTGACGTCGGGCAGAGAGGATGTTCTGCCTTAACTGGAACTCACAGTGCATACGCGCGCTATGTTAGTCAGATATTTAGTTATATGAAATGCTAGTTAAGTAAATAAAGTTTAAGAAAAATAACACGGTCTTGTGATTAATTGAATGTCTTGGTAACAAGACTAATTAGAAGAAGAAATAAGTGGGACCGATCACCAAGACGAAGTCCCAAGACGAAGAACTTAAGATGTTAGAAGAACAGAAGAAAGAAGTAAGAAGTAAGTAATGAGAAGGGTATGCAACAAATGGTACCTTTTTATTCCTTGGCCAATGTTCTACCCACTGAGCTAAGCCGTAGATGGGTATGGATACCGCTTCTCTCACTAATATCACAGAGCATCAAGCCAAGTCACGTAATATACCGATTCTCAGTACATAATCCATCTCTGCTATTTTTTTCATTGTCGATTTCTAACGCGCTAGAATTGATCCATGTCATGGCAAATATTTAAGTAGCTCACCTAGCAACATAACCTGAAGGAAGGTAAGATCTCTATCGGCTTTTGTTGAGAAGTATCGGAATCTTTATTATAAATATCGATTTCTCGGAATCTTGAAATCCGCCACATTCGAATTCGCTTTGGTCAGCTCAATTCAAAAGAAAGTTTAGTTGAGTATAAATATATTTAGAATGATAAATGTCTGGCATTGCGTGTCTTAGAAGATTCTGAGTCTTTCCAAAATTCAAATGTCTGTTGCTGCGGTAGGCACAACATTTACTATATCAGATCTGGTGTTCGAACAGACAGTTTTCTTAATATTCGGTAAGTTTTCTGTCGAGAATAACGGTTATTACCCCCCCGCTTCGCTTCTAATCTCATAGCGCGCTGTCCAGCAAAATTTAAGTCTGGTACAAGGCCAATGGTAGGGATTGGTTTGCTCGTTGGTTAGTGTTGGCTATTTTAATACTACTTTGATATCAGGTTTATTTTAATACTCCTTTTTTCTTAATATTCGGTAAGTTTTCTGTCGGGAATAACGATTATTACCCCCTTGCCTCTTGTCATAGCGCGATATCCAGAAAAAAGTTGAGCCTGGTACAAGGCCAATGGTAGGGGTTGGTTGGTTGGTTGATGTCAAAACTTGTTGGGTTATTTTATGCCGAAGCCATTTTATTTTATTCATTCTTGTTGGGTATTCAATTTTTAATCACATTTTAATACTCCCTTTTTTGTATTTAACCCATAGATGTGACCGTAACACGTATTACCACTCCGGGTTAGGGTGGACCTGAGAATAATTGTAGCTGTAGTTTAACGTCCACCAAGGACACCAAGACCCTAAGCTACAGCCTTCTAGCAGATATATAAAAAATTGTGGGGGGGGGCAGCCATAGATAGGGGTTGGATGATTTTCACAGCATGTCAACACTTGTTGAAGTATTTTATGGCAAATGAATTGTTTATTCATTTTTAATGGTTATTGCAAAATTTTAAAACTCAATTCTTTAAACATTTTTATCAACTCATTTTCTATTTATTCATTAGCTTCTAGAACAATGAGTGAACCAAGATTAAAGAAACCTGATGTAAGATATAACTTAGGATAAAAACCCACAACTAAAAGTTATACTCCTACAATCCTAGATTTAACACGTCTGATTGTTATGAGATTTAAAAAATAGACGTTTTGAATAGTAGCTCACACATAAGGATTGAAAGCGTGAAACTCTTAGTATCAAGTTTTATCCTGGTATATATATTCATGAATATATATATATATATATATATATATATATATATATATATATATATATATATATACTAGCTTATCTCTGCGGCAATTAACTTAGCTCCCATGGAGTACTCTTGATTGGACCTTTGTCTAAGAATTTTGGTCTTCGGCCTCAGTTTTCTAGCATTTTCAAACAATTAACATTTTTTTAAAATCGAAAATTGATATAATTTGTTCATTTGGAACTCATTAGAAAACTGCATTGTCAACAATTATATATAGAATAATTTAAAAATTGGGAATTCAGAATTTTAGGATTTTTAGTCCGGATTCGGCCCTGAATGTTTTAATTTGCTCAGGGAGTCGGCCTGATTTCAACATGGTATATGTTGGAGTAAGGCCTATAGGAGTAAAATTGAAAAATCTGACCCCTGCCATAATATATATATATATATATATATATATATATATATAATACCCCGTGGCTCTCGTCACGTTTATTCTAAAGACGAAATGAAACCATTTTAGGATGTACAATTTCAGAATTTTTGGTCCGGAGTTGGTCCGGATAGTGTTTACTTTGCTCAGGGAGTCGGTCTGATTTCAAAATAGTCTGATATTTTGGAGTACGGCTTCTCGAAGTAAAGTTGAAAAATGTGACACACTTATATATATAATATATATATATATATATATATATATATATATTTACAAGTACCCCCTGGCTTTTGTCACGTTTCTTCTGTCGAACGTGCATTTATCAATGCTCAGATTCTTTCGACGAAATCAAAGACAACTTTCTCAAAAGATAGCGTCATTCAATTCTTGCAAGTAGATTCAGGCAATTAACCTAGAAACATTTTGCTTTTCTATAGTTCGACTCGATATGTGCAACATATCTGCTTATGCAGCATTAATGATTGCAAGAGTTGTCTACTTTTTTGGCATCAAAAGCTGTAGGCTAAAGCTAATGTATTTGCGAAACTAAACAAATACTCTACAAAAGCCGGCTGTTGGCATTAAGAATATCGTTTTAATGCCGTCAAAGAATTTTTGCATCACATTGTGAAGAGACAACACAGAAAATCACGAAGAAAATTTGCTTGTCTAAGGAATAATTTTTGTTGACCAAACTTGTTTTGAATTGCACTTGGTAAGTGTTATTGAATGTAGTTGAGATGTACTAGGAAATAAATATACTAAAACACTCAATGCAAAGTCAGAATTATCCTTATGATCCGTTAGGAGAAACCTAGGTAGATATTTTCTGACTCATTAGGCTTACTTTCTTCTTCCTCTTATTCTTCTTATTCTTCTTCTTTATTATTCTTCTTCTTATTCTTCTTATTCTTATTCTTCTTATTCTTATTCTTATTCTTATTATTCTTATTATTCTTATTCTTATTCTTCTTATTCTTATTATTCTTATTATTCTTATTCTTATTCTTAATATATATCTTCTTATTCTTCTTCTTCTTCTTCTTCTTCTTCTTATTATTATTATTATTATTATTATTACTATTTGTGCAAGATTGCATAAAGTTACTACTGCAAAGGCATCACCAGTCACTCCTGCAAATATGATGTCCTTAGATTTAGTCATGCTTGTTATATATATATATATATGAGAAAGAGACTAATTAGAAATTGTCTAACTTATAAAATTCTAGAATTTTAGTCAGCCGTCTTTAACTCGTCCAATGAAAGACAAACTGAACACTTATCCCTACTGTCAGTCTTTAAATCATCTACGCAGCCACTCAGATAGCAGATTCAGCTAAAACTATTATCTAACAGTATCACGTGATTGTCAATAAATAAATTGATTTTGAAGAACATTTTTGAAAGTGTATATTTTATTTGCTGATGACCTACATAAACTTATTGACACAAATCAGAGGGAATTCGTATTAGTCAGGCCGACAATCCGGAGAATATCAGGATCATCAATGGAAAATTGTCTTCTGAATGCAACTGGTTTTGGCTAACTAGTTCAAATTCAAGTTAAACTAATAAAGTTGTAGAATTTTTGTCAACTGACTTTAACTTGTCCAATGAAAGACATACTGAACATTGACCTTACACTGTCAGTCACGCCTAAACTTTTAAATCATCTACACAACCACTTAGCAGATTCAGCTAATCTATTATCTAACAGTATCGGTGTATGAACTGACTTTTGTAAAATATCCATTTTATTTTCTAATAACCAATATAAATGTATTGATTCGGGGGAATCCGAATTAGTTCAATTTGAATTCGTTCTACAAGTCTCCACTAGATGGCAGGTGTTCCGAACTGAAAATAAATACAGTATCACGTATGTTGCGATATTCTACACACTGTTCTTTATTAATCGTGGCTTTTCAATAAATAAATATATAATAAAACGCCTAAAGTGCCTAAATTTTAAACGCAGACAACCGGAAGTCCTTTAACACCCTATCGACAGATTCATGTAAACTATCTTTTAAATAACTCAGACGATTGATTTCGTACATGAGAGATAAGTGAAATGTTGTTCGCTTTAGAAATTTATTTTTCATTTTTCCCTCTTCTTTTTTTTTTTCATTGCAATAATTTCTAAGGGCATTTATATAACTTCAAAGACACAACATTACGTTCATTGCAAACATCTTAAGCAAATTCTGTAAACTACATCAGTGTTTATAGCTCACAGCAATCTCCTATAAACTTTTTCTAAAAGAACACTGGACAAAGATTCTGTGGAATTTAATTTAAATGGGAAATGTAGCTGAGTAACAATTCATGTTTACATCGGAGAAAAAAAAAGGTTCTTCTGAGTTTATCAACTTCGGAGTTTTAAAGAAATAAATTTACCACAACTTCTAATAAAACCTGATATAATATTGTTCTAAAGCCTGTTATCCAGTGTCTAGACATAGAAATTGGAGTGTAATATTGATATTCGCCAGGTTATCAAAAAAAGGGACAAAAATAAGAAAATAAATGTACCACACATTCTAATAAGACCTCTTATATAATAATGTTCTAAAACCTCGGATCCAGTGTCTAGACGTAGAAATCTGAGTGTAATATTGATATTAGCCGGGATATCAAGAAAAGAGACAAAAATAAGAAATAAATGTACCACACATTCTAATAAGACCTCTTATATAATAATGTTCTAAAACCTCGGATCCAGTGTCTAGACGTAGAAATCTGAGTGTAATATTGATATTAGCCGGGATATCAAGAAAAGAGACAAAAATAAGAAATAAATGTACCACACATTCTAATAAGACCTCTTATATAATAATGTTCTAAAACCTCGGATCCAGTGTCTAGACGTAGAAATCTGAGTGTAATATTGATATTAGCCGGGATATCAAGAAAAGAGACAAAAATAAGAAATAAATGTACCACACATTCTAATAAGACCTCTTATGTGATAATGTTCTAAAACCTGGGATCCAGTGTCTAGACATAGAAATCTGAGTGTAATATTGATATTAGCCGGGATATCAAGAAAAGAGACAAAAATAAGAAATACATGTACCACATATTCTAATAAGACTTCTTATATAATAATTTTCTAAAACCTGAGATCCAGTGTCTAGACATAGAAATTGGATCGTAATATTGATATTAGCCGGGATATCAAGAAAGGGGACACAAATAAAAAATAAATTCACCACACCTTCTAATAAGACCTGATATAATATTGTTCTAATGCCTGTTATCCAGTGTCTAGAAATTTGATTGTAATATTGATATTAGCCGGGATATCAAGAAAAGGGACAAAAATAAGAAAAAATTATTACGATTAACTTATCAGAACCGGCTTAGCTAAGGCGGTAGAACGTACGACGGGATCCACAGGGTTCCTGGTTCGATACGGACCCTCACAAAATCAACGTATGAGAAGGACTGGGATTTGTGTGGTAAAGTGAGTTGATGATAGGTGTGGTGCTCCACCTCAGACGCTAAAACAATTTCCTTGGTCTAGCGCTTGATCTGAAAAGAGGATAGACTCTCTCGCTGTTAGGCTGATACCGCTTTTAGGCCACCTCGACGATTTACTTAGCAAGAACAGAAGAATGAGAGTTAATATAATGGAAACTTTTAAAATGATTAATGGAATTAAATCCCGTCAAGGCAACTTTAGTCTTAGTTGTATACACAACGTTTCGGCTGACGTGCTTTTCGGTCTCATTTGGGTGTTTCTTGTCGAACTCAAGGGCCTTCTCTGTCTCGGCAACCTTCAATTTGAATTTGGGAACCTTTCTGTCGTAATCGGGAGACTTAACGGAACTTCGAACTGAACCCATTATTTAATCCACGGGGTTAAGCATGAACGTATACAAGTGTTAACCCCTGTTAAGTATTCTATATCATTATCTTCCTTGTCCAAGATTGAACCTGCAACCTACATATGATTGTCAGTTTGAACTGAACCCTTATTTCCATGGGTACACAAGAAACACATAAAAAACAAATAATACAAATATTCAAGCCTCATCTTAAATATTCGGACAAATTATCCTATGTTTCACATTTTTAAACGATCTATAATGCCCTCTTAGTTGGGGATCGACCGAAGAATCACTCATGTAGATATATGTATTTAATTCTATAATTCTTCTCATAGAAGAATCCAGATTTCAAAGGGCAAATCTATTAATAATTCTTTATTTTATTTTTTCGAGTAGAGTAATGTTTTAGGAACAGAAAATAAAAATAGTGAGAGAAATATTAAAATTGAATTTGATGATTTTAGAAATAATGTTAAGAAAAAAGGATTTTCAAAATAAAAATGACAGCTGGCAATGTTTGAATTTCCTAAGCAAGCTTAGAAACAGGTCATATTCTTGCCTCTGATGAGCTAGTAAGCGAAACTATTCATTGGTGTATCTGACTCATTAGGATTAATATTACTATTTGCTCTAGTTAGGTATCGAGAAATCTTTACATTTTAGCTTAAGAAAAAACCTAGCGACATATAAAGTTTTTTTTTCTTTGGCCAAGTGATATAGTGTTAATCGAATATTTTTGATCTTAATTATTTTTTTTTCCCAGGCAAATTTTGTAGTACATATTTACTAACAAATTATTTGCCGTTTTTATTTCTTACTACACGGTTTCACTAATAGGATTAGTGTGCGTGCGTGTATATATATATATATATATATATATATATATATATATATAATGTTTTTTTGCTTGAAGGCAATTACAATGCGTATATCGCATAAAATTCGATAATTATAGTAAATAAACATAAGTGAATTTTGGCAAAGGATCGTTCGGTCTGAAGAACATCGTACAGACTGTTTCGACTTTATTAAGTCTCATCAGCGATGTATACTAACGATTTCCCTCCGACAGAAATCGAAACCGGGACCTCAACAGGCATAGTCAGAAACCATACTGTCTCGGCCACGGTACAGACCGAACAATCCTTGCGAAATTAACCTTAATGATACTTATACGCCTCTACCCTAATAGATACGGGGACGTTGAGTGAATAACAAACAATGCCTTAAGCTCTTCGGTGGAGGGATATATATATATATATATATATATATATATATATGTGTGTGTAATCAAAACGTTTTAAACTTCGTCTAAATTTTCAAATAATAATAAATCCTCTTCATAATTCGTATTTTTTCATTCATTTATCATTTTCAAGGCACAAAATACACACACGCACATGTGTGTGTTTCTTTCTACGCTACTGGATGCCTGTCTACCTATATACGTGCGTGCGCATAATTATATATTCGCTTGTTTCTATATACCTTTAAATTTTATGTTCCATTGTCTGTTGCTCAATGTGAAATTTCCAGTAATAATACATAAACACCCACTCTGGTCGTCACAACTAGATGATCTTTTATTCTTGATACTCTAAATGAGTATTTCCAGGCTCCAAGCAACCAGGCCGTATCATCCTGTGTATCTGATATCAAGATCGCTTCCATCGTTTTTCTTATCCAATCACAAGATTATCTATTTACTTTCTACTTCCTGCACAATTTTGCAAACCTATTCATTGAAGAATCCTGTCTCCTTCCGCTTCCATTTTCGTATCATGTTCTTCGATTCAATATGTAGTTCTTTGTACCCTCGTTTACCGTTTGTTTAGATTTTGCTTCGTAAAAATCTGGATTATGCCGTGTTTTCAAATAAACGATGGACAATGCTGGATCTATTTGGCTGAATAATATTTTGCTATCAAGAAAGAATAATAAGGGTGAACTGTTTCGTTCTTAATGCAGAATAGATGTTACTAGAATATTATTATTAATCAATGACACTCTCTCGTCAGTCAGTTTTCTTTTACGATTCGTGTGGCCATTTCTAGAGCTGTAGGTGAAGCAGTTTTACTGTAGAGAATTATTGTCTCATAAGGTTTGATCCTTTCTTGAAGTAGAGAGATTAAGGATAAGTTTTAATCTTTCTCAGCTGTTCCGTGTTAAAGAGTTCTATAATCCTCGTCAGTTAGTTTATGCTTAGAGCTGTATAATTCTCATCTGTATATCCAGCTAGCAATTGTATGACTATTTATCAACGCCTTTAAATAGTAAATTATTTACATGTTTTGGTATTTTGATTGGCCAATTTAGCAAACGCTGTTTTGGATGAGATTATAAATACAATTTGTAATCTTCAGCACATCTTATACTCAAAATATAAGTAGCGATATAAGCACACGTTACGCACAAAATAATCCAACAGTTCCTGGAAAGACTATGCACTGCACAAAGTATCCGCACAGAATTGTTTATGATGTTAGGCCAAAACTGGTGTATCAATGTCGATATGTCCACATGCGATCATCACTTATGAATTCGGCCTTACTTCTCTGGATCATCCATAGACACGTGTTCCGACGTTTACGTCTCATCAGTGCTGTTCGACATATATATATATATATATATATATATATATATATATTGTTGAAAAAAGAAAGAAAGTATAGAATGGATGAAATAGGATATTTTAATCAATTTTACTTACGTGTTTCGGTCAGGAGTTTATCCGTGTGTACATTATTCAAACTATTATTTTTGAATAACCAAATGAAATGAAATAATAATAATAGAAAAAATGTAGAAATGTTCCACACACAAAGAAGATTCGACCTTCCTCAGAGTAAATCCTTATTTTTTATATATATATATATATATATATATATATATATATATATATATATATATATATATATTCAGACTTTTAGATCAGCAGCTTAATTCCAATTGATTTCTTAGCTTTAAATTTTATTTTATTCAATCTTTATAGATTCTATTTACAGATTAATTAACTGAACTTAGTTTTTTTTATTATTGTTGTTTTTTTGTAAAGCTTAATGCATCTTTTTCATTCTTGGACTAAACACTTATTCATATAATTGGTATTTATCCGGCGAAAACCTGAGAAACATCGTATTTTCGGCTCAATAACAAACCGTATCTATTCATGGTTGAAGATTAACACGAGATAATTACAATTCTTGAGAAAACGCTGCGTTCGGACGCAGGACTACTTAAAATGGCACTTCCTTGAAGGCATTCTCGGTATCTCATCCGCTTCGGTGCCATCCAAACGTTTGACTGTCATCTATAGAGTTTCATTGGCTGCTATCTGCGTCATGTTTCTCCGAAAAGTGCCGGGAACCATTATTTTAGATTAATTACGTCCTTCTTCTTTGCCAGTTCAGATTGGACATAGCCAAACATTTCTAAGCAGCTGAGTTTGCCGAATTATTTCCCCTGATTGCTACTCGGTAATTTTTAACTGTTGGATGTTGAATAACAATTCTGAGATTCGGCCAGTTTCGAACCTTTGTTTATTTATATAAAAAGTTTTTAGCTTTTTGTCTTCCTCTGTTTTTGCTTTCATAACATTTTACGTTCAAGTAGGAGGATCAAACACGGTGCGGGACATACCAAACATCCTACACTGTCAAACATTTCTTCATGGAGTGGAGATTCTCCGCTGCAATCAGAAAGGAATATTTCAACGCAAATAATGAGAATACTAACACACACACACACACACACACACACATATATATATATATATATATATATATATATATATATATATATATGTGTGTGTGTATGTATATGTATGTATAAAATGAAGTCGAGTCCAGAAAGCGAGGGGTCTATCTTTTCACTAGTGCTAGTCAAAGGAGATTGTCTCTGCATCTGAGGTGGAGTGCCACACCTATAATCAGCTCCTCACTTTACCGCACAGATTCCAGTGCTACTCATTGGCTTAGTTGGCAAGGGCAGGTATAGAACCAGGAACCTTGCGATTCCTAGGCAAGTGCTCTAATGACCCAGATTCTCTCTCATATATATATATATATATATATATATGTTGTGTGTATGTGACTATACACACATGTGTGTATATATATATATATATATATATATATATATATATATATATATATATATATATCTCCTTCTCTGTTTCTTCTTCTGCATCTCTCTCTCTCTCTCTCTCTCTCTCTCTCTCTCTCTCTCTATATATATATATATATATATAATGAGAATAAAACGTAGATGAAAGGACTTTTTAATGCGATTTCATGTCACTTATACAGCGATTTTAATTCTTGCGTTTGATTCACAGACCGGCTTTCCTACCAACGTTGTTTTCAAGATAACACTGAGTTGTTATTTCCAAAAGTTTTGTTACTCTGAAAAAAACAAAAAAACAAACTTGCCTATGAAGATTCGTGAAAACATTAGCAGTATTTTCAAAAATGCCAGACTTAGACAAAACTAAAAACAAATTAAAAAAAAAACACATTGGAAAAGCATTAGATACACGTGAAAATGAGTGACAAAAGAAGTGAATTAGATAAGATTACCCTAAGATGTTTTGAATAATGAGAGGGGAGGGGATATATTCACTTATGTTACTAGTGAGAAATGAGAAGAGAAAGATGAACGAAACGTGGAAGTAGACGCGTCATTGGCTTGCTGTTTAGACAGCTAGTCTAGCAAATTCTCAGTTTCTCACTGGTCGTCATTCACATGAGACTTTTAGCCAAAAACAGCAAACGTTACTAAGTATCATCTCAGGCGCTTCACCATGATGTGAGTTTAACAAACTATCTGCTTGAACAATTACAACTTTGGAGATTTCATTAATTTCCAAATTTAACAAAATTTAACGATTTTTTGCACAAGTAGAGTTTGGCACAAGGTCAAATATCTTGGTAATTTTTTTTTTCTCTATGAAAATAAATTTTACATTTTTGGAAAGATAATACAATGGCGGAGATATGTAAAAAAAAATAAATAAATCGATACTAGACCAGGTTTGGTAATAAGGCGTCTTAAACCTTGAAACTTAAGTCTCGTAAATAAGAAAAAATGTTTTGTTTTCTTTTAAATTGTTAGATTATTTTCTAAGGAATTTTATATTAAAAGTTCCTGTTGTCTATTTCATTTTTTTCTTTTTTTTAGGGATTTTTTAAAATATGAAGACAAAATAGTAACATATGCGAAAGAACGTTAGCATGGAACATTTTTAGGGAGGAATCAGCACAACGCCACATGGCATGATTTCTACTGGTCAAAAAGTGTCATGTGACGAAGTGGGAGAGGGATCAGTGAGAGGTGAAAATGTTAGGGGAGTTTGGAAGTATGCGTTGACAGTGAGACGTGGCTCTCATTGGGCAGTTTTGAATTAGGAAAACAATTTAAAAAATCTCATGAGAACAGATGTCAACTTGTGTTGTTTATTTAAAAAAATATATAAATAGCACATGGCAAGATTCTTTGAGATACTCTGGACAACTTTACCGCTTCCTCCATACTCACCAGATTTAGCGTCTTCAGACTATCATCTCTTCGGCCCCTTGAAAGAGGGTTTGATAGGCAAATATTATTCCAGTGATTAGGAAGTGAAATCTGTAGTGAAGTGTCTCAAAGAACAGTCCACAGAATTTTATGTGGCAAGGATACATGCTCTCATTCGAAGGTGGAACATTGCTATTGAGAGATACGGTAACTATGTAAAGGAGTAAGGATGTGATTCACAGAAGACCAGCATCATTTTGATGTATGATATATGTTCTTGTGTTAGTAATTCTACCTGTCCTAAAAAAATCGCGTTACTTTTTAACTCACCTTCGTAAATAAGGAGAATCTCGCGGCATCATGAAGGAACCCAAGTAATCATTAAACTCTACATTGAACAAACGGTCCGTTGTTTAATTCTATACGTCAATAATAGATGCATCTCATTATTTAACTTTATCTCTCGATTACAGGCTTAAGGGCCGAAGGGAGGATCAAAATGTAGTATCTGTTCCAGATTCTATGCTTTGAGACTTACCTTCAATACCCGGCCTCGGCTGGGGGTCCAGTGTGCTTCGGCCTCTGGACCGGTAAAGTACAATTAATAGCATCGATCCAAGGGGGCTATGCCCCCCAGATCCTTGCAATTTTTATGTGCCCACGTAAAAACGAGACCTTGTGTCCAGCCCTCATAAGTGGGATGAGCAGGCAAATACCCTTAAGGGCCGGGTTAGCTTAGTCGGTAGAGCGTTCAGCTAGAAACAAGATTCCTAGTTCGATACAGACCCTAACCATCTCCGCGTATGAGTAGCACAGGGATCTCTGCGGTAAAGTAAGGGGCTGATGGTAGGTGTGGCGCTCCACCTCTGAACACCAAAAAAACTATCTCCTTGGTCTAGTGCTTGTGAAAAGGGTATATATTCCCTCGCTGATTGGCTGATACCCACTTTAGGCCACCCCGACGACTTTACTTTTTTTTACAGACTTGTATTAACCGTGATTCTTCTTCCAAGAAAACGAACAAAATGGCTTCACGGATTTTAACAGTATTCAACTAAACTAAAGTTTCTAGATAACTATAATGTTTTGAAAAATACAGCACTTCCTCTCTTTCATAACGATTTTCTTTTTTAAAGGCAACTAAATACGATAACCAAAAATAGACCACTGTGCGGTTCGATATGAACTTTCCCCGACCTTGTTTTCCATTCTTCATGTTATTTTTTTCTTTCTGAGATATTTTTGAGGCATCGACGTTTACATAGAAATGCAGTCGGGAATAGATAAAGTAAATATTCATTTTTAGTTATCCCCAGTGGTTGAAGTCGATTTTCTAGTTAGTTATTTTAGTCATCGAAGAGGTTAAAGAGAAAGGTGATATTATGTTGCACTTTGTAAGTGAACATTTTTTTTTAAATGCATTTCAAGTATCTATTCATATTACGCTTTTATCCCAGTCGCTTATATCTCTCTCTCTTTTTTTTCTTTCTTTATAATGTCTAAATATTATCTTATTATAGCGAAGTCATATATAGAAAATGTTCAACGGAAAAATGATTTAATGAATACAAAATAACTATTTTATACACTCGTAACTTTACATAGAAGTTCTCCAACTTACGAATTTTCCGAGTTACGAGCTGTTATTCAGTCGATTTTTTTGTTTTGTGTTGTGTGAAAAGTTGATGTTCAAGCGAGCGTCAGATATGCCTATGTTAATAATTTCACTAAAACATTTGAGTTTAAGATTTATTTCGCTAAAAAATATTCTTAAAAAGAAATTAATAATTAAAACATATTACAGCACATAATACGTTACATGTTTTTGTTTTTTTTAAATAGCTGTGCTATCTTTCTATCCTCAAAAATGTAACACAAATAGGATGTGTATTTTTTGTGAGGCGCTGGGGTCTGACTCATAATTTTCTTTATCTATTTTCTTTCTTTCTCTAATTTTCTATTTTATTTCATTATTTGCTCTATTTCCTTCTATCTTTCTTTTGGTAAACAATTCTTCTTCTTTCTCTCTTCTCTTTTCTTTACTGGTTATTTCTTTCTTTTCTTCTTTATTTCTTTTCTTTACTGGTTATTTCTTTCTTTCTTATTTCTTACTTTCTTTCTTTCTTATTTCTTTACTGGTTATTTCTTTCTTTCTTATTTCTTTCTGGTTATTTCTTTCTTTCTTATTTCTTTGCTGGTTATTTCTTTCTTTCTTATTTCTTTGCTGGTTATTTCTTTCTTTCTTATTTCTTTCTGGTTATTTCTTCTTTCTATTCTTTACTGGTTATTCCTTTCTTTCTTTTTCATTGCTGGTTATTTATTTCTTTCTATTTCTTTACTGGTTCTTTCTTTCTTTCTTTTTCTTACTGGTTCTTTCTTTCTTTTTTTTTTCTTTCTTTACTTTCTTTCTTTCTTTTTCTTTACTGGTTCTTTCTTTCTTTCTTTTTTCTTTACTGGTTCTTTCTTTCTTTCTTTCTTTTTTCTTTACTGGTTCTTTCTTTCTTTCTTTTTTCTTTACTGGTCTTTCTTCCTGGTTATTTCTTTCTTTCTTATTTCTTTGCTGGTTCTTTCTTTCTTTCTTTTTTCTTTCTTTCTTTCTTTTCTTTACTGGTTTCTTTCTTTCTTCTTATTTCTTTTGCTGGTTATTTCTTTCTTTCTTATTTCTTGCTGGTTATTTCTTTCTTTCTTATTTCTTATTTCTTTACTTTCTTCTTATTTCTTCTTTCTTTCTTTCTTTCTTTTTCTTTTTTCTTTACTGGTTCTTTCTTTCTTTTTCTTTACTGGTTCTTTCTTTCTTTCTTTTTTCTTTACTTTCTTTCTTATTTCTTTGCTGGTTATTTCTTTCTTTCTTATTTCTTTGCTGGTTCTTTCTTTCTTTCTTTTTTCTTTACTGGTTCTTTCTTTCTTTCTTTTTTTTCTTTACTTTTTTCTTTCTTTCTTATTTCTTTTGTTATTTCTTTCTTTCTTATTTCTTGCTGGTTATTCTTTCTTTCTTATTTCTTTCTTATTTCTTTCTTTCTTTCTTTCTTTCTTTACTGGTTATTTCTTTACTGGTATTTCTTTCTTTTCTTATTTCTTTACTGGTTATTTCTTTATTTCTTTCTTTCTTTCTTTCTTTTCTTCTTTCTTTTTTCTTTTTTATTCTTTCTTTCTTTTTTTCCTTTTTCTTTACTGGTACTTTCTTTCTTATTTCTTTACTGGTTATTCTTTCTTTTTTCCTTTTTTTCTTGACTAGTTCTTTCTTTCTTTTTCTTTCTTTACTGGTTCTTTTCTTCTTTCTTTCCTTTTTTCTTGACTAGTTCTTTTTTTTCTTTTTTTCCTTTTTTTCTTGACTAGTTCTTTCTTTCTTTCTTTCCTTTTTTTACTAGTTTTTTTCTTTCTTTTTTTCCTTTTTTCTTGACTAGTTCTCTTTCTTTTTTTCCTTTTTTCTTTACTGGTTCTTCTTTCTTTTCTTATTTCTTTACTGGTTATTTCTTTCTTTTCCTTTTTTCTTGACTAGTTCTTTCTTTCTTTTTTCCTTTTTTCTTTACTGGTTCTTTCTTTCTTCTTATTTCTTTACTGGTTATTCTTTCTTTCCTTTTTCTTGACTAGTTCTTTCTTTCTTTTTTTCCTTTTTTCTTTACTGGTTTTCTTTCTTTCTTTCTTTCTTTCCTTTTTTCTTGACTAGTTCTTTCTTTTCTGATTCTATCTTGTTTTTCTTCCTTGTACCATGTTCTTTGTCGCTTTCTTTCTTACCTGCACCATTTACTTTGTTTTCTCTTGATATTCGTCATTCATCAAAATAAGTTATTGCCTGATGATCGTGAACGCATCAAACAATCAGATGCGATACGAAGTCGAGATATTTACACAACAGTCTAGACAACAAAGCTAATATAAATGGTTCAGTTATGTACATGTCTTAAATTTTAAATTTTTCGTCTTAAAGAATTCCTAATTCAAAACACCACCTTCAATTGATTTTTATCATATATTTCTCTTTAAATGCAAACGTCACTGCGCTACTATTAATAATCTAATTCTGTGTATATGTCCCTCTCTCTCTCTCTCTCTCTCTCTGTCTCCATCCCTCCCCCTTGTGTATTTAACCAGCCTTCTGTCATGGGCTAGGTGTGAGTTTTTCTTCTACTAGACTGGTTACCTAACAAATAATTAAGAATCAGATGTTATTACAATCTTATGGGTCATCCTGTGGCCTTTAAACAAGAGCGCTTGTCCAGTGGAATTGGATCCTTGGTAATCCTCTGATAATGAATCCTTTGGTTCTTGTGGTAAAGAGTCCTGAGTATTGTAAGTCCCTCCTCAATCAGTGCTAGTAGAACTATGGCCAGTATCAGTGTTTAAGTAGTGTATCAGCCACGCAGTATAGCTAGTGATTGGCGAAGGAATAAACCATGTGACTACGGCTAGTCTATAAATCCAGGTGGAGAATTGGATCGCACCTTTATATGCCGAAATAATTCCAACAAATATGGTTATACCTGAAGTGGTAAATACTGAAATGCAATCATCTTCTCGTATTTGAACTCGATACGCAGAATCCATTTTCAACGACGATAACCGTTACGTAAACGCACTTCCCATGTCTCGATTGATGTAGATATAAGCATGTAGACATACTCGATCCGTAGAATCCATTTTCTACGACGATAACCGTTACGTAGGCGCACCTCCAATGATCTCGATTGATGTAGATATAAGCATTAGTGAAGTTAGAGAGAATGGCCATTGATGTATGTATGTAACCAGCCTTCAGGGTGTGAGTTATACTTCTCCTAGACTGGTTACCTAACGAAGGCTAATGAATCAGATTCATCAAGTCCATAGCTAAAGTGGCTGTGAAGGAAATGCACACCGTATTCTCCTGTACTTGAACTCGGTCCGCCGATTTCATTTTCTACGCGGTTAACCGTTACGCTAAGTGCACCTTCCCATGCCACCATTGTTGTAGACATAAGCATGGGTGAATTTTGAGTGAGAGAGAGAGAAAATGGTCTCATTTCTTTTAATTATACCTGTCACTGTTCTTCCATTTTAATATGAATATTTCATTAAACTGACTTTCCTTTCGACAGGTGTCAATGTCAAAAGAAAATGATTTCTTATTTCCCTTCGGGTTTTTCACTTTTAATCATTTCTATTTCTACTGATCTACTGTCCTTTTTAAATAACTAATATAACACCATTATATAGCGTGCATATCACTGCTTATATAGTAAAGTGTTTAGTTTTTTGTTGGAAAAGGTATCGGGACATATATAAGATAAGTGGATATATATATATATATATATATATATATATATATATATATATATATATATAATCCAAAAGTCCGGAGAAGAAATCTTCCTTAGGACACAAGATTTTTTATTTTAAAAAACCTGTCGCAGTTTGAGAGCTCAATGTGTGCTCTTAATGTTAGTCACAGAGCAAATATATAAGTAAAGAAATAACAAAAGACTTAGAATTTAGCTTATAGTCTATTTCAGGGTGCTTAGACAAAGTGTCTAACTCTCCCGACTCATCAGATGTGAATGATGAATTTTTTTTTTCATTTTTTTTAAATTTTTTTTTTTTTTTCATTTGCATCTGATGAGTCGGAGGGTTAGACACTTTGTCTAAGCACTCTGATATAGACTATAAAGCTAAATCTCTAAGTCTTTTGTTATTTCTTTACTTATATAATATATATATATCAGTTATGAAGAATCAAAATAGTTATATTTATATGTACTGTAAATGCATCTATGAGTCTATCTACTCAGTTATTCCTTTGCTAATAATACGTATTTTTCATCTACTGTCTTTTTAAATAACCGATATAATGTCATTATATAGCGTGCATATCACTGTTTATATAGTGAAGTGTTTAGTGTTGATGGAAAAAGGTATCGGGACATCCGACAAGGAAAACACAAATGTAAAAGTTTGTGATTTCGTGTTTTTGGTTTTTTTTTTTCAATCCTACCATTGAAAAGTTTGGTGCAATTATCTATTAAGTCTAACAGAAATTCGATTAAAAGAAAGAAAATGAAGCTTGTCTCTTATTACTTATCCTGAAAATATTTAACACACACTCGTAACTGCATATGCAAATATATCACTAAAAAATAAGGAAGTGAATCCGACAGTACGTAAGAGAAGGCATTTGAAAAAAATAAATAAAATAAAAAAAAAACACAGATGTTATTAATGTTATATTTATTGGCTAATATTACAATATTTCAATCTGTATAATATCATCTGAACCGATCTGTTAAGTAACGAAGGAAATAGTTTTTTGATAAATATGAGCAGTTTGTAAAGGAAGATAACTCACAATGGACTTTAAGAGAAAATATATCTAAAATTCTTATAGAATACGTGCATAACGTTTTAGAGCATGGGAGAACAGAATTTTATTTCCTTTACAAAATGGTCATATTTATAAAAAAAAAAACTATTTTCTTCGTTACATAGCAAATCAGCTCTGATGATGATCTTATACAGATTAAAATATTGCAGTATTAGCATATATAATATATATATATATATATATATATATATATATATATATATATTATAATATACCAAAATTATTGGTAAATCCTCGCGATGAGAAAAAAACCTAGTAAATAGTTTGATTGTAAAAATATACTACCAAGCATCAACAAGACCAAGATAATCATACCAACAAAAAAAAATCTACTGGTACAATATTTTGGCCAAAAGAAAAAAAACAATTTATATGCATATATATATATATATTCATATAAAACCGCCAGGAGACTAAAGCTAATGAGTAAAAAGTGCTCAATACCTAAGTAGAGCAAATAATAAAGATAAATCTAATGAGTCAGACGAACCTACTAAAAGTTTCGCTAAATGCTCTTCAGGGCTAAGTCAGATCTTAGCCCTGAAGAGCATTAAGCGAAACTTTTAGTAGGTTCGTCTGACTCGTTAATATATATATATATATATATATATATAATATATAAATAAATGAAGAATCAAACTAGTTATATCTCGATCTACTGTAAATCTATATATCTGCTTATTTATGTCTTTGCTAATAATACACATTTTTCAAAGTGTATTTTGTTATATCTCATTATTGCTTATTAATCTCTAATTGCAAATTCTGAAACTCGTAAATTATATGAATATGTTTTCGATGAACCTGATTATAAAATTTTTCTCTTTTCTTTTTTCTTTTCAGGTAAGTTCATTCTTTCCAAATTTTGTAATTAAAAGAGAAGAGAATAAAAATACAGGTAAGTTTATTCCTTCATAATGATCTCTTTGAACTAACTTTCTTTGATCTGCTGTTTAAAACTAATTAACTATAATTTGTTGATTTGGATTTCGGAAACTCAGTGAATAAAGAAAAGTATAGAAGAAACAAGAAATATATTTACACTCAAATGATTCTCACGCCTTAACTAGCACTAGATAATCTATTTACAGACACCCCGCCATGTCAGTTGAACACAAGGTCTGATTAACGTGAGGAGCCACGCACAATCCGAAGCTCATGCGGTGGCCAGTGTTAAAAATGCATGTATTCCTTCGGTATGCTTCTTTCGAGTCGCCTTAGACAGTGGGAAATTAATCCAACCCTGATCCTTTAAATCGAGGCGGCAGGTGTTGCCTTTGGGATGTCTCCCTGGGATCACGCTAATAGTATATACCTTACCGGTCCAGAGACCTAAACCACAAAACACATAGTCCGAAGACGGTGTATATTGAAGTAAGTCAGTCAGTCAGTCAGTCAACAATTGGTTTGAGCAATGAATTGAACCAGTGTCAAGACAACTGGTACTTATGGGAATTCAGACAAGTCCACTCATGCATTTGGGTGATTCATTCCCTGGGTCCTGATTGGCTGCTTGGTTAGTATGAACCTCTGAGGCTCCATAAATCCTGCCACTTTGTAGTGGTCTTTACAGCCTGTCAGAATCGTATTGAGTTACGACTGCTTGCTGTCTTGTCTTGCAAATTCGGCAGTAATTGGACTTAGTATTCTATAGTGTATATATTTGCTGGTGTCGAAATATCTTCGACTGAACCAACATTAGAGAATATTATTCGTCTGAACTTTTGAGAATAAAAATTGCAAGATGAGTCAAGTGAAAAAATAAGCATACAAAAGTGCAAAGCAAAATATTTTAGGTAAACAGAATATTAGGTTTATAATTTCCAAAGATTCACTGTATATTGGATACAATAGGCAAAGGATATAGATTAATTCATACAATTCTGTGACAACCCTCTGTAGTTTGCAGACTACAGAGGATTGTCACAGGGCGATGATAACATACAATACTTAACTTAATGAGAACAGTCTTCCCTGGTGAATTGAATAAAGTATTCGATTCCCTGAAGGCTTCCGAGTTCGACAAGAAACACCTGAAGAAGGCCAGAGTTTAGATCGGCCGAAACAATGTGTACATCACAATAAAGATGAGGACAATAGCCCGAAAAATTCCAATAATATAAATTAGAGAATATCACCAATAGAACACATTGTATATTTTTTATGTTATTTTACTGTTTTCTGATCACACAAATATCGTGTTATTTTTACATATAAAGTGCTTTGGTACGTTTTGTTATAGCTTAACCCATCATATTTGTTATCTTTTAGCCAATCATATTTTTTATCTGTTAGCCAATCATTTTCGTTATCTGTTGTCCAATGACATTACGATTATTCATTTCAAAGCGACTCACGAACTGGTAAACAAAAATAGGAAAAAAACAATTTGCTCAGAAAATAGCAAGGAAATAGTTTTTTCTTTCTATTTCTGAAATTGCGTACGGTTAAGGTTTGGTTTAACTCTGACCCTAACCGTCCGCTTTTTCATATAAAAGATTGCAAATATTGTAGATAAATAAATATAGATGGTCTGCACAAACAGAACACCACTAATGCCTGGAAGGAAATATCTTTATAATCATGACAAGATGAAAGAAAAGAATACGATAATAGTTGGATTCATACCTTTCCCAAGGGTATTAGTGGTATTTTAACTGTAGCTTTGTCCAGGATTTGAACTAGGGTCGACATTGCATACTTATTTTTAAAGGTCGTCTAGATAAGCATATGGAAATCTGATCTCACTGATAAGTTAAAGTGACAATTCTTTCAAGCCATCGAGGTAATTTCCCCCTTGATTTTATTGAAGTCATTTAGTCTACTATTGGTTTTAATAACAGCAGCTTACTAAGTACAACTCAGTGTCCAAGACAGTTGGTATAAATAGGAATCAAGAATGATCCATCCATGAATCTGGGTGATTCCATTCCTTGAGTTCTGATTGGCTGCTTGACTGCTTGATTTGAATGACATTGTGGAGTCTTATATATACTTAGTCATTTTGCAGTGGACTTTGTAGCATTCGGGTTTGTATTTCAGTTACAACCGTTTGTTGCCTTGTCTTCCCAGTTCGACGGTAATTGGAACTTTAATTATTCTTCACATTTAACATTTGAACTAAATTGGTTAGATATTTTATTTTAAACATAATCATTCATTAGAAAATGCTGCATATATATTCTTGTTGATCCTGGATGTTCTGTGCACCCTTCCTGGTTTATTGTACCCTAGGGTAGCTCGATTTTTCACTTTAAAAAATATCAAATTGTCTATCTATGCGAAAGTTGGTGTGTCAGTATTCTTAGTTCTTAGTGACTCTATGTACATGTCAAGAGGTTACGGGAAAGAAATTAATTGTTCGTT
>CM042159.1:37622927-37637927 GCA_023376005.1 Doryteuthis pealeii | reverse complement strand
TCTCTTCTTTCTCCTTGTCCCCTGTCTCTCTTTCTTTTCCTTGTCCCCCTGTCTCTCTTTCTTTCTCCTTGTCCCCTGCCCTCTTTCTCGCCCTGTCTCTCTCTCTTTCTCCTTGTCCCCCTGTCTCTCTCTCTTTCTCCTTGTCCCCCTGATCTCTCTCTTCTCCTGTCCCTGTATCTCTCTTCTCTTTCTCCTTGTCCCCTCTATCTCTCTCTCTCTTTCTCCTTGTCCCCTGTATCTCTCTTCTCCTTTCTCTCCCCGTATCTCTCTCTTCTCCCCCGTCTCTCCTTCTCCACATGTCTTCCCCTCTCTCCTTCTCCACATGTCTCTCTCTCCTTCTCCACATGTCTTCTCTCTCCTTCTCCACATGTCTCTCTCTCCTTCTCCACATGTCTCTCTCTTCCTTCTCCACATGTCTCTCTCTTCTCCTCTCTCTCTTCCTCCCCCTCTCCTCTCTCTCCTCTTCTTCCCCCTCGCTCTCTCTCTATATATAGATAATATATATGAGAGAGAAGGCACGTCTATTATTCATTAGTTATTCTCTAGTTTTTGCCTAAACCATACCACCACACACACAACACATATATATATATATATATATATATATATATATATATATATATATTTAGAAATAAAGGCTGCTCAAATATCAATGACTGAGCGTGTGTAACGCAGACATATAGCAAACGGCCTGTTTTAACGGTTTTGTCTTATGCGATCTTTGTTATAAAACTAACAGTTACCAAGCCCTGTTTGAGGGAAAACTGAAGGAACCCATGTGTTTCAAACATTTGCCAAAAATCTGAACAATAGAATGATGTGAAATTCTCGCGATACTTTCAATATATTAATGAATATCATTAAATACGAAAATTGGTTTCACCATATATATATATATATATATATATATATATATATATATATATATATATATAAATTCGCCTTTACATTTTTTTAGACAAACGGAAAATGGTAACAAAAAAAAGAAAACATATTTACCTTAGTGAATACTTATATCCAAATATCAATAAAAATTCTTAGTTGTATTTTTACAAATATAATCCTCGACTTTACAATAACATTCAGATATTAATTCTATTTTTTTTCTTTAATTTCATTCTATCTTCGCCAAAATTCTTTTTTAGACAAACATTACAAACCCTAGCAGACAATGAATGTATTTTATTGCAGTCGCTGGCCACACTAGGACGAGTCCAGAATTGTTAGGGAAGACTATTGGCGCCATGTTGTCTGTGGGGCATGAAATTTTAATTTAAGAAAATACATCAGCCATCGATAATTGATATATATATATATATATATATAAGCATATACATTGACGCATGCAGAGTTGCGGTTTTGTGTGTCTAGATATATTACGGAATCTGAATTATATATATATATATATATATATATATGTGTTTGTGTGTGTGCGTGTGTATGGGTATTATGTTTATTCATAAAATCTCTCTCAATACTTATATATATGCATAAACAAAATCTTATGCGTTCCTATGTGTGTGTATATAATGTATATATATAAGTATGTGTATATAATGTATATATAATGTATGGGTGTATATAATGTATATATATAATGTATTTGTATATATGTATATGTATATATATATATTATCTTTATATACATTGTTTATAAACGTATATATGCATATATCTTTATAAACATATATAAATATACAAATATATACATGTTATAAACGTAGATATGCATATATCTTTATTAAACATATATATATAATATATACACACATATATAGCATATTCTTTATATAAACATATACAATATATATTACATATCTTTAAACATATACAAATATGTACATATCTTATAAACATATACAAAATATGTACATATCTTTATAAACATATACAAATATGTACATATCTTTTATAAACATATAAAATATTTTACATATCTTTATAAACATATACAATATATTTATATATATCTTTATACATATACAAATATTATACATATCTTATAAAATATACAATATAATATTACATACTTTATAAACTATACAAATATTATATATATATATATCTTTATAAACATATACAAATATATATATTATATCTTTATAAACATATACAAATAATATATATCATATCTTATAAACATATACAAATATTACATATCTTTATAAACATATACAATAATATACATTCTTTATAACAGTTACAATATATAATACTTTATAAACATATATATACATGTGTATATACACATATTTATAATTTAATATATAACATTATAAACAACTAGCTAAAGTACCCGGTCCATGACCGGACTAAAATGAAATTTGGATCACCAGGAGTGAGAGAGAAAGTGGAAGACAGTAGTTAGAGAGGGGTAAGAGGAAAATAATTCTTGAAACTAAAAATCATGAGAATTGTATATTCAGGATTTGTATTTTCTGTTTTATAGTTTAATTAATTTTCATATTATTATACAAACAAATTGAAAGTTATTCGTTTGTATATTTGTTTGTTATTGTTTAAATTTTTTGTACATGACAACAATTCACATTAGTTCTTAATTGCATGTTGAGTTTAAAAAAGAAGCTGAGATCGAAATTTAAATTCTTCGTATTGCAATATCTATTTTTGCTAAAACCTAAGATAGTATTATAGGGACCACCAATTGATCAGTTTAGGCCATCTTGAATAAAAACGGAAATATTTTGTTTTATTTATAAATTAATTGATTTTCATAGAATTTAAAAAAAACTCTTATCGTAACTTGTTTTAGCTACGTTAATTTTCAGTTGATTTAACAGTGCAAAAATGAAAAACATTGTTTTTCAATCATAATTTTCATTTATTTCCGTAAGCTGAAAAAAAAAGTTAAAGAATCATCAGGAGTTTATTTAATGTTTTTTCTTTCAAATGGAAAAATAAATTTTTTTCAAGAAAAAAATATTAATTTTTTCTGCAAGTTTCATAGTGTTAAATATTAGGGGAAGGGGGTAAATTTCACAGGGTAAATGTGGTGGTACCTAGTATTTTTAAAAACATTGTTAAAAACGTTTTGGTGGGACCTGATTATCTGGACCCCCCCCCATCTATTTTTTTTCCTCAGTTGATTATTATCGATAACACCAATCTATCAGATTGAAAAAAAAAATTCTTAAAAGTTCTTATTATTTGAGTATTCACGGGTGCTCATTTCCTCGTATACAGTTTATAGTAATTGATCCCCATATCGGAACCGCTTGAACGGAACCCAAATTATTTATTTATTTCCCATTAAACTACCCCCCCCACCCTAACCCTAACCCCTACCCCCCCCCTAGGTTAAAATTAGTTTTATTACAAATTTATATTAATTACAAAACATCAATTTTTAGAAAGTTCAAATGTCACACTATGAAATCTCTATTTAAACATGCCAATTTTCAGAACTGAAAAAGTTGCACTATAACTCGCAATGTTTATTGATTCACATAAAGAGTTAAAATCATAAAACTTTAAATTAATGTAAGGCAAATTTGAGGAATATTTAAATTGTATGGAATAATAATTTAAATGTTGGTTGTTAGTTTGTTTTGTTTTATCAAACTTTTCGGGAATTTACTAACGAATCATGTCATTTTGATAAACAAGCGCTACAATTTTCGTACTTACATATAATTTTTTTTTTTAAATGTTCCAATAACTGAATATTGTCAGTTAAACTTGAAATAAATTTCGTCTTACAAATAATTGACTATTATCTCCAGTCGGGCCTTCGACTAAAGATAAAACACCGGATTTTTGTCCATATAGTAACCTTGTTTTTTTTGTTTTTTTATCGTGGTTTGAGAAAATAATTAGTTATACGAACCAAAAGAAAAACAGTTTCTAAGGAATTCGTTCATCTTATTTGTTATTTTTAACCCTTTAAACTCTAAACAATAAAAATTAAATAAATAAATTAAAGAATTAAGTCATTTTATTCGAATTAAAATCTTAGTTTTAATTTATACAAATATGTAACCGTACTTACGACGTAAACTGAATTTTCATGATACTGTTATTTACGGATTAAAATATTTTTTTTAATAATGTAACCGAAAGCGTGCATTTGATTTTCACAATTTTATGCATTACAAAAATTAAAATTAAAATGAGTGTACTGTAAAATTTAAGAATATGGACAAAATCCGCTGTAAAAAATAATTTAATCTTATAAAAACAATACAATTACATATCAGAAAGACTAAGAGATTCCGAACTGCCGTATTCGTATTATCGCCTATAACGTAGTATTTTTTTTTTTTTAACCGCTGTAAAAAAAAATTAAATCTATAAAACACATACAAATTACAATATTCAGAAAGACTATTTCATCTTATTACTAAAGATATAAATATTTAAAGATTAAAATCTAATAGGGTAAGAGATTCCGATCTGACTGTTATAGACTGCACTGCTGTATTGAATAAATCATAGGCAGCGTGGCTATCCGAAGCCATTTTTTAAAATTTTAACTCGCTTGTAAAAAATGATTCAATTAATAAAAACTCACACAAATTACATATTTTGAAAGAGTATTTTTTCTTATCTTTCTAACGATATAAAAATTATTAAAGACTGGACCATAAATAGGCCATAAATTCGGAACTGAACAGCTTAGACTGCTAAATTAATTCATTAAAATCAAAACTTCGCTGCTGTTAATCGCTTTAACAATAAGCAGGCAGAGACAATATTTATTATCAGGAGGGGCTGATATAGACAGTTCCGCAAATTGGGTGATTTTGCGATTAATTAACGATTAAATCCCTTAATCAATAAAATCAATAACCAATTTGGAATTTTTCTGTTGTAGAACGATATCAATGTCTATGCAAGATTTTTAATCTGAGTGACCTCCCGTTTTTTTGTTTTACGTCGACACGTACATACCAAAATCTCTGTTTTATATATTAGATATATTATTACTTGTAAACACACACATTATATATATATATATATATATGTTTATATAGTATTATATATATATAATTATATATAATATTCTAAGCTGTGCTATGCCTATTATATAGACTTTAGTCTTTAACGGCTCTGGTAATTTATTTGTCTTCGAAAGATAATATAATGTTTCTTCCTTATAAATTACTTTCCACAGGAAATCCCTCATAAATAATATCAGTCACTGGTAGGAAGCGTAAAAATAATGACCCATCGCCTTCAAGTGTTCATAGTATATTTCTGATCTTATGGAAGCATACAGACTGCGTTAGAATAACCCATTCACGCCAATTTATGCCTAGGGTGTAGGGAATCGCTGTTTACTTTTGGAGTATTTGTGTCTGAAAAATTTTTTTTAACGGTCTTCCTCACAAATACAGATAATTTTTAAACAGATCTATTTTGACCGATATATACTTTTGTGATAATTCGCGTGGTTCCAGTATAAATAACGTGTCGGTTTCGAGGGGAAAACAATTTTCCAGAGGTAGTATTATTTAAACACAATTCTACTTGTCACTAGCACAGTTTCCTCTCCTTCTATGTTCAGTCTCTAATCCTTGTGTCGGGCGATGTGAGTTTATATTTGCCATGTTCTCGTTTCTGATCTGTTATTCAGACACTCAGCATGAACATGTTATCATTATAAATGTGAGTGAAGGTCACTAGTTATTAATGTTGTGAATAAATCGTTAGAATTATATCCTCTGCACCCCCTCGTTGGAGAAATAATTAAAATCATCCCCTTTTTGCCTCTCATCTTTTTTTGGGAGGGGTCGTTTTTTGTACATTATTATCCTATATTGTATTTGTTTAATCAACAACACTAGCGGAAGTTAGCCAACTGAAAATTCAATCGACGTCCGAGTATTTTAACAGGGAACGATCAATTATACATACTGCGGGTGTCCTGAAGCTGCGATTTTCTTCTAATACGGACGTCAATAAGAGTCACTAGTTATTAACTTCGTTGAAGAGTTCGCAAATTGTAAAATTAATTCTTTAACCACTTCGGGAGAAATAATCATTTTCATCTCTTGGAGTTTTTACTTCTTTGTTGTTGGCGGGGGAGGATAGGCTTGTGTTCGTTTTTTGGTTTTTTTTCTGTTATTTATTTTGTTTGTTTTTATTTTGTTTTTTTTGTATGTTTTTTTTTCCTTATGCGATCTATATATTATTATTGTGATATTATTAAACAACCTATCATTACTTTGCGGAAATCAGAATAACCGAAAATCATCGACGCTGCCAGCTGATATACACGAGCGGATAGATCGTTTATTTTCTTTAGGCATTTCTCTCGAGCCCTAAAGACATTACGAAATATTGGAGGCTAAATACACAAAGCAAATGGAGACGCAAAAACACATAGATCAGATGCGAAACTAAGACGGATTAAATTAAAATACAATTAAATATAAAATTTCTTCAAAAAATAGTCACCGTCGAAAATATTTGATTTATTTCTACAATCAAAGAGTATTTTTTAGTAGGCGGAAAATAATGTTAACACAGTGTGAAACGACGGCGAATTCTCCATCCAACTAATTCGAAAATATATTCTTTTTAGTTTTTCTTCTTTTTTTTTCTTTTATTCTGTTTCATTTTTTCTATTTTTAGCGACGCGAGCTAACGCTAGGTTTCTTTTTATCAAACAGAATTGTTTATTTTATTATACACTTTTTCATTTGGTTTATATTTCCTTATCTTTATTTATTTTATTTTTAGTGAATGACTGAACAAAAATGTTCATGAACAAAACAAAGTGAAAAAAACTGCTTTGCAGATGTTTATCGACCAGTAATATCGGTTCTCTAAAAAATGAATGACACCAAAGAAGCTATCATACATATATACATTTAATATATATTATATTATATATATATATATATAATTATATATACTAGCCAAACTAAAAAAATAGATATTCCAAGATATACTATATATATAGTATATATTAGTATATAAGCCAACTTAAAAATAAAGATATTCCCAAAGATATAATATATAATAACCTTATCTACTATATATATTAATATATATAATGCTCAATCTAAAAAAATAGAGATCATTCCCATATGATAAGTTAGTATATATATATATATATATATATATAAGCCAACTAAAAATAAGATATTCCAAAGATATAGTTATAATCCGCCGTTAGTTAAAACCAGTATGCAACCTAGGAATTGCATATGTTATCAATGAGTATCAATTCAAGTCAAAATCATAATACATAGCCCGCGTAAAACAATTTCTGAGGAATCATTGTAGTAGTATTGCACCATCATTCTCTATTTGAGAGTCACAATGCACTTTGAGAAATCTACAGATAAAATTGTCGCCTTTCAATGTTAGTGATTTAACAAGGATTAGAAAAGAGAGAGAAAAATACCTTTTATTATTATCATCTGAAATTTTAGATTAGGTTGATAATTGGACACANCTAATGGCTATAGCTAATTTCGGTAACAAATCCACAGAATAAGGAATCAAAAGTAATTTGAATTACACAACAAATACTATTAAATTAATCACCTCCTTTAACCACCCCAGTCGGATGGGTCTTTAGAATAAATCGACTGCACCTCTGCAGAGGGGTAAGACATTCCCAATGGGGCCAACTGTTGCAAGTGGGTGGCGCTCCTTGTGGTTTAAGGACGAAAACCTTGTGGATGAGCAATTCATGACAAGCAACACCCCACGTTGGCCCTAGACGGGCGGGTTTTGGGGCCTCCTCCGATCAACCAGCTTGTCAGGTCATGCCCTAGTTTCTATATGATTGTACCGACCCTATTGCCCTTAAGGCAACCCCTACCCTTTTTATCATATGAATGCTAGAAGGCGGTGGATGGGGGTGTTCATGTCCTGGGTATGACGTTAAATTATCTAATGGTGAGGTTCCAGGTCTGGGAAACGTGGAGCACCCATTCCTCACCATTGCTCTCAGGTCCACTCTGACCCGGTGTAATGGTTCCTGTTAGGGTCACATCTATAGGTTAAATAGAAAAAGGTGTTTATAAAAATGATTGAGTATCCTTTTAGAATGAATTTATTTCAAAACTTTGTCGGCATTAAATGACCCACCGAGGTTGATTTGCCATGAAACAAAACAAACAAAAACTCCCTTGGCAATATATTTCATTTAGAGGCGAATATTAATCACATAGATTGAACATTAGGAAATATAATAATGAAATATAATTTTCATTTGCAAAATTCTGTAAGAATTACCGGACAAGTATGTAATAAGTAATGAACTATGTCAACTATCAGAAGTAACCGGTCAATGACCGGACTAAAATGATTAGAAATACTTTCAATATATATATATATATATTTCAAACGATGTAAAAATAAACAAAAGAAAAACAAACAACTGAAGTGGTCACTACTAGAATAAGCTCAGTTCTAATTAGTGATCATCCTCCACATATTACTACAACAACGAACATTACTTTTTTTTTTACATTGTTTATAGTGTGTAATATGTAAAATTAAACCATTGTCTTCTTCTGGACGAGTAGGATGTGACTCATGGTCAATGTGGTAAGAGCAGTTTTACCGGTTTTAATTCAGTGATTTTCTTCTATAATATTTACGTAATCAACGCTAAAGAGCTAATTCTCACATACTATTTACCCATAGATGGAGATGGAGAGTTGGATGCATACCTTTTCCAAGTGTATTACTGTTATGTGAAAGACAAACAGCCTCGTGCAGGATTTGATCTCGGTTAGCCGAGTCCATTTCCTACAACGATAACCATTACACCACGCACATCCTCACAGGAATATCAGGGATTGAAAGAGTAAGGGAGAAGAAAGAAATAAGAGGAAAGTGATGTAGCTAATCACTTATCAAATTAAATCTAATTCAGTAAGAATTCGTGTATTATAATGTTCGTTTATGTTAGGATATGTTGTTTGAATTTGAAATATTACGTAAATTTGTGTTTTGAAATATATTATTTTTTCTAAAAACTCTTGAATATATGACAAACATTTTGAATTCAGTTCTTAATTGCTTGTTGAGTTAAATTGATAGCAAATCTATTCGTTTAATTTATTTTATTTTTTATTCCTATAAATGTAACAAAAAGAAGGTGAGAATTAAACACGTGTCCTTATTTGGAAGTGGAAAATTTTGCGTATTAATTCAAATAAAAATGAATTATTTATTCTATGGATAGCTTATTTAGTTTTTCTGTAACACGGATTAAGAATTAATATATTTTATTCTAAGATATATGAAAAATATTCGTTTAAAAAATACTTTTTGAGTTAACGATAATAATGTCTTCGTTTAATTATTTTTTGTCTATGTACATTTTTGGTATTAAAATTTCTGTTTATTTTAAATTCTATCTGAATAATAATGATAAGAAGATGAAGAAGACAAAGAAGGATAAGAGGAGGAGGAAGAAGAAGAAGGATAAGAGGAGGAGGAAGAAGAAGAAGGATAAGAGGAGGAGGAGGAAGAAGAAGAAGGATAAAAGAGGAGAGGAGGAGGAAGAAGAAGAAGAATAAAGGAGGAGGAGGAGGAGGAGGAAGAAGAAGAATAAGGAGGAGGAAGGAGGGGGAATAAGAAGAATAAGAGGAGGAGGAGGAGGAAGAAGAAGAAAGAAAATAAAGGAGGAGGAGGAGGAGGAAGAATAATAAGGAGGAGGAGGAGGAATAAGAAGGAGGAGGAGGAGGAATAAGAATAAAGGAGGAGGAGGAAGAAGAAGAAGAATAAAGGAGGAGGAAGAAGAATAAAGGAGGAGGAAGAAGAAGAAGGGGAGGAAGGGAGGAGGAAGAAGAAGAAGAAGGAGGAGGAAGAGGAAGAGAAGAAAAAAGGGGAAGAAGAAGAAGAAGGGGAGGAGGAAGAAGAAGAAGAGCAGCAGGAAGAAGAACAAATAATACATGGAAGTGGCTAAATTGGGGAAACAAGAGAGAAACTGAATCTCTTATAATCGAAGTAGAAGACAATGCGCGCCGGCGCGTGTGTGTGTCTTAAAAGCTTGTAGAAATCAGAATCAAAATCAGGATTTTGATTCAGAATTTTACTCCATGCTTCTGAGACAACCGAAAACATTTTGCCAACACATCTACCGACAAAGTTGGGTTACTAATAGGGCGGACTGCGTTCTTTAGTCTTGTTAAGAAAACTGGTCCAGATCCAAACTAGTAGTTCTCCCCTATCAAAATCCATCTTGTGTCAAACATTCTTCGTGTCGGAGGGGTTGGGTGCATACATGTAAATCAATCACTTACACTAGTTATTCTACCAGCAATCAATATTTTTTGATTTTGTAGCTATTACCAATCAATGCATCATTTTATGAATCAATCGATCTCTTAAGCAAGTTATTTATAACTTGGTTTAGTCGATGCCAGATTAATATTCTCAAAACCAACATCCAACGATTGCAATTTAAACGGGTAAAAACCGAATCGCTATACTATCAATCTGAAGCAGGAACAATGCCTCTCTTTATCATATATTTATATCTATCTATCTATATACTAGCAAATGTATGCATCCTCCGGGTGCAAGTATTTAAGTTTTAATGTAATAAAATAGTGTATTAAATTAGAAAGACTAATGAAACTAAATAAGAATGCAGATAAAAAGTTTTAAAACAGAGGGAGTATAATCGAAAAATAGAACTGAAACTTACTCTTCCATCACTCCCGTCTTTCATTGTTATTTTTCTAATTTAAGTATTTAGTTAAAAGGGGAAGTAAATAATAAAATGACAGTTATTTTTCCTTGTTAATGGATTTCATTTAAGATTCATTGAAGAAATTTTTGCTTATATTCATTAAAATAAAAGCAAAGAGTTAGAAATCAATAATACTAAGCACATATTTATTAAATTCAAATTTTTTAATATCAATATGCAAATTAGCCTTCCCATTCACACTGTAAACCGCTATTTACATTTGTAGATTTCTTGTTGATTTGGACGGTCTCATTACTAAACAGAAGGTTTGCAAGATGATGACAGCTGTACAATTAAGGAACACTAGTATTAATGTATAGATTTTGTATATAATACATATTTGAGGATTCTTCCACTCTCACTTATTTCAGTGAAAAACAATTCAGAGTTTTCCTTCTCCTAGACCGGTTGCCTAACCAAGGTTAAAGAGTCCAGTCTGCTCTACTATTTATCCATAGCTGGAGAGAGAGAGTAGGATCCATACATTTCCCAAAGGTATTAGCGCCAAGTGAAATGCAATTAGCACGTCCAGGATTTGAACGCGGGACGACGAGTCCATTTCCCATGACTTTAACCATTACACCACGCACTTCTTAGTGATATATAAGACACATTGCAGGACTTTAGATCCACTAATAACATGAGATGTTTTGAGGCAAATCTAACTCAGATTTTCATACAGACCTTGTTTATAAGATTTGTTCTATGGATTAATTATTTTGACTCTAAATTAAATACTCATTGATAAACTTACGCAATGCCTGAAGGTATTTTGGCGTAAGCAGTGACGTAGTTTTTGTAACAGATACACACAGAATCTCCATGGTCACAAGACGTTGTACACTATTTAAACTGCATAAAGACAATTACCAATGGATTTTTAAAGGTTCGTAAAGCAACGAAAGTTCTTTAAGGTAAGTAGGATTTGCCAACAGTTTTCCTATCATCTGAGTAACAACATCGTGGAATGAATGGATTCTAACGAAAAAAAAAAAAAAAAAAAAAAATGAAAAGAAACCCTAGAGTACTTTAGATTGGGATTTCTGGGTGCAAATGCGATGCATTTACGAAAACTCGGGTCTTGCAAGGAACGCAGATATCCATTGTAGACACGGTGACATTCTTTATTCAGAGATTTGTATTACTCCCCGATCGTTCCAATACAACTTACTCTCGAGGAAAGTAGGATAGGATAATGAATAATACTCTTTAGGTACTTACCCATCACGAGACATTAAGTGAATATGTGAGATTTAAATGTACTTGATATAATTTGTGTTTGCTTATTTTGCTTTTAGGTTCGAAATATCTGGTTCGTCATTCGCATGTTCCATCATCGTTTTAACTTGGTTCGCTTTACCTAAAGCCACTTATACGGAGTTGTAGAATAAGGGGATCGTCAATCTGTATACAATGTTTCTCAGAAGTATTTAAACAACCATAAGATGTGAATAGTATGGCTATCTAATGATTTGACTTGGTTTGGTTTAAATGTGAACCCGTGTGGGGCTATTTTATGCTAAGAATTGAAATGTTTGTATTTCTCATAGCGCTGTAAGGGACAGTCTCCCTTGTCTGAGGGTTTTGGTTAATCTCCTTTGTCAGGAGACCCTATTTTGGTCACGTGACACAGGAACAAAAGAAAAGGAGCCTCTTTTTCCGATGCCACTGAACAAGCCTGGACGTGCTTGTCACCTCTCTCCAGCAGACACCTATGGTGAATGCCAGACGCCACAGACACTACTTACAGTAAGTGCTTTCTACCTATTTTGTCTATTAACACTACTATGTATGTTTGGACACTTGTGACATTATATAGCCTGGGGAACTTCGTTGCCCTATATATTTTATAATAAAAGTTGTATAAATGTAACAAACGCATTTGCTGTTGCCCTAATGGAAGTATTCTGCATTGGGTACTTATCCTTTAAGTAACCTAACGTTTCATAAGAACCAGAGTTAACACTCTGTGAACCTCTTATAGCGCTAATACATTACTTTCCCTCCAGCTATGGGTAAGTAGAAGAGCAGACTGGGCTCGAACTCCGACCAGGCAGCCAGTCTAAGAGAGGGAAAACTGAATTCAAATCTGTTAAACTCTACTTCAGAAATTGTGTCCCATACAGCTCGTACGGTGTTGTTAGTATATATATATATATATATATATATATATATATATATATATAGCAACCCCTCCGCATGAGAAGGATATGACACAGTCACTTTCTTGATCGGAGTTAAACAGGTTTGAACTCAGTTTCCTTCTCCTAGACTGGTTACATATCCAAGGTTAAAGATTCCAGTCTGCCACGTTATTTGCCCATAGCTAGAGGGAGAATAATTGGATTTCCCGCTATGTGAAATGCCATCAGACTCGTTCGGGATGTGAACTCCCGTCGACGAGTTCATTTCTAAGCATTACACCACACAACTTTACACACACACACACTATATATATATATATATATATATATATATATATATAATATATATTCTGTGTACTCTCTCCCAGACGGTGGATGGGGTTTTTGTCAGTTTCTGTTCAACACATATCTACCCGAATGTGGGAGTGTTTATCTAACAGAAATAGAAACTGACAACCTTAAACTTTGAATGATCTATTTCTTTCGTATGTGAGTGGTGTGCAGGGCGGAGATTTCGGAAGGAGAGTCGGGATTTTGTCTTGGGGGAATTGACATAACACAATTGTGACTTCGACGTAGACACTTTTGACAAGTGACTTTGCAAAAATAACCGAAATAGATTATTAGGATACGATGCCATTCTGCAAAGAGTTAATGAATTTCCAATATGAAATAAGGTAAATAAATGACTTCCAAATTAATTTAAGACATTTCAGATTGTCAAATGTTTTAGATAAGTCTAACATCAAATATTGGTATGGCAACCAGTCTAGGAGAAAGAACTTTGAATTCAAACCTGTTAAATGCTGTTTAAAAATTGATCTTGTATAGTATCCTGCTAGTGACGGAGGGGTTGGGTAAATATAAGTTTATTTTTAGATATAAAGAATTTCCCCTAGATTTCTTCTTTTTAGACCACGGATCTAGAATTCAAGATTACATTATTACAACGTTTGATGTGTTTACTTAAGAGCTATTGGGTGAGTTCAATAGGTAAAATGTACAATAATCTTGATTTAACTCTCTCAATCTTTTTTTCTTTCTTTCTTTTCTTCTTTTCATTATGTTCAATTTAAACAGGTCAGCGTTATTGCTTTTGCGCGATCACCTCCTCTCTATATATTCCCCTTACTCTATTTCATTCTTTCTTATATTTTCTCTGGTAGCCTGTCATTTTTTTACCTTTCAATGGGCTTTCTATATTTATATATATGGTCCCCTATGTATTGGATACGTTTTAGATTACCATATTTGAATATTTATGAAAACCATTTTATAGAGTATTGGAGAAAATAGCCGCACTGCTAGAGAAGTAAGGACGAACTCATAAGTGATATTCCCCTGTGGATTTCTACACATGGACACACTAGTTCTGACATACTAGCAACACACTGATGCAGTTTGTGAACTTGCCTGGAGTGATGACCTATAGAGACGGATGACAAGATTGGGGATGCCAGCACAATTTGATTCGGAGGATAATCTACTCTGAATCGTTTAATAACATATGTTCAGCTATTAAAGCAAAATATTTGGCGTCTTATGTTGATTAGTTTAGTTGATGCGCTTGTTGTGTAACGGTATCGTTGTAAAAAATGGATACGACGAACAGATTTAACATTTTGGACGAGATTATTTTTACCCAACCACTTTGCCACTGGTAGCATGTGACACAAAATCACGAGAATGGAGCATCTAGTGAGGATCGAACCCGCTATCCAGGAGTAATAGACCCGCTAGACAAAATTACTAAGCATCAACCACGAATGAGTATGTTTATTTAGTCAATACGTTCATTTCGGGTAGGATGTGTCACACTATCCCATGTATGGGGCATCTAGTGAGGATTGAACTCTCTATTCAGTGGTAATAAATCTGCGAGACAAGATTACTTACTAACCATTAACCACGAATGGGCACCCTGTATTTATCCAAAATGTTACTCAGTTCTTACTGTTCTGTTGTAAGGGATGTACGAGACTAGCTTGCTAACCATTACACCACGATGGGTGCCCGAATGGTGTTCAAGTGTATAAACGGAGAGAGAACAAATTTAACTAAAAAAATATTATCAAATGAATGAAGAGACCTTATTTGTAAAAATGTCAGAGTTTCTGTATTTTATATGCATCCCCCCCCCCCGCAAAAAAAATCTACACACATGTTGCT
>CM042159.1:37570427-37620427 GCA_023376005.1 Doryteuthis pealeii | reverse complement strand
AAATAAAAGAAAGAAAAATAAATGAGATGAAAATAAAACATTATATTATTTCGAAACACGCAACGATAATATCGATCATTCATAATCAAATAAACAGTTGGCTAAATATAATCCACCAATTTCTCTATCTCGCTTGTTGTATAACCCTTTATCAAACATTCTATTTTCATTAATGTCGATCTGCATTTAAAAAAAGAACAAGTCATATGCTTTTAGATTGTTTTGATGTTTTTCATTGCTTCATTCTGTCCTTATCTTCTGTGACTTTTTCCATCACTTACAAGTTTGATACAAATCTGACATAATTTATTACATGCAAAGAAAATAATTACTATATATATATATATATATATATATATATATATATATGTGGAAATACGATGAGGAAATTAATCTGACAATATGTGAAGAAAATGTTTTCAAAAATATAATAGACACAGGATGTTATGATCAAAGGAAAAATGTTATATATCTATACTTAAGTATTTCGGTTTATGATAAACCATCATCAGGACAATACAATGTCCTGATGATGGTTTATCATAAACCGAAATACTTAAGCATAGACATATAAAATTTTCCCCTTGATCATAACATCCTCTGTGTTATATTTTTGAAAACATTTTCTTATATATATATATATCTTCCATGCTGTAGTTGTATCGGTACTGCTGTATGGCTGTACCACCTGGACCCTAATGAAGCGCCTTGAGAATAAGCTAGATGGGAGCTGTACAAGAATGCTGCGAGCGGTCCGGAAAAAGTCATGGAAGCAGCAACCCCCCCTAAAAAAAGCAACTGTATGGCCACCTGTTCTCCATCTCACAAACCATACGAGTAAGACAGGCTAGACATGCCGGACACTGCTGGAGAAGCAAGGACGAGATCATAAGCGACGTACTACTGTGGAAGCCAGCACATGGGCACGCTAATGTGGGCCGCCCAGCCAGGACCTACATTGACCAACTATGTAGGGATACTGGTTGCTGCGTGGAGAAGCTCCCAGAGTCGATCAATGATAGGGAAGGTTGGCGAGAGATCGTCATGGATATCCGTGCAAATTGCGCGACATGATGATGATATATATATATGGAGAACATTTAGAAACAAACATGGGATGTTCTGATGGATGGAAATTTATAGTCGATACTCGAGCATTTCTGTTTATAATGGAAACCTTCATCAGGACTGTGAAAATGAGAAGAAAACAAGGATTTATGTGGATAAAAGTTGAATATTTTGTATGCGATGAATTAGAAAAATATCTGTAAAAAATGGTTCGTTACCGTTAGTTGAGTGGCGTTTGTAGTTCAATGTTGATGATGTGATTATTGCCTGCGAAAGTGAAAATTAATGATAGGAACACGTGAAATCGAAAAGCCACACGTAATGGGCCCACGAGTATATATATATATATATATATATATATATATATGTGAAAATGGAAATGAATCCGATGCAAATATATAAAATGCCGAAAGAAAGGTATTCAGTGTATTTTCTCATTACAGTTTCAAGTATAATCCATATCTAATGGCAGAAGCACAAAACGAAACTCATCAGTCTTATATCACCAGGTTCCGGGTTCGATACGTGCCCTCCTCAACTCAGCGTATGACTAGCACAGCATATGTTCGGTAAGGTGAGAAGCTGATGGTAGGAACTGCGATCCGCCTCAAACAACACATTCTATTTTGTTTAGCACTAGGGATGTGTGTGTGTGTACAGAATCTCTTTGAAATGATACGAATGTGACCCTAAGTCAATTTTAAGTGTATTTAAACTGGTTTCGATTTAAAGTGTTCCTCCTCCTAGACGCACTACCTGGAGAAGATTAAAAAGCATAGTCTTCTGTAGTATGTAAATATAGCTGGGGAAGATCAGATGGATTCATACCTTTTGCAACGGCATTAGCGTGCGCACTCACACATCATATATATATATATATATATATATATATATATATGTGTGTGTGTATCACTAATATAGAGCTAATATCCTTGGGAAAGGTATTAATCCTAATCTCGCTCCAGCTATGGATAAATAGTAGGGCAGCCCGGGCTCTTTAACCTTAGTTAGGCAACCGGTCTAGGAGAAGGAAAACTCTGAAATCAAACCTGTTGAACTCCGCTTAAGAAATTGACCTTGTGTCACATCTTGCTCTTGCAGAGGGGTTGATAAATATATATATATCTTTGTATCTCTCTCTATTTATCTCTCTATCTATCTCTGTAGCTCTCTCTATCTATCTCTGTAGTTCTCTTTGTCTGTACGTGCGCCTGTGTGTGTATGTGTATAATGCACTCGTAGTCACATCCTGTTAATCACCTTAACCAACTCGAACTGGTCAGCCCACGAAGCATTTCAAATGAATACAAAATAATCAGTAACGACGTGCCATACACGTATTTCTGATTCTATTTTCGCAGTCGTCTCTCCTTTTCGTTTCTGTTGGTACGGCTCAAATCCACAGTCAATGGCCGGGGCTACCAGGTACAAGGTTTGGGTCCCAGCTTTGATCTCGGATTTCACCCTACCCCTGCCAGTTTCTCTATCGACCTTTATCACCGTCAGTTTGGTCCAGCTTCAGAAAACATTCGATCAATATTAGAAAATTTCCAAGACGCCAACGTGATGGACGACTTGGAGTTCATTCGTGCCGAATTGTAACAAAGTCGCTCCCTATTTTAACATTGAAGCCTTATTGAAACGAAAACTGTAGACTAGTTGATTGGGTTTTACGGCATGTCAACTCTTGTTGATTGGGTTTTACGGCATGTCAACTCTTGTTTTAGGCTGAAGAGGTTTTGTTTTATTCATTATTGATGGGTATTTAATTTTCGTGAAACTAAAATTTTACACCTGGTTTTTCAAACTCAATTTTTACTATTTAATGCATAGATGGAAACCTAACAGTTACTTTCACTCAGAGTCAAACTTGACCTGGGAGTAGGTTGATTGATTTTTATGGCATGACAACCCTTGTAGAGTTATTTAATACCAAATACGTTTCATTTTATTCGTTCTTGATGGGTATTCATTGTTTTTTTTTAACTCAACTTTTAAACTCGTTTTTGTCTATTTACTCCAAAGATACTACCACTCAATGTCAAAGTTGACCTGGAAGTAATGGCGATGAATGAGTCCTCCATACTCCCCAGAGCTCCAAATTTGGAAGTTCAATTGATAGAGTTTAACGTTACACCCAGGACAATAAAACTATCAACCACCGACTTCTAGCACTTATGATAAAAATGGTTGAGGGTTTGCCATAGAGTAAATGGGGTTGGGACAATCATATAGGTGCTAAGGCTTGACATGCCCATCCGATTGATCGGTGGGAACCTCTCCGACAGCCAGTCTAGCCTGAGAATGGGCCAAAGTGGAGTGTTGCATGTCATGGAATGTTCTGTCTCCAGGATTAAACAGAAAAGGAATTAGAAGACTAATTATCTCACTTCATTAATTATTTCATTCTTCTTGCAGTTTCTTTTCAATATCTATTAAGTACTCTTAATTTTTTATCCACCCTTTAGATTATAACTGTTACTCCTTGTTGAAGATTACGGACCCCCCCCCCCAAATGGTTCTAACGATTATAACCATTATGCAAGAGCGTCTCTGTCTATCGATGTTACAACAGAAATGTATGCATGTTACCCCGCCTATTTAATAATTATTGCATTTAATCTTGGACGGTCTTATTTTTAACCAGTACCTTATATTTGTGAACATTACTTTGTACGGCCTATATAGTATCCACCTATATTTAAGCATACCCTTTTTAAATCTCATATTTCTCACTATTAAATAGCAGTACCTATCGCTCGATGTGCTTATTTCAAAAATGTTACAGAGAATCGCTGACTGTAAACCCCTGTTGAAGTTTACTACCCCCCCCCCAAACAATGTGGTCTTCGGTATGAGACTAAAACTGCACTGATGCTGGGGTGTTAATTTCTGCAAATCTGGGGATTGTGGATACCTCTATATTCTCTTAGGAAGCATTTATGCTTTAATGGTTATCGTCGTATAAAATGGACACGACGAACCCAGTTCAAATTCTGGACGGTGATATTTGCATTTCACATACTTTTGGAAAACGTATGGATCCTATTATTCTCTACCCAGCTATTGGTTAATAGTGGGGAAGATTCGGCTCTTTAACATTGGTATGCTATCCATGGCCGGACGGAGAATAGCTGGATGCACAATTCACCAAGTGTATTAAGCTTATGTGCAATACAAACAGCCTCGCTCCAAACTCTGTTAGACGAGCCAACTTCATACGATCATAACCGTTACGCAAGAACGTCTCTGTTTATCGATAGGCACAAACGCCCAATATCCTCTATATTCAGCTCTATGAGTTTAGCTATTTTTTTACCAATAATGATATTGTAATGCTATGGGTAAACAATTGAAACCACAACATAAACATTTTAACTACTTATTTTATTATATATATTCAATCGAAAAAATTCGAAGAATATTAACCCAATTCCTNGAGGGGGAGAGAATTGCGGAAAACAGTAGTACACAACAAATGTAGTGACATGGAAATTGAAGAGCGGAAACTTAGGCGGCACCATGGGACTCCGTTAACGAAATATGAATGCGGACGATGGTATTTTAGTCTCGAGCAGCTCGGCTGGTGTGGGTCCCAAGTATATGGTTCAGCTCATCAGTGTGTTTAACACGGCTATTAGTGCCAGGAACTGTAGTCTAAAACCGGGTGGGTGGAGAGGTGACCATGAATAGACCATACTAGGCCGCCATGTTGTCTGTGTGGTGCGGGTAAGCAATGAAATCTCTTTAACATTTATTGATGTCTTCGGGTGAGAGAGTGCATCATATTGGCTATCGAGCGGTTACGCTTGTTCAGTCGATAATATCTATTCGGTTGAATATATTACCCCTTAGTGTCTTTTCTTCTTAAATTGTTATTTCTTCTTCTTCTTCTTCTTCTTCTTCTTTACTTCTTTCTTCTTCTCCTTCTTCTTCTGTTCTTTATTCCTTTATTCTTCTTCTTTATCTCTTTTTCCTCTAACTCTGTTTATCTTTTCTTTTCTTGCTTTTACTCCTTCTCTTATTTCTCTTCTTCTTTCTTCTTCTTTCCTTTTCCTTCTTCTTTCTTCTTTTTCCCTACTTTTCTGTTTCTTATTCCTTTTTCTCGTTATCTTCTTTTTTCTTTTTTTACATTCTTACTTCTTCTTCTTACTTTCATTTCGTTTCTTTCCTTTTCTTCTTCTTTCTCTTCTTTCCCACTCTAAACTTTGTTTTCTTGACTTCTTCTTCTTTCTTTCTCTTCTTTATTCTTCTTCCTTCTCTTAAATGGCATTTATACATTTGACCGCTGCAGAGTTGCGTGTTTTTGTTTGCTGTTAGATATATACGCGAATTCTGGGAATTATACTTATATTTATATACTTTATACTTTGTGTGTGTGTGGTGGCGTTCTGTGTATGGGTTTATGTTTATTCATACAAAATTCTTTCTCTCAATTTACTTATATGTATTCTCTTCTTCTTCACTTCTTCTTTCTCCTTCTTCTTCTTCCTTCGCAAATTTCTTCTTCTTCACATATTAAATCTCTACTCTTTTTCTTCTTCCATATATCTTATGCGCATTATATTCGTCTCCATCGTCTGTGCTGTCACTTATGTTCTATTTTCTTCATTTCGTATCAATTTCCTACCTCTTCATTACTTTCTTCTCATTCGCGTATTCGAATTGTGTTCACTTATTCCTTCTTCTTCTCTTCCATACATTTCCATTCATTCTTTCTCGTATTCGTTATTCGTATTCTTATCGTTTTTTTATCTGCTAATGTACTTATGTATTTCTTCTTTCATATCTTTCTTCCTTCTTCCTTCTTCTTCTTATACTTTCTCTTCTTCTTCTTACTTCTTCTTCATTCTTTACTTCTGTTATTTCTTTTCAATACATCCTTTTCTTCTTCTTCTGTATCGTTTCTTATCCTTTCTTAACTCTGCACTATTATTTTTGCCATCCATATATTCTTTAATAAACATACTAATCTACTCATTCTTCTCTTCTTCTCTTTCTTCTGTATCTTTAACTCTATCACTTCACTATATTCTTCCTTCTTCTTCTTCTTCTTCTTCTTCTTCTTCTTCCTACACCCATAGACTCGTGATATACGTAACCAGTAAATAGTGATATTTGTCTTGTATTATTCGATCGCCGTATCTCTCTTCTGCACGTACGACTCAAACTTTGCTGGTGAATTGAAAAGTTTTACCACAATCACACCGGTTTGTAAACTGGAGAACTGTGGCATAATTTTTACCATTTCCTGACATAGTGATCAATACAGTTTCTTATCCGTGGGAATGAGGAATAGAAGAATACGTCACATATACAGCATCCTATCAGTGGTCGTACATCACTTCTTCATAATGGAAGACAATATAGATATTGGTCGTAAGGGTGGGGACTCACGTAATGTTAAGAACGGAATTCACCTGGTGCGCGCAGCACACTCTAACGACATAGACATTAAAATCTTACAGTTTTACTAAAATCTGTATGATGTGGTCGCTTTACTTAGACTAGACTGCATATACGATCTTTATAAACACATATATATATACATATTGCCTATACTTAAGGCAAAATCAGCAACCCCTTTTCTGCATATATCTGATAGAGGCGGTGGCTGAGGTCTTTGTGTATTGGAGTGGGGCCGTGAAAACTGCGTCCAATGGTGAAGTACTCACAATTAATTTTATAACATTATTATTTGAACTTATATTTGTGTAATTCCTAAAAATGAGTTTATTGAATTGTTGTTCAGTTGAACTGAGAAATTTGGTGAACATTGCTGAAGAATATATGCAAGTAAGAAGTATATCTTGTGGAGATGAAGAGATCAATGTATATTTTAGATATTATTCATGGTATTTAAAGTGTTGGTTTAATTGGATGCAGGGTGTTATAGGTGAAGGAAATAAAACTATATATTGGCTATAGAGGCTTTTTGCTTTCCTGTTCAGGCCTTGTACCAACACAATTGTAGTTTCATTCAACCACTGCCAATTTTGACTTATTAAGTAAGACTGATATGTCAAGAACCACTTACTCAATTATCTGATATTAATTTTAAATTAATTCTATTGGAGAGTGTGAACAGATTATACCTTGTCATTACTCTCACGTCTTTCCTCTCTTCCCTACGGAGTGGTAGCTACAACCTGTTTATAAACGTAGATATGCATATTATGCTTTAAAAGCATAATATATATGTTCACTATGGGTTATAATGATAATGTGTTTTAAGTAACAAACTCTTTGCTTACAAATAATTGATAATACTATTCAATATACAAGAATGCAATACAAACGTTTTCAGCCATAACATCACCGCGATGACATCATTACTGGCCCGCAAATATATTATGACATCTTTACCTCAACATTATACAATTATAACATCTTTATAACATATACAAATATATACATATATTCAATAAACATGATCACACCATACTGTTAGCTATCTTTATAAAGCATCTACACCTACCAGAACCTTGCTATCTTTATACAACATATACAAAATCCCTGTACATATCTTTATCAGACTACCCATCCACTGTCAATATCCTTATAACATTCAAATAGTGTACATGACTTTTCACAACATATACTAAATATATAATATCTTTATAACATATATAGTAATATGTATATACCCAACCCACTATTTATCACCACCACATATAATATATGAAAACGACATATTTTATAAAGCATATATATATACTTGTAAACATATTTATATGATTAGTATATATATGTAATATATATATATATATATATTATTTAATAATATTTAGCTGTTCTTGGTGCCTATTAATTAGACTTTATGTTCTTAAACTCTGGTAATTTCATTTGTCTCGAAAGATATATAGATGTCTTCCTTATAAATGACTTTCGCACAGGAAATCCAAAATAATATCAGTCACTGGTGAAAGACTAAATAATGAACCATCGCGCCTCGTGTTTCATAGTATATTTCGATCTTATGGAAGGCATCAGACTGCGTGGAATAACGCGGGCATTCAGCGGGCAATATTTATGCCAAGAGGTTAGGGAAACTCGCTTTTACTTTTGGAGTAGTTTGTGTCTGAAATTTTGTTGATACGTCTTCCTCAGCAAATACGAATTTTTAAACAGATCTATTTGAGCTCGATATATACTTTTGTAGAATTCGCGGTTCGCAGTGGAACAGGGTAATAAATAAGGTGTCGGTTTCGAGGGCAAAAGTTTTTTCAGGGTATATTTAAACACATTCTAGTACTTGTCACTAGGCAAGTTTTCCTGCTAATGTCAGTCTCTATCTTTTGGGGCCGATGTTGAGTTTATATTGCGCATGTTCTCGTTTCTGATCTGTTATTCAGACTACTCAGCATGAAGCAGTTAATCAATAAATGTGAGTGAAGGTCACTAGTTATTAATGTTGTGAATAAATGCGTTAGAATTATATCCTCTGCAGCCCCTCGTGAAGAATAATTTGCAATCTCCCCTTTTTGCTTCTATTTTTTTGTGTGTGGGGGGGTCGTTTTTTGTCATTATTATCCTTATTGTATTGTTAATCAACAACTGCGGAAAGTAGATAACCTGAATCAATTCGACGTTGGCGAGTATTTACAGGACGTTGGCAACTATAATACGCGGAGTGTCCTGGAAGGCTGCGATTTCTCTAATAGCGCGACGTCAATAAAGGTCACTAGTTATAACTTTGTGAAGAGCGCGGCAAGATGGTATAAATTATATTCTCTTAAGCGCACTTCGCGGAGAAAATAAATCATTTTCATCTCTTGGAGTTTTTAGCTTCTTGTGTTGTTGGCGGGGGAGGAGCTTGTTCGTTTTTTTTTTTTTTTGCTTTGTTTATTTTTCTTGGCGATTATTATTATTATTTGTGATTATTATTAAACAACGCTATCTTGCTTGGCGGAAATCAGAATAACCTGAATATCAATGCGACGCTGGCCAGTGATATAGCACGAGCGAATATCTATTTTCATATGCATTTCTCTCCGCACTTAAATATGATAATCAAACCGAAAATTGGAGGCTAAAATCCCAAGTCAATAAGTGAGAACGAACTAAACGGTATAAACGGAGATAAATACATTAAATACAATTTCCTTCAAAAAATAGTCACGTCGAAATAATTTGATTTATTTTCTAAATCAAAGAGATATTTTTTAGTAAGGGCGGAAACTTGTTAACACAGTGTGAAAGACGGACGAATTCTCCATCCACAAGTCGAAAATATAATCTTTTTAGTTTCTTTTTTCTTTTTTTTTTTTTTTATCTTGTTTAATTCTTTTCTATTTTTTTGGCGAGGGGCGAGCTAACGGCTAGGTTTCTTTTTCAAACAGAATTGTTTATTTTATTATTACAAACTTTTTATTTATTTATATCCTATCTTTTATTTATTTTATTTTTAGTGAATGAGTTGAACAAAAATGTTATGAACAACAACTGGAAAAACTGCTTTGCAGATGTTTCTCGAGTAATAATAGGTTTGCTAAAATGGAATGCCCAAAGAACTATTCATATAGTATTATATATATATATATATATATATAAAGCCACTAATAAATACGATATTCCAAAGATATATATAATAAATATTATTATAATATATATATTATATATTATATATATATATATATAAAGGCCACTAAATAAATAGATATTTCGCAAAGATATATTATATATATAAGGGCCAACTAAATAAATAGATATTGCCAAAGTATATATATATATATATATATATAGCAACTAAAATAAATAGTATTCCGCAAGATATATTATATATAGTATAATATATAATATATATATATATATTAACGCCAACTAAAACTATGATATCCGATCATATAAAATTTGTTCCTAAAGACACACACACACACACACAACACATAGGCTATATATATTTAATATATATATATATAAATCATAATTATAGAGAGAGAGAGAGAAGAGAGAGACTAATGAATAATAAAGCAGTTAAATAAATGATAAAACAAAAACTTTCTCCCGGTTTGCTGCTTATAATTTTCTCTGTTTTCTCTCTCTCTCTCTTCTCTCTCTCTCTCTCTGCTCTCTCCTCTCTCCTTTGCCCTAATTCTCTCACTGCTTGTTGCTTTCTATCCTTCTCCTCTATATCTTGCTCGTCGCGGCTGTGTTTTCTACTCATACGCCCCCATCTCTCTCATATATAAGTTATCTATATTATAATAATTGTAACCGTGAACAAGGAAGACAACCGCAGTCTTGTGTATTGATAGTTTCTTGCCTCTGGCGATCTTAACCAAATGACGCATATTATATATATATATAATAGTAAATATATATAATATATTATGACCAGGAAGACAATCGAGATATAATAAGGCAAAAGAAGTAGTTAACTATATAGGCTTGCATACAAAATGTAAAATTCATTTGAAAAGAAAATACCATCTTAACAATGATAAATAGTATTAACAATAAATAACTAAATCATTTAAAAAATAATGAATAAAATCAGAACTAATAGTGAATCTCTAAGAAGGGAATAATTAAGAGATATATTAATAATGGAAAAATTATTAATCTTTTTTTGTCTTTGATTCTTTTTGCGTGTACAGTGGTTCTATATGCGGGATTATTATTGTGTGCTACTCTTTAGGATTTATGCAACACTTGAAGGAGAGCGTACAAGGCGTATTCGTCGAGCCGACAGGTCGTGCGGTGCGTGACGTTGAAGAGAGTAATATTTTACCAATGAAAAAAAGAAATTCATCATCATCACATCATCATGATCACTTAACACTTTCTCTCTGCCTCTAATCGTCCTATCAGAGATCTGCTCCTAGAGTCTTCCTCCACACATGCATCTAGGCCGTAGCAAACGATCATGTTTATCAGAGATTAAGTAAAATCACTCACTATCTTCACGTGACTCTCCTTCTCATTGATTGGCGTTTCTTGTTTTGTTGGTTTGTTGGGTGTTGGGGTTGTTTTCTCTTTTTTTTTTCCTGTCTGTTTTTCCACTCATTGAACGGTGTAACTGACCATGTCCTTTCTTAATCGAGTAAAGGGTGCTAGGTCATATGGGTCCAAACTGACCTCGAATGATGTTCCATCGAGTAGATTGAATATCTCTTCATGTGGAGGGGTCTGGCTCCGAAACCTCTAACACGAGACGTTACCATGGGTTTTTTTCAGTGGACACAATATGAGCTTCAGTCTTAGGCAACGACTCCTTATTTGAATCTGTTAAGAAAAGCGGACATGTTTTGATACTATCAATTTACACCATCACCAGCCGTCTAATATTAGTGTGGATATGTTTTCTTAGAATATGGCCACCGTGGTGATAATATATAAGCTGTCAGAATTATTGACTGACATAGACTGATAAAGAAGCTAGAGTAGAGATGGGATCCACGCTAAATGAACGTCTGATGATGAGGATGATGTTAGAGACGAGATTTTTAAAATTTGACTGACAATCGTAATACTATTGTAGGTCAGCCGATATCGCCACCAATCGACATCGAGGCAATTCTCTTAATGCGGGCAACGGTACAGGTTTCTGCACATTTATTGTCTATCCGAAACCGCAGAATGATTCATTTTCTGGGTGACTGTTCAGACCATCTTTGAGGGGATGAACTCAATTTTTAGAAATGTTGTTTATACAAACCTACTTTAATATTAAACTGTAGTTCTTTACCCAACCGTAGAATAATCTAATAGTATTAATAAGTCTGTATATTGTTTACTTTCATATAGCGTATGTGGGATGTGATCAAATTCGTTTAAAACGCCTCCGAAGCATAGTAAAGTATATTTAAGTTTCAAGTCATGTGATTCAGATTAGATATATTAGATTGCCTTTTTGCATCTTTAGTGGCAATTATAGCGTATTGGTCTGTGTCCTTGCATAATATATGTGTGTGTGTGGGTGTGTATATATATTATTTGTGTTATATATATATGGTGTGTGTGTGTAATATATATATGTGTGTATAAATATGTGGTGTGTGTGTAATAGTATATATAATATGTGTGTATATATATATGTGGTGTGTGTATATATATATGTGGTGTTATCATATATATTGTGTGTTGTTTTATGGGTGTATATATATATATATTATATATATGGTGTGTGTGAGTATGTGTATATATATATATTATGTATATATATGTGTGTGTGTGTGTGTGTGTGTATAGTATCTAACGGGCATTGCTGTGTGAATCGAGCTTGCTAAACATTAACACGCACGAGAGGTCCATTATTTAAAGGCTTAGTGGGCGGCACAAAGGATGGGGCGTTAAATGGAAATCGAACTCAGTAAGGCAATGGTCTGCAAATCAGCTTGATAACATTATAGCTATGTGAGTTGCCGCGATAATATATATTTACTAAGGTTTGCTTAGTTTGGCCAAGGCCGAAGTTATGGGACACTCAGTGAGGTGAACTGCACTAGTCATGGTTTGCCAGTCTAACTTGCTAACCATTACACACAGTTCTCCATATAGAAGTTAACAGTGGCTTTTCTTGTGGAGGCAGGCTTTGTTTTTTTGTTTTGATTGTGTATGGTTATCGTTCGTTGGAAATGGATCTCGACACCCAATTTAAATCCTGGACGAGTGCGGTTTGTATTCATATTGCATGTAATACCTTGGTAAAGGTATGGGCATCCAACGCAGATAAAATAGTTGGACAGAATGGACTATGTGGTGTATAGGAACACTCTGAATTAGCTTAATTATTTAACATTACTAGTAATGGTTAAATAATTTATGTACAAACATGAATGATTTATTAGTTATATATCACTAGATTTGACAGCCCTATGAAGCATTCGTTAGTGAGTTTATTCTCACTGGGTGTCCCATACTTCTGGCGCTTGTACCGCATCTAAGCTAGGCTTCATAGTAAATATACTATAAATCAACTAAGATTAAAAAGCAGAAAAACTTTATAACAATCAGTTAGCTCAGACGTTAGGGCATCCGACTAGGAACCAGAATGTGGGTTCAATTATTGGCCGCTCGACCAACTCAGTGTGTGAGTAGGGCACAGGGATCTGTTACAGTAAAGTGATGAGGCTGATAGTAGTGTGGTGCTCCCACTTCAGATGCCAAAAGCAGTCTCCTTGATGCTAACACTAGTGAAAAGAAGAAGCTTCCTCCAACTGTCTGGCTATACCAGACTTAGGCCTCGCCAGACTTTACTTACTTTAACTATAAATTGTATGAATAGTTCCAGTTCATTGCAAATGCAGGTGGCATAGACATACAAGAAATATCATTTTAAGATTAAACCACTTTCTGTGGATGTGAACTTATTAGGGAGGCATGGTCTGTCTATAGAAGACAGATTATCAGTCATATGGAAATCAATCTCACTGATAAGTTAAAGAAACAATTCTTCCAATCTGTAGTTATTAGTACTACTGTATGGCTGGCACCATTCTGGACGGCTAACGAAGTGGCCTAGAGAATATGGCTAGATGGGAACACCACAAGAATGACACTGGCGTGCGATATTAAAGCACATCGGGGAAAACTGCATGCCTACAGAAAGCAGGCTGTCGGCGCACTTGGCCCTATCTACAAACCATCCGGGTGAGACGGAACAAGTCTTTGTCGCACACTGCTGGAGAAGCAAGGTGAACTCATAAGTGACTTTATCTTATGGAAACAGACAATGGGCACGCCAGGCGTATGCCCCACCCTACAAGACGCTACATTGACCATCTCTGCACGAATACTGGATCTACGCATGAGACCTCCGGAATCAATTAATGATCGGAGGTACAGTTGGTGACAGAATGTCATGGATATCAGTGGCTACTACGCATTACATGATGATGATGAAAGCTCCATTTTAGAATTGATATTGTGTCATATCCTACTCGTTGGCGGAATGTTTGGTAAATATAGAAAAATGGTAACTGTGAAAGGCCTCAAATAGATGTATGCGTTTATCATTGGGGCCACTGTTACAAGGAGACCGCAACGCATTTACTGGATGGTCTACTTTATGTAAGATTGCATTAAAGATTGCAAGTTTTCAGTAGTGATTCATCAGTCTTAGAGACCAGTGAAAAAAACAAACTGAAAACCTTTAGATTTCAAATCATTCTTGATTCATCAATGTGTCGTTCTACAGAATTATACACGGAATTAAAAATCTAATAATTTCAGCGTTAACAAAACCAAAATGTCTGCTGTCTGATGATTTCTTTTTCTTTTTTATGACTGAACAACATTTCAAGTATATTTGTCATTTATATACTATTGTGTGTTTTTTGGCATTGGGTCTGTCCATTTTAGCTCTCCTCTCTCACTCCTTTCTCTGCTTCTCTCTCTCTCCTCTTTTGTATGGCTGCTCCTTTTCTTTTTCTTTTCTCTCCTCTCTCTCTCCTTGTATGTCTCTGCCTTTTTTTTCTTTTTTTTCTCTCTCTCTCTCTCTTGTATGTCTTTCTTTTTCCTTTTCTCTCTCTCTCTCAGCTCACTCAACACTACACTCACGCGTCTCATGCGCTTGCTCGCTCGCTCTTCACACGCTTTCTCTTTGTGGCCTCTCTCCACCCCTTTGTCTCTGAATCGCGTAACCACGCTCTCTCTCTATCTATTTCTCTCTCTCTCACTCTCTCTCTCTCTCTCTCTAGATAGATAGATAGTAGATAGATAGATAGATAGATAGATGGCTTTATACCTTCCCCAAAGGTACTAGCGCAATGTGAATTGCAAACAGCCTCATCCAGGATTTGAACGAGTCCATTTTCTACGACTCTAACCATTACACCACGCCCCTCCAACCAGTGCATTGTTTTTGGTCAGGTTACCTTTTTTTAATGGCATATCAACTTGCCTGTATTATTTAATTCCAAAAAACCCATCCTTGTAGAAAACGGTGTTGGTACCATTTAACCCATAGCTGGGAATAAATTTCGGGAATAAGGTAGAATTCTTGCATTCTGAATTCTTTTGTGAAGAATATTTCACAGATTCCTACTTCAGAATACTCACGGAACGTCCATATAATGATCTGCCCTGCTAACATTCTCCCCCCACCCTCGTCAATAGGAAGAAGCGCCACACAAGAACATATATCTATATAAAAAACTACTTACACTCAACCAAGCCGGGAGCTGACTGCGTGTACTCTAGTCTTGCCATGAAACTTTTTTTTTTTTTTTACTATCCTTACCATTCAAGTGTTTCCAAATAGCAAACATGTACAACAAGCGCTTGCACACCTGTAGGCTATTTCCGCTCGTTTATTGCATTAAATGGTCTGTAATTGCTTTTCTTTAAGAGTCATGTCTGTTGACGTCATTGCTTGATGAGACGGAAAAGACAAATTTTGGGATCGATATGGGTGTGCTGACACATATTGTTTTCAATATTGTTTTCTTATATATATAATGTGAGTTTGTAGTTAATGGCTGAGCACACCAAGCATATATATATATATATATATATCTATATATATATAATGTATGTTATAAGGTAGCGTGGACATAGAGTAAACACCTGATTACTGAATTTTCTCACCTAGGGATCATATATATATATATATATATATATATATATAATAGATATTATATATATTATTAGTGTTCGGGAGAAAATCGATATATTTACATTGGTTATTTTGTCCGTGGGTTGGAGGTACTTGACGCTAAAGCTAGAACCTTTCTCCATTCATATACGTGAATGGATGACTGGAACTCATCTGAATCATGGAAGGGAATAACTTGTATTATGATCTGCGCCGGTCATCAAAATAAGGAGATTATGGTTGCTGCCCAATGCTCCCTGAACATTGTAAAACCCATCAGGCATGAACTGGAGAATTGGCATGGAGAATACGAGGATGTGGCTAGAGGAAAGCAACATAACAGACGATCTGATTGTGTTCGTAAAGCATAATTCCTCAATATTTGCAGAAATGGTATCAGGTTGAATTCAGATGCCTACGCGGAGTTGCTAAACACTGTAGTCAAGCCCTGGATAACAAAGGTAGCCATTGTAGGGCCATATGTATGGACAGCAGGATTCGGCCCCCTGTTACACCTCTGGGAAAAGTCATAAATGGTTGTCGGCGAATTCTAAGTCCCAATGTTTGGCCTCCGAACTCCCAAGATCTTATTCCCATGGATTATTATCAATGTAGCGCTGTTGAGAAAGACACCACTCAAACCGTGCCAGTACTACAAAAGCCCAGTTAATCGACAGAATTAAGGTAGTTTTTAAGACCCGAACTAGGGAAACTGTAACATCATCTTGCTCCAGGTTCCGGAGAAGGATTGAGGCTGTGTTCGACTCTAATGGTGGTTATTTTGAGTGTAAATTGTTGCCAGTAATGTAATTTCCGTACTTGTGGAATTTCGTTACAATCCATTAAATTTTGTAGTTACAAAGGACTTTTTCTTTTTCCTTATGAAACTCAATTTTCTCCCGCACATCCTGTGTGTGTGTGTGTCTAATATATATATATTTCTGTGAGAACTTAAGTAGGTTAGTAAGCACTTATTCTCCAAAAATTATCGGCAAAAAGAAACCGTGTTTACAACTTAGTAATAAAAGTCACTAGAAGTGGAATATTAAACCTACTCTAAAAAATCATAAAATCTAAGAAGTCCGTTTAGTGTAGAGGTTATGGATCGGCCTGTCAGCTTGGCAGTCCGGTTTCAAATCACGCACAGGGCGGTCTTCCGATTATAGCTCTGCTGATGAGGCCTCGAAATGTACATACTCTCGATTTGTTTAGCCATACATTTAATAGGTATTCCGCCTAATTCATTATAATTAATTACTTTTCAAAATTAGTACTCCAATTAAGCACTTATTCTCCCAAAAATTATCGGCAAAAAGCCATTCAAAACAAACCGTGTTTACAATATATATATATATATATATATATATATATATATATATATATATATAGGCTAAGCACACCAAGACAGCGAAAATGATATATATAACTTGGTCTGAAGATTGTTTAGGCGAGAAACTGAGTAACGAGTTGTTGACTCCATATGCACGCTACCTTAACTCAGATATAAACGCTGTATCAATGGTATTGTGCACTGTCTACTTATAAAAATAGCCTCCATATATATATATATAATATTTGCTGTCTTGGTGTGCTCAGCCATTGCTAACAAAACCTAATTTCTAAAACGCTTTTTTAACTGTCGACAAATAGCAATATATCGTTGAATTGTCTATAAGTTATTGTTTTTGATTATAAAGTGATCGTCTCACCTTCGGTTTCGCTTCCCGCTTTTTTTTATTTACCCATGATCAATAAAGAACAAATAAGCTTTTACTTAATAACATCCCCAAAGCACGCAATATATTCTGATATTCCAATGAGAAGAAGTTAAGTATTACCCTGAAGCGAAAATGTTGAAGTTGCTGACTAAAAGAAAAAGAAAAGTATGTTCTACGTTTGCGTAGATATACAGTAAATACTTCCAGGCAGTCTGTGACGAATATGCAGTTAACTTAAGAAATAAATTGCAACGGAAATGATACAATGTTTGGTCGATCGACCCGTACAGCGTAGAATATCAAAAGCTTGCCAAAAAATAATGTGGACAACAGGTTTAAATAGCCTTATGATCTCTATAAGATTATTTTAGTAATGTCATACAATTCATCTTCTCCTTCATCTTCACTCTTCACATTCTTCTTTCTTCGTCTTCACTCTATCACATTCTCTTCTTCGTCTTCACTATCACATTCTCCTTCTTTTCGTCTTCACTATCACATTCTCTTCTTCGTCTTCACTATCACATTCTCCTTCTTCGTCTTCACTATCACATTCTTCTTCCGCTCTATTCTCGTTCTCTCTTCTTCTTCACTCTATCACATTCTCCTTCTTCGTCTTCACTATCACATTCTCCTTCTTCGTCTTCACTCTATCACATTCTCTTTCTTGGTCTCACTCTATCACATTCTCTTTCTTCGTCTTCACTCTATCACATTCTCTTTTCTCTTCACTCTATCACATTCTCTTTCTTGGTCTTCACTCATTCTCTTTCTTGGTCTTCACTCTATCACATTCTCTTTCTTGGTCTTCACTCTATCACATTCTCTTTCTTGGTCTTCTTCACTTCTCTTTTCTCTTCACTCTATCACTTCTTTCTTGGTCTTCACTCTATTCATTTCTTTCTTGGTCTTCACTCTCACATTCTCTTGTCTTCTATCACATTCTCTTTTCTTGGTCTTCACTCTATCACATTCTCTTTCTTGGTCTTCACTCTATCACATCTCTTCTTGGTCTTCACTCTCACATTCTTTCTTGTCTTCACTCTATCATCTCTTTCTTGGTCTTCACTCACTATCACATTCTCTTTCATTGGTCTTCACTCTATCACAATTTCTCTTTCTTGGTCTTCACCTCTATCACATTCTTTTTCTTGGTCTTCACTCTATCACATTCTCTTTCTTGTCTTTCACTCTATCACATTTCTTTTTCTTGGTCTTCACTCTATCACATTCTCTTTCTTGGTCTTTCACTCTATCACATTCTTTTTTTCTGGTCTTCACTCTATCACATTCTCTTTCTTGGTCTTCACTCTATCACTATCTTTCTTGGTCTTCACTCTATCTCGTTCTTCTTCTTCTTTGCTCTTTCACGTTCTTCTTTCTTCTTTGCTCTATTGTTCTCTTCTTCTTTGCTCTATCACGTTCTTCTTCTTCTTCTGCTCTATCACGTTCTTCTTCTTCTTCTTCTCTTATCACTTCTTCTTCTTCTTTGCTCTATCACATTCTTCTTCTTCTTTGCTCTATCACATTCTCTTCTTCTTCTTTGCTCTATCACATTTCTTCATACACGCATATATATATTGTGTGTATACACGCATATATATATTGTGTGTATACACGCATATATATATTGTGTGTATGTATACACGCATATGTGTGTGTGTATATACACGCATATGTGTGTGTGTATATACACGCATATATATATATATATATATATGTGTGTATGTGGGTATGCACGCATATATATATATATATATATAAATATATTCACTCCCATGTATGTATGTATGTGTGTGTGCATGCATATATTATATATATATATATATATGTGTGTGTGTGTGCTCTAAATCTCCAACCATAAAGTGCTGCTATTCAAATTAGCCACTACTAATGTGCTGGTTCCTTGCTACGTGCCCGCCATTGTAGTTCCATGCCCGGGTTAGTAAGTGCATCGATTAGTGTTTGTCTGATCGATAAAGTGATGTTTATTAACTTGAGTTTCGTATTGCACACGACTAGAGAGCGAGTAGCAATATTGCTTCAAGCAAATCTTCTGAACACAGGAACATGTTCGACAAATTAATGTCAAAATTTTTGGTCTTTATCTCGACTCAAACAGCGGCCAGTAAATCTAAAGTCGGTTGCTAAACAGATGAGTGAGTCGAAGATTTGAGGAGTGGCTGCCCTTGTAGCGTTACGGGTATCGATATAAAAGAAGTGATGACGTAATAGTAATGGTTCTATACTTCTCGTTATCCTATTCTACTTCTCTGGGTTGAATCAGAATGGCTGGTATTTATTAATCCGTGGTTGGACAGGCATCTTTGGCTGGTCTCGAGTCTGGAAATTAATTTTGAATCTCTAAGGATATCTGACCTTGTGCTGTTGATAGTATTTAATTAAAAAAATACTTTCTAGTTTTTTTTTTTGTTTTTTTGTTTTTTTTTAAGCTGATTTTTTAAAAATTCCAGATATAGATACCTTAGGGGACTCCTATGATGCGTCTATTTCTTTCAACCGCTTAGTCCAGACTGATATCGCATCAGTCACATCTCCTAACCTCTCTTCCACTCTTCGCCACTTGGCATATATTGAGCATTCAGTTATCGACAGGTAGCCTTTCATTCGTCATTCAAAAAAATTACTATTATCTACACGTCACATAGATATTTTTTTCAACCTCTCTATATTACATCGTCACTGTTACGTCACAGGCGCATATTTCTAATAAATGACCTGTCAATAAAAGCTGTAGATTGTCATTCCTGACTGTGTGAAAAAAGAAATGGACAAAATATACTAGACGATGATCTCCTATGGATTCCTACACATGGTCACACTAGCATTTTTGACTAGCAAAAACTCGGATTCAGCAGCTCTGTATGGATACATGATGACATCTGTAGAACTTGCCGCGAGCAATACCTTATATGGACGAATGTAGGAAGCTCGTGGGAAATGGACCCGTCACCCCGAGTTCAAATCCTGGACGTGGTAATTGCATTTCACATAGCGCTAATACCCTTGGGAAAGGTGTGAATCCTACTCTCCTCCAGCTATGGGTAAATGGTAGGGCAGACTGGGATCTTTAACCTTCGTTAGGCAACCAGTCTAGGAGAAGGAAAACTCTGAATTTAAACCTGTTGAACTCTGCTTAAGAAATTGACCTTGTGTCGCATCCTGCTCGTGCGGAGGGGTTGGTAAATATATATATATATATATGGACGAATGGCGTTGGAAAGAGAGCCAATGGAATCCGTGCTAGTTGTACGCCTTGATGATGATAATGTCGTCTTCCCCACTTTTTCATTTGGTGCCTTCCCTGTTCAGTTTTTATTCTGCGTCTTCCAAATATCCTTATGAAAAGAAGAAAAGTTCTCTAGCCCTATGTAGTATGGTAGCCCAAACCGGTTAAAAGAGGGATATATCTCCAAGACTCTGAAATGCGTCTTTTTTGTTTCCACCTTTCACCTGCACGGGATTAACACGTCTTGCAACACATGATAGTATTAAACAATTAAATTCATATTTTCCTTGAACTTTATTTCAGTTCCTATAGAGAGTTGATCCCCGACAAGTTCAAAATTCCACATACTGACTTGAAACCACAATAACTATATCACAACAATCCACACACCCTCACACAAAAAACATATCCGCGCCTATACATAGATACACACGCATGCATGCAACACACAGACATTGTGTCACATCCTGATAGAAGTTGGTAAATACATATACTATAGTTTTTTTTCTTCCTTTTTGAATATACACGTATTCAAATGTATGAATAACTGATATAGTTATCCTAACTGCACTCAAGTTACCCTTCAGATATATTTATACAAGTGATATTTTTATCATAACTGTATACAATAGATTCTTCTTTTTGGATATACACGTTTTCAAATATATCAATACAAGTCATAGTTATCATAACTATATACTATATTTTTATTCTCTTTGAATACACACGTTTCTGTATATTCTTCCCGGCAACATTAGTTTTACAAAAGGACAAGTTATAACAAAAAATAACGAGAAAAAGAAAATAATAAAACAAAACAGGAACGTATGACAGGTGGAAAGCAACAAAATGGGGTGTACATATATAAATATATATGTATGTATGTATATATATATATATATATATATTATATATATAAACAACAACAAAGTCTGAGTTTTGCTTACATTATTCTCTACCCAACCCAATATCCGTGTTCTTTTATTCACCATAGTTTTCTTCGTGTGGTGTATTCGCCTGGCGGTAAGTGGACAGAAGAACCCGGATATTGACATCGTCTTTAGAAAAAAAAATGTAGACAATCCAATTACAAGAAAATAAGTCGGTTCGGTCTGCAAGAACTGTTCGAGAGTCTGTGCCATTTATTATACGATGGTGATTACGTTTTTTTCTTTTTTTCACTCTTAAGAGCGAAGTAGTCGCCTGAATGCATAGCTAGTTATTTATAACACTTGGCGCGAACTGAACTAGAGGTCTTTTTCATACTATTGTCTTTACTCGGAACTTCTTATTATTATTTATAAAGGAAAGATCTATTTTTGTTCCCCTGACAATCGTTGTGTGCATATGTTTGTACGTCGTGTAAATATGGCGTGTGTCCTCTGCTTTTTAGATTTATAAATACAAAAAGTCGGTTTCGATGGCAGAGAACGCAGTTTTCTTTCGTCTCTGTGTCTCTCCATTCAACTTGATCTTTTTTTTAGTCACTTACTTTTGTGGACATTTTAGTTTTTGTTTTATTTGAGAGAGAGAGAGAGAGAGAGAGAGAGAGAGAGAGAGAGAGAGAGAGAGAGAGAGAGAGGGAGAGTTTATGTGTGACCGCCTCTAGAGTAATATTCTCGTGTCATAACCGACGGCTAAAAGCAACGGTCTTCAACCTGAAAAAGAAACCGGGTGCAGAATGAAAAATGAATGCAGTGATTTTTAATAAAAATATAGTGTGCATATATATTTTGCACAGAGTACTATCCGCCCTGTCGGCTAGGGCCGTAAAATATACCGACTGCACCTCTGCAGCTTTAAATTCTCCAAGTCCCAAACCCTTCAAACTAGAAATAAGTGTAATACCTGTTGTTGACCAATATAAATTCCTGAGAGTTTTGTTTGATAGAAAACTTTCAGTTAAATTCAGTCCACGGGGGTATCCTGATCTCTATCTGCTAACCATAGCTGGGGTAGAGGCGTTAAGCTGTGTTAATTATTATTCTTTGTTACTGCTGCCCTTAATCAGGATTGAACCTGAAATCTAGATATAACTGTCACTTAGAACTGTCCTAACCTAACTTCTTTATCTATTCAATTGGACACATGGCCTAAGTGGATAAAGGAGTTGTACAGATAAACAAGAAACAATGTTTGTTGTACAGATAACAATGAAGATGAGGACAATAGTCCGAATAACGCAGATAATAGTAATCATCAAGCCTCATCTCAAACATTCAGAGAAATCTTGAAAGGCATTAATGATTTCCCTGAAAGAATCACTTTTAGCTGACCAAGTACTTTCGGTTCCTTCATCCCTCACATGAAATACTTTAAAAAAATAAATGTACCAGAACCCAACAACTATTACGAGTAGTTGCCCATACTAAATCTGGAGTGGATCAACAAACTCTACTTAAACTGTACAGATCACTGATCCGTTCTCAACTTGATTATAATAGCTTTCTATGTAGATCTACTATGAGGTCTTACATCAAAGAGCTCAACTCTATACACTACGAAGGCTTAAGTCTTAGGAGCCTTCAGAACTTTCCAGTCGACAGCATATATGTCGAGGCTTATGAAGCAACCTTGCAGCTAAGAAGCGAAAAACTAGCCTTACAATACTACACAAAACTCAGATCCTGCCCATTCAACCCAGCTTATGACTGCACCTTCAACCAATGATACGATGAGTGCTTTGAAAAAAAAAAAAAGAAAAATCAATAAAACCCTTTGGTCTCTGGATGGAACCCATCCTCGAAGAATCTAAAATTTCTCTGACAAATATTCACAAAACCAAAAACACCACCTTGGATCATTAAAAAACCTGAAGTAATCCTTGAGCCAAGTGAGCTCTCCAAAACAAAAACATATCCAATCACTTACCAAGATAAACTCCACACTACTCCAACCACCTCCACATGTTTACAGATGGCTTTAAGGACAACGACAAAACAGCATATGCAGCTATTTTAAATAAAAGAATCGTAAGAAAAGCTCTCCCAAATGAAAATTCCATTTTTTCAGCTGAAACCCGTGCAATTGATCTAACACTTGATATCATATCTGAAAATAACCACAAAAAAAAATCATTTTCTCCGACTTGCTCTCTGTCCTGCTATCATTAAGAAATTTAAAAAAAAATGGAATCCTCTCTCATCATTAAACTCCTGAATAGATTAGACTCGATGTCTAACTCTAAGGAGATTATGATATGCTGGATCCAAAGCCATATGAGTGAGGGGGAATAGAAAACTGGCTCTGCAGCTAAATCGGCCCTAGAGTTGATTCCCGACATATTCAATATTCCATATACTGACTTGAAACCAAAAATTGATGGATTCCTTCATACAAAATGTCAACTACCCTGGTATAACAACATCAACAATAATCTCTTCCTAATAAAACCCATTTTGGGAGAGTGGAGACCAACTTTAAGAAAGTCTAGAAAGGAACAAGTCATTGTATCCTGATTATGCATTGGTCACAGAAAACTAACTCACTCCTATATACTCAAACAAGAACAACAACCACAATTTGAAACATGTCAAACACCTTTGACTTAAACACTTATTCATGGAATGCAGGTTTTTTGCATCCGTTATTTCAAAGTAAACAATATGAAAAATCTATTTGATGTCAACATGGAGGAGATTCTGTCCTTTTTTAGGGAAATAAAATTTTACCATAGAATATAGACATGAACTTAATCAATACCATAAAACATGATTTCCAATGGTGCTAATTACTAAAAAGTATGTAAATACACAACATATATTATTTTGGCATGACATAACCCCCAGCGGTTTGATATTCCGTTAAAATCAATAAACCAACCAACCGAGTATTTTGGACATATATATATATATATATATATATATATATATATATATATATATATATATATTGTAGGATATTCGGATTTGGTTCGCTGGTACATACATCCTACAGTAATCATTGTCACTTGCGGCACACACACACACACACACATATATATATATATATATATATATATATATACTAGCAAATATATGCACCCTCCGGGTGCAAGTATTTAAGTTTGAATGTAATAAGATATTATATAAAATTAGAAAGGCTAATGAAACTAAATAAGAATGCAGATCAAAAGATTTGAAACATAGAACAACTGAAACTTACTCTTCCATCACTCTCGTCTTTCATTGCTATTTTTTCTAATGTAAGTATTTAGTTAAAATAGGAAGTAAGAATAAACTTACAGTTATTTTTTCTTGTTAATGGATTTCATTTAAGATTCATTGAAGAGATTTTTGCTTATATTCATTAAAATAAAACCAAATAGTTAGAAATCAATAACACTGAGCACATATTTATTAAATTCGTTTTTTTAATATCAATATGCAAATTAGCCTTCCCGTTCACACTGTAAACCGCTATTTTGTTATATATATAAATATAATTGCATGTTATTCGTATGTAGATATGGTTAACAGTATTAATAATGTAAAACAATTTTATTAATTATTAAAAAGGTTAAAATAAAATCATGGAGAATATGATGTCAATAACTAAGGGAATTGTAACTTGAGTAGTAATATAGTTTCGGTTAGAGACAGAAAAACACACAATCTCCATTATAATAAGATATATATATATATATATATATATATATATATATATATATATATATATATATATAAGATAGAGGGGAACATTGACAAAAAGACAATGGCAATAAGCCAAAATCAGACGTGGCGTCAGCTTTGTTAGGGCAACCAGTCTAGGAGAAAAGAAAAAACTGAGAACCAAAATCTTGTTTATTATTGTTTGAAGAATATTTGGCCCAATTGTTCCCCTTCTGGTGTTAATCATCCAAAATGGGGTGGGGGGCTACTGCAAAAGACTCCGCTACTATAAACAAAAGGATCTGTGTAAGGGGTCTAACGTTTCCTATCATAGTTGGCCCTCAAATGTCATGCCCAATAGTAGATTTCATATATATATATATATATATATTTGTTGGGCAATCATACGTCATGCGCAATAAGATAAACTTTCTTTTAAAGACATATATAACGACTAGGAAGCAGAGATTAAAAAATACACTGGCGATATATATATATATATATATATATATATATATATATATATATATATGTGTGTATGTATATAAATATAAACTAAGGTTTTCCTTTATTTATACACACACACATACATATGTGTGTTTGTGTGTGTGATGTAATTCTTTAGATAATTGTTCCAAAATCCATATACGTATCTGTGTATATGTACGTGTGGATACGTATGAAATATGTATATAGAGTTGCATGAAAAATTATATGCGTATTTGTTTTCTTGTATATGTTTTTTTCCCTCAGAATCTTAGCCCTGTGTAAGTCTTAGATAATCGTGTAAATTCTCAAAATCCTTCGAGTTTTTTCTTCTTCTATTCTTCCACATAATCTCTTACTCTATTGATCATACTTATCGTTTCCCCATCTTTGTTTACTCCAGTCTTTCCAGAAATATGCAAAATTACTTCGGTTGTACTCGTAAAAATCCATCCATCCTCATTTTTCCTCTTTTTCTTCCTGTCGGATTGTTCCAACGAGAGAGAGAAAAAAAAACATAACAATTGAGTTAACATTAAAAAAAATGAATAAATAAATCTGTTTCCCTATTTGTAAATTCGATAGATTATAACTAATCTGAAAGAAAATTGTGGGAATAGAATTTTTTTTCTGTATTGGCTAAAGAGAAATGGGGAATACAACTAAAGAAATCCTTGGGGGTAAGGAGTGAATTAACATAAACTTTTATACAGGAGCGTAGGGTAATATTGGGGAATAGAATTAAAAAAGAAAATGATTGAATAGACAATAAATGGATAAAACTATATATATATATATATATATATATATATATATATATATATATATATATATATATAATCAACTCTCCGTACGAACAGGATGAGACATAAGGAAAACTCTGAATTCAAACCTGTTAAACCCAGCTCAAGAAATCGACCTCGTGTTACATCCTGTGTGCCACATCCTGCTCTGTTACGACTTTTGTAGCCATTTTTAGAAGTGCAGGTGAGAGCACATTACAGTGGAGATTCCTTGTGTTCCTTAGTGCTAGGCAGAATCCATGTGTTCCTTAGTGCTAGGCAGAATCCTGTGTTCCTTAGTGCTAGGCAGAATCCTTAGTGCTTCCTTAGTGCTAGGCAGAATCCTTGGTTGTTTGTTAGTGTTAGGCAGAATCCTTGGTTGTTTGTTAGTGTTAGGCAGAATCCTTGGTGTTGTTAGTGTTAGCAGAATCCTTGGTTGTTTGTTAGTGTTAGGCAGAATCCTTGGTTGTTTGTTAGTGTTAGGCTGAATTAGTGTTGCTGAATCCTTGGTTGTTTTTAGTGTTAGGCTGAATCCTTGGTTGTTTGTTAGTGTTAGGCAGAATCCTTGGTTGTTTGTTAGTGTTAGGCAGAATCCTTGGTTGTTTGTTAGTGTTAGGCAGAATCCTTTGATGTTTGTTAGTGTTAATAAGGTTGCTGATCCGTTTGTCCGTGTTAACTACGAGCAACTGACCGACTTTCAAGATCACTGATTAAATAGTTAACTAACGTATCGTGCGTGTTGATTAGCTGATTGAATCCAAGGTGCCAGAGCACCTTATATAGCCAAATATTCCAACAAGGTTGGTAAATATGTATTTATATCCATGGTCTCCAGAAGTTCATTTTTCTTTTAGTAAATAAACCATTAGCAATGGAAGAACAGTTAATCCCTTCTACAAAAACCTGGTGAAATTGAATCATCGATTACACTGAGCCTAGATCAATTTAAACCACGCAGCAGAGATGCTCTAGGCCGTGATAAATGTTTTATATTTTATGATTTTGATTTACCTCCTACATAATGAATATACCTGGATATGCCCAGATGCGAAGATAAAAATGATCAATATATGTATATGTATATATATATATATATATATATATATATGTATATATTTATTTACAAGGTGTATCAAAACAGTGTCAAGATTTTCGGTACTTTTTGACATACTTTGTATTCTGAAAAAAAAAACACGTTCCATTCACTCTTCATTTTTATCATGGTAAATACAGCGTTAAAATCTGTATTTTTTGATACACCTTATATTCTGTAAAAAAATAACGTTCTATTTATTGTTCATTCCTATCTTGGTAAATGCAGCTTTAATCTCGATACTTTTTTGACACGCCCTGTGTGTGTGTATATATATATATATATATATATATATATGGGTGAGTAGTCTTTTTGTTATGGACGTGAGATTATAACCAAAAAATATGTTATTGAGCATTAAAATCACACATACACTTTGATATGTTTATGAGAAGGAAACGTACACAATTTTGCTTTTTAATTTTACTGAGTAAGTAAAATAATTAGCCTTTAGAAAGATATTATGTTTCCAGCCACCTCACGAGATTAAGGTTACGTTTTTTTAAAATAATATTTTAAATTTAAATAAAATTCGGGACATTTCATCCCCTAATCCACCCCTCTCCCGCCAAATTTCTCATCTATAAAACACATGTATGATGCTTTAATGATCAGATAAAAGTCTGATGAAGCTGAGCTCAATGTTTGGCGAACTATATCTCCTTCATACACTTGTCTGTGTTTTGTTCCTTTGTTCCACATTTCTCCGTCTAATCGTTATATATATATATATATATATATATATATATATAGGTTGAGCACTTTATTTAGGAGGTATATAATTGCAAATTCACCGTATTCGGCGCTCAACTAAATCTCACCTTTAGGTGAAGTTCATTTCCGCATTTCTAATGTAGCGATTAGATAGCCTGCTATACTTGGCGACTGACTGTGGCTGTGAGGGTAAGAGATTTGGCGAGCGTAAGTTCGTTCGGGTCTCGAACCCGGCCAGAGGCAGCTGCTAAAAATCGTATAACTATACTGATGAGAAGTGATACCTCGAAACACGTGTATAGTTTACCTTATACATATATATATATATATATATATATATATATATAAACATGTTGCATTCAGTGAATGGTCGACTATTAAGTTTGTATACTAAATATGCCAGACACGCACACACACATACATATATATATATATATATATATATATATATATATATATATATATATATATATATATAGCATATCCCGTCTACAGACATAATAGTCGACAATTCGCCAAATGCAACTTACTCAATGCATTATATATATATATATATAATATAGCATATCCCGTCTACAGACATAATAGTCTACAATTCGCCAAATGCAACTTACTCAATGCATTATATTTATATATATATATATATATATATATATATATATATATAACTTGGAATGTTTTGGAACTTTCTTACTAATCTAATAAAAATATAGGAGAGAGCAAAAGGTTTTTTTTTTTCTTGACTCTACTTAAAAATCCATTGATCCATTTCTTCTGGCATTTGTATAGGAAAAGGCGGCAGGTTTGTTCCTTGCCAGATCGATTGGGTGGGTCTGCTTTTGACAGCTGGCTTCACGATAATGACCCAGCCTCTTATGCTCTCCGGAATGTTTGCTTTTGTAGGATGCAAACAACAGCAATAGCAAGCACATCAAATACAAAAGTAGACAGGCATACAAAACTGAAAAGGAAAATCTATTAAGAAAGCCGAATATGCGGAGGAAATGTGTACATTTTGTCAGGACGGGCATTCACGCATATTCCCCGGATTTCATTTTATCTATCCTCTCTCTCTCTCTCTCTCTCTCTCTCTGTCTCTCTCTCTCTCTCTGTCTCTATGTGTGTGTGTGTGCGTGTATAATATATATATAATTTGCTTTTAATCGTTTATGTTTGAGAGTTAAAAAGGAGCCACATTTTATAACAATTAGCATAAAATATGCCTTGTACTATATATATATATATATATATATATAAGTGGTCAAATGTACATACAGAGATTGAATTTTTCTCGATTTGTTTACGCTTTACATTTAAACCGATATGCACGCCTAATTCATTTAATTATAATTAATTAACAAATTAGGTATGATTTTAATTAAGCACATAATCTCCCTAAAAATATCTATCTATCTATCTCTCTCTCATATATATATATATATATATATATATATATATAATGTCTTTGCGTGTGTATAACTAAATCGGTTTGTTTTAGTTACTTTGTTTCATAGCATCTCAAACTTAATGGGTCATTTAATGCCGTGGCTATCATTGTAAAAGAACAGGAGTGGTATTATTTTATTCATATATCGGAGAGGAGATATATTTGCTCGAAAGTGAACGTAATATTATGCTTGTAGTTCAAACATCAGAAACTCTAACGTATATATATGTATGGGGGGGGGGGTGTTACAAGTAAATGGAAAGGAAGGTGGAAAATGAAATTCGTAAAGATGTTTTAATATTTGAAAATTATTAACGACTTTTAAAACATTTCAATCATTGTTAGATTATAGATATATATTCAATAATCGAAACTTTTAAACGTCGACAATAATTTTAAAACATTAATAAATCATACTCACAACTATTTTTTTAAAATTATTTTTAAGCACTTCTCCATAAACCTACACCCATACACACACGGATAAATAGTAGAGGAGTTTGCGAAATATAGCCTTGCCTTTTCCACCATTATAATGGCCGGGCTAGCTCAGTCGGTAGAGTGTTCGGCTAGGAACCGCAAGGTTCCTAGTTCGATACCGGTCCTCGCCAACTCAGCGTATGAGTAGCACAGATCTGGCGGTAAGTAATGAGCTGATAGTAGGTGTGACGCTCCACCTCAGACGCAAAAAAATCTCCTTGGTCTAGCGTTAGTGAAAAGGAGATACACTCTCGCTGATTGGCTGATACCGACTTTAGGCCACCCCGACGACTTTCCACCATTCTAGAAGAAGGAAAATTCTGAATTCAAAACCTAATTTCCTTTGCTTAAAAATTGATCTTGTGTCACATCCTGCTCGTGACAGAAGGGATTGAGTAAAATACAAACATGCATGTCACTTACAAAATCTTATATCAGTAATATTTTCATCCTCCAAGGAGATCTGAATATTTAAAAAAACAAAAAAAGTATGCTGCCTGTGATAGTGAACAAGTCATGGAAACAGCAGCCCACAAGAAAGAATCTGTACGGCCACCTTCCCCTATCTCACAAATCAACTGTGAGATGGATAAGACATGCTGGACACTGTTGGAGAAGCAAGAACGAAATCATAACCAACGTTCTCCCGCTGGAAGCCAACACATGGACATGCTAATGTGAGCCGCCCAGCTTAGACCTACATTGACCAGCTCTGCGTGGATACTGGATGCTGTGCAGATTACCTCCCTGGGAAAAAGTTTGGTGATAGATTGTCATGGATATCCGTGCTAATTCCGCGAAATGATGAAGATGATGGACACGTTCAATATTGAATGATTTGATTAAATTTTAAAAAAGAAGACAAAACAAAATATTCATCACTGAAGGTGTTAAGAAATCTATTGGGATAATGTATTCTTTTTGGTTTGTTTTAATAGTCTTATGCCGCTAGCAGTGGTTTACATTCTCCTCACCTGTCGATTATTGTATTTTGTTGATATTATAAAGATTCCATTTCATTTCCAGCCTCCGTTTGTTTATTTCTCATTTAGTAACCTTTGTTAGACTACAAAAGTGAACGAGTACAGATGGACGTTTCTCTCTTCTCTCTCTTCTCTCTCTCTCTCTCTCTCTGTCTCTCTCTCTCTCTCTCATTCTCTCTCTCTCTCTCTCTCTCTCTGTCTCTCTTCTCTCTATCTCTGTCTGTCTCCTCTCTCTCTTTCTCTCTCTCTCTCTCTCTCTCTCTTTTCTCTCTCTCTCTTTTTCTCTCTTCTCTTTCTCTCTTTCTTCTGTCTCTCTTTCTCTCTCTCTCTCTCTCTCTTTCTTTTCCCCTCCCCCCCTCTCTCTCATTATATTTTTTCTCTCTACTCTTTCCCGAGCCTCAGTGATTACCTTCCACTTTCTCCAACCCTCCTTTAACACTTGTCACTTTGTCTTCATTCTCTGCATCTTACACGCATGCGCACAAATGTAAATGTCACTAGTTTAGGCGGGAATCTGTATGCATGTGTCAAGATGCATTTTCCAACGTCAGTGCTGCACTATATAACATTAAGATATTTTTATGTTCAACATTTCTTGCCCGACTACAAGTCCAGGAAATGCACACGAACGTGCAATTATGAAATTATCTTAGCTACGCTGCTCTTTGAATACGCTATTTTTGTGTGTATCATTAAAAAACATAGCCTCGTTCTGGTATCCATGTTCTGTATCTCCAAACATGACTGACCATTGAAATACAGTATGACATGATCTATAATTGGTTGACTAATCATAGGTGTTTAGGTCGTCCATTTTGTTCTAGAAAATATGGACTCTGATACTTTTCACTTTAAGATATACAACGCGTGTCACAAAAAGTATCAAGATTTTTTTCTTCTTTTTGACACACCCTAAATTCTGAAGGAGAAAAATAACATCCCATTCATTATTTTTTTCAGAATACAAGAAGGAATAGAACGTCATTTTTTTTTTTCAGAATACAAGGTGTCTGTAGAATACTGTTAATTGTTATTCTGTGTTACTTTCACTCTTAGCCGGGATTGAACCTGCAGTCTGGAAATGACTGTTACGATTGTTAACTATTGGACAGTGGAACAGTCAAACACCTCCTCAGCTTAATGGACTCTTCCTGGCAGTGGTGGCAGTAATTATTTAAGCTGTTATAGTGGGTTCATTGGAGAACTAGTAACTGCATGGTTAGGCTTGGCCAGTCACATTGCTCAAACCAATTGTTGACTGTCTAACTGACTTACTTCAATAGTGTCATAAAAGTGCTGAGTTTGAAGCTGTATTTACCAAGATAGAAATGAAGAATGAATGGAACGTTATTTCTTTTTAGAATACAAGGTGTCATTAAAAGTGCTGAGTTTGAAGCTGTATTTACCAAGATAGAAATGAAGAATGAATGGAACGTTATTTCCTTTTTCAGAATACAAGGTGTCAAAAAGTATAAAACATCTCGATACTTTTTTGACAAACAATGTCCAGTTGAATTTCCCCTTATATAAAAATGTGTGGTCTCTCTGTTCTTGCTGAATGTTGTATTTTTCTCTTCTAAAACTTCGATATAAGATAATAAGCATATACTAATTAGAATCCTACACTATTTCCAAAATAGCAACATCAGTATTGATATAGACTGCTCTTACAAGAAGTTCATTGCTCGTCTAGTAATCAAATAAAATTATTCCACCGAGAACAGGAAGACAGAAACCACCCTATGTCAAAAGAAAAATGGCTAGGTTCAAGAAAGTCGAATACATAGCTGAGTCTAAATAACCTTGTACTGATAAGAAGACTGTGTCGTCTCCGAGCAAGAAAGGACAATACACTTTTGTTATTAAATAATAATGACCAAATGTATAACAAAAATAAGATCTAAGTTTTATCAAGAGAGTCTGGACTGACTTCTATATGATAGTTGGTTAGACTGCGAATTCTGTTTACCTTTATAGATTCGAATAGACAATTATTTACTCGGTCGAGGTCTTGAAATCCCCCAAGCTGAAAACGGAGGAGGAAGAAAAATCAATACCAACTGATAGGCACAACAGAGGTCGCTGCAAGTTGGAACACCATTTGCAAGCCAGAAAAGTGTGGCGGACAGGATTTCTGTCCTTGTATCTTATCTCAGGAGCTTCTTAAAATGCTAATCAAGCCTTACAGTCCGAAGAAAGAAAGAAAGAAGAAACAACAATGAAAGATATGGAAGGAGGAAGGAAAGGAAGAAAGCAAATGGTAAAAGAAAAAGAGAAAGTTCAAATCGAAGCTTCCAAAACCGGAAAGATTTGAGGAGACTCTGAGTTTAAACAGAAATATCTATTTCCAAATGTGATTTGTTCAGGAAATGTTCAACGTTTATATATATATATATATATATATATATATATATATATATTTCATATGAACCCTGGGCGTGTTCATATGGATGATAAGATGTTGCCCATGCAGCAAATCACCCTCTCCACACTGCCGTTGTGATCCAAAGGATAGGTAAGGTACCAATGCGGTTTGGCAACGGTAGTGTCGCAGGAGTTGATGGGTAGCACTGGATTTCAGCACCACACCACCTAAGGGACTTTGTTAAAGGACTTATCATAAACTTAGTCCAAATCCTGCACAAGGCTGTTTGCATTTTTAATACCGTTGGGAAAGGTATGCGTTGAACCTCCATATATAGGTAAATAGTTGAACAGACTGGTCTCTTTAACCTTGCTACGAAAAACCTGTAGTGTTGTAGGGGCTGATAGAGTTAATGGTTTTGTCGTGGTGAAAATGTTCTTCCTTGTGTGTGTTGGGTACAATTTAGTTGCAATTGAAAAATGAGTTTGTAAATAAAACATATCTGGGAAAGAATATACAGGCTGATTGTAAAGTAACTCCCAATTTTCAAAAATCTTATTTATTTCTGAATCATCATTTTTACAAATAAAAAAATTAATATGAGAAGAAACACACATAACATGGAGTTTTATTTAAATTCTAGATCCGCACTAACATTCGCATCCAGCCTCTCAAGCCGCTCGGGAATGGCATCAACTGATCATTCCAAGAACACTTGTGGAATGACAAATAAATAATTCGTGCTTCAAGTTGTTTTTCTTGCTAGTAGATGGAAAACTCTTAATTCAAGATTAATAACAATATTTTTATATTTGTCAGAACCATGGCTCAGAAGGATTGATATTATTTTTTTTTTTACTATTTTGTGTGTTTAAAAATAACCAGAAATTAATCAATTACCTTTACCCTTGATGAGGCACTACGGAGTGCTGAAAGTACTAGGATGAAAATGGCCGACCAAAACATATGGCTTCCTCAAAGGGAAATAAACAAGGGGAGGTTAATCTCATTAATGTAGCTAATGTTCAGATTACCTTGGCTTGGTGTAATGCTTATCATCGATGGACAAAGATTGTTATTATCGTACCTAATTGAAACACCGGTGCACTGTATTTCTGTCATTAGCTGACCCCTCCAGCCGATCATCGGACGCCTTTGCTTGTTATTAGCCCATCTAAACTGTCTTTTATTATACAAAACTTTACTATGTACAAATCCCTAACCTTGGCTTGGTATAATGGTCATCATTGTTATTGATGGAAAACATTATTATTATAGTACCAAATTGCCTATTACTTATACAATGCAGATGGGTCCCAGGGACTATTAGCGTCTGAACTTTAGAATCTACGAGTTTGGAGTGTACGAAGCAATTTGGCAATTTAGATATTGCAAATAATAATTTCAATTTCATGGACTGGCCAGTGATTTTTCTTCTTCTCCTGACAGTGGGTAGACAGATTAAAACTCAGAATTCACCGCACTGGAAGATTGGCCAAAGAGAGACGCGTGTGTGGTGTGATAAGGATAAGGAGAGACAGAGAAATGAGAGCACACGGGTGTGTGTGAGAGAGATAAAGGGGGATCGGAAGAGTGGGGGAGAGAGAGAGAGAGATTGTGTGTGTATGTGTGAAAGAGAAATGGAGCAAGAGGAAACACGTATGTGTGTACTCGTGTGTGTGAGAGAGAGAGAGAGAGAGAGAGAGAGAGAGAGAGAGAGAGAGAGAGAGAGAGAGAGAGAGAGAGGCTGTCGGGACAGGATAAGGTTCCTATTCTAAATCGTCTGACCACTCCCAACAGGGTAGAACCGAAATCTGATTACACTTTCTTTTGCTTGCTAGTTTCTCACTATGTGTTTATCTGGTCATATATATCTATTTATATCTATATATATATATAATATATATATATATATATATATATATATTAATATATTTCCAAGCCACGCTATTATCATATACAGAAATCACGAGATTACATAGTTCTCCTTCACTTTACCCGTTATGTTGGCGTGCAACACCAATGACCTAGAGGGCAAGTCACGCTGTTGAATATATTAGATTAAATATTTGGCACATACATGAAAAAAAATCAGATTTGACATTCAGCTTTATGATGAGCAATAGTGTAATTCTATTCGTCTCTAGTTTGAATGCTTGTCAATGAAATACTTGTATTTCTTAAATAGAATGCAATAAAAATGACATGATTTTAATATTAAGATACATTTTTTTGTACTGGATTCGTCGACGAAAAATCAATGCGTATCTTGTTACTATTATCACACATTAATAGACCCTCGTTTTAAAATGGTTGGAATCGCGTGGTCTAATAGTTAGAGTAGGAAATGGACTCATCGCCCAGAGTTCGAATCCTGGACGAAGGTACAGTTCACATAGCTCCAATACCCTTGGGAAAGCTATAAATCCAATTACTCTCTCCCCAGCTATGGGTAAATCGTAGGGCAGACTGGGCTCTTTAATCGGAAAGAGACGGAAAACTCTGAATTCAAATTTGTTAAACTCCGCTTGGAGTGGTCACTAGTAGAATAGGCTCAGTCCTAATTCAGTGATCTCTCACTATTTTTTCTCTGTAGGAAATGGACATTCTGGAACTCTGGGAGTGTGAGTATGCCTTTATCGGTATTACTCCCTATTCTACCCTGATCCGGAGTTAAAATAACCGTTAGGGTTCCATTTATGGATTTAATAGAAAAAATAGTTTGCAAATATGCTTTTAAATATGAGTTTAAAAGTTCTTCAATGCCCAACAAGAATTAATAGAACAAAACGTCTTCAGCATGAAATAACATAACAAGGTTGACATGCCGTAAAATCCTAAAAGGAAAGAAAGAAAATGGACGCGGTAACCGGAGTTCAAATCCTGGATGAGCCTGTTGTTATGTAATGAACTCAGGAAGTGTTGGTAATTAAATAACACGTTTGCCACGCTAGAATGTGACACAAGGTCGCAAGTATGGGGAATCCGACGAGGGACTCTTTTGAGTATTCTAGCCGATCCCAACAGTGCTGTAGTTTGGGTGGTTTCGATTCTTTTCCTGACATTCAATTCACCCAAATTATTTTCCAGAGCTTTGGGGACCGTTCGAAGCGCAATAATTACAATTTGTATAACTTTCACCTTCATGCTCGAGTTTCTCAATTCTTTGGCAATGTCTATATATATGTCTATCTTCTCGCCTTTATTATTATAATCGCTAGTAGTATAGTAGTGAGAATATTACACCTCCTCCGCCATAGACAGTATGTAATATAGGGTCAATTTATAAGCGGAATAAAGATTGTTTGTATTAAAATGTGTCCTTCTCATACAGTGGTAGCCTAAACAATGCTAAAAGTCCAATAGCACCTATTATTTACCTATATCTGGAGGAAGAAATTTCCTTATGGCATTAGCACCACAGTGAAACGTAAACATCCCCCTCGGGGATTTGAACTCTGACTGCCGTTTCCATTTCCTACGATGATAACTGTTATGATAAACATACCTCTAGTAGTAGTAGTGGTAAATTAAGTAATGTGGAAAATATTAAGGATTTAAAAACATTTCGTATGAAGAAAGACTTTAAGATTGACATACAGATTATCGACGAACCAGAAAAGATATGATTGAAGTCTACATAAAATATACTGATGGATAACAAATTTGGGTCTATCAAACATAGCCCAAAAAAATCAATACCAGAGGTCCTAAATTAAAATTTTCAAAAACATTTTGCAAAACAAATGTGAGGCAAAATTATTTTAGTTACAGTGTAGTAAACTCATGGATAAAACTATTATCATCAGGAGTGAAAGCCCCATCTCTGAACTCTTTGAGGCAAGTTTGGATTAATTGTGGAAAGAATATAAATATTCAGTGGAAATAAGATAATTTTTTTTAAAGATAAGGAACAGCTGACAGGTCTCAGACCTAATATGCTTGCTGAAAAAGATATCTTATGATAGATTGTATGTTTATCTGTTATCGAAACTACGTCCGCACCATCATCGCAATTCCCTTAGATATTTACGTTATATTCTCAATGGTTATTAAATAATCATTATTTAATCTTAATTAGCATCTTAATAACAAGGTCACTAGATGAGATAGATTTGCCTCAAAACAGCTCATATTATCAATGTGTTTAATATTCTTCGATGTGGGTTCTATATCATTAAGAAATAGATATTTATTTATTTTTGCATTCCGGTTTTGATAAAACCATGTTTAATATGTAATATGTTATTGATTTCTAATATTATTGTTTTATTCTCAGATGTATTAAAAGTAATCCTATGTACAGTTTTATATTGAAATCATAATAAAGTAAAAATAAGTTTTTGTTCCTATTTAATATCATTGGTGTTTCTAATTCAATATAACATTTAATTATATTAAAACTTTTTGCTAGCAATATTAGTAATATATTAAACAGAACTGCTTTGTTTTTATAAACCAAAAACAGAGACAATGGATGAATCGCCCATAAATATTCTAAGCATTTTGTAAGCAGTGTCTTTGGCCGCATTTCAAATTTACTATGCGTTCTTGGTGCAGTGTTGTTTACTAAGACGGATGCTATCCAAATTATTCCGCTGAGCGCATTCACGAACAACGCAACAGGTAGAAGTATTTTGAAAATATGATGTTCAGGAAAATTGATACACTTACCTTACACTTAACTATATGTGAGTCATTGCGTTGAAGTACATTGTCAAATTGTAGTTGAACAATGAAAATATCGGATGTGTTCTAAGGAATGTTACCACAATCCATCACTTCTGCTTCTTCTTGAGAGATTAACAATTCCCTACCTCTGCCTATGAATCCAGTTTAAATTACGGTAAATTGCTTTCGACATCGAATTTTGTATGCAGAGAGAAACAGTGCCTGTTTGGATGACTTGATAATGGCTTAGGCACACATAGGAAGTGGGTTAGCTCAGTCGGTAGAGCGTTCGGCTAGAAATCACAAGGTTCCTAGTTCGATACCGGTCCTCGCCAACTCAGCGTTATGAGTAGCACAGGGATCTGTGCGGTAAAGTAAGGAGCTGATGGTAGGTGTGGCGCTCCACCTCAGATGCAAAAACAATCCCCTTGGTCTAGCGCTAGTGAAAAGGGGATAGACTCCCTCGGTGATTGGCTGATACCGACATTAGGTCGCCCCGACCACTTTACTTTTTTACATAGTTGTTAAAGTCCCCATAATTGAGGCGAAAATTATAATTTTCTGAAAATAAATTTATCAGAAATACCAAAAATTGGAAATTTAAACAAAAATATTTTCATGATTTGCTATCTTTACATATACTGGTGGAATTGAAAATCAGAATCATGACCATCCAGAGAACAGTATATTGAGATTGGCGACAATACACAGAAGAGTAATGGAGTCCAATGGAGACTTGTTACTCACACTCCATTGAAAGACCAGCAGCTTTTTTTGGTTTGAAAATAATCGAAAGGAATAATACTAATGATTATTATTTTATTTTGATCCATTACAGTTTTCCCTACCCTCCTTAGCCGGTGCTTTACTCGGGGCTGCGTGACAGCATGTCTCCTCGGGTATCCAGGGATCTTCTGAGTGTTCTACCCGATCTTAACAATGCTGTAGTTTGAATCGTCTCAATCCTTCCTCTGATTTCCAGTTTACCCAGACTCTTGAGGACCGTTCTCATGACACCAATTATTACTGGTACGAACTTCACGTTCATGTTCCAAACTTTTCTCAGTTAGTTGGCAATGTGCAAGTATTATTATTATTATTATTAACTCCTTTTGAGGTTTCACATCAGCATTAGCTGATGGTCTATCACTGGAATCTGAGTGACAGCAAGTCTCCTCAGGTCTCCAGGACTCTTCTGAGTATTCTGGCAGATTGCAGCAGTGCAGTTTTCTGAATGGTTTCAATCCTTCCTCTGATATCCAAACTTTCCAAACCCTTTTCTAATTATTTTGGGACTGTTCCAATTGCACCAACTACAATTGGTATCACTTTCACTTTCCATAACTTTTTTCAGTTCTCTGGCAAATGTCCAGATATTTGTCCATTTTTTCATTTTCCTTTAGTTTCACCCTGTGATCTGCTGGCACTGCAAAATCCACCAGTTGACCCGTTCTTTTCTTTTTTGTTTATCAACACTATGTCTGGTCTTCTTGCTGTGATGAGGTGATCCGCTTTTATTTCAAAGTCCCAGAGAGTTGTATACGTTTCGTTCTCAAGAACAGATTCTGGTTTATGCATATACCATTTTGTTGTGTGGTCAAAATTTAATTTTTTGCATAATTCCCAGTGGATCACCTTCCCAAACCAGTCGTGTCTAGTTTTGTATTCTCGTTGTGCTAGTTTGCTACATTCGCAGATTATTATTATTATTAGTGTTGTTCTTGCTATTGTTCTTATGAGTGCTGCTGCTTTTGCAATTCATATCAATACTATTAATTGATAAAACAGAATGGAAGTAGTGGGGAAGGTAATGGCCGTAACGGTGATTAACCATAATTCACTAAAAAGCGGGAAAATCTTTACGATATTTGATTCATGGCGGCTTTGATACGGTGCAACAAAAGAGACATTTTTGACATTTCAATTTGACAGTTTTCACTTCTTTGTGGTTATTAGGATGACATTTTTTCAATGTTTGCAAAAAGGATAAAGAAAGAAAAATGACAAGAAGGAGAAAAAATAAGAAAAATTAAAACCCAAAGTCGAAGAAAAAGGGAGAAATAAAATTAACTTCTGGAAAGAATTTACGTTTGTTTCCATTGTTTATTTGTTTGTTTTCTTTTTAGTTTTTTATTTGTTTCGTAAGAAAAATTATTCTATTTTTCAACCTCCATTTTTTTTTTTCGTTTATTTTCCATTTTTTTTTTTTTCATCGTCAGATTCAATCGCACTCTTTTGTTTTCATTCATTATTTTCTTTTTTTTATATTAAAAGAAAATTAGCCATTTTTATGTCTTTTCTTTCATTTTTCCTTCTAAAATGTTATACCTCTTTGTCTTGTGTACATTTATGCTTTTTCTTTCGAAGTTTTTTTCGTAGTTATATATATTGTTCTTTCATTTAAAAATCTTTCTTTCTTTCTTTAAACACTTTTTTCCTTTATTTCTTGGTTCGTTTTTACATGCTGACTTCTCTTTCTATTTTTTCATTCTTCATTTCCTTCATAATTTTCTTTCTTTCTCTCTTTTCATTCTATCGTTATTTCTTTCTTTACATTATTTTATTTTGTTTTCCTTTCTTTCTTTTTTGCGTTTTTCCTTATTTCATCATTTTATTTGTTTTTTTTATCTATTTTTATATCGTTTATTTTTTTGTTGTTTACATTAATTTATTTTGTCATTCCTTTCTGCATTGTGCATTATTTCTTTCCTTTACGATTTTCTTTGCTTCATTATTTCATTCATTCATTCTTTAGGTCTTTACTTTTGGTCTTTCATTTATTTTCCTTCATTTCCTACTCTTAACATTTCAATGACTTCTTTCCTTCGTTTCTCCTTTTCTTTGTCTGTTTTTTCTTCTTTTGTTTGTTCGTTCCTAACATTAATCTTACATTTATCTATTTTGTCTTTTCTTTCTTTAAATTCGTTATTTTCTTTATTTCATGATTATTCATTTCTTTTTCTTTTTTTAAAATCATTTATTCGATATTCTCTATTTCAAATCTTTTATTTGTTTTCGCACAGTTCTTTCATTTTTTCCTTGTTTCTTCCATCTAAATTCATATGTATCCCTTTTTTATACTATTTCTTTGAAAAATTTATTTTTCCTAAAAATTCTTTATTTCTAAATTTCTTTTATTTATTTTGCCTTATTTTATTCTCTTATCATTTCCCTTTTCTTTCTTTCTTTATTTTCGTTCGTTCGTTCGTTCGTTCGATTCTTACATTAATCTGTTTTGTCTTTCTTTTTCTTTCTCTTCTATTTTTTTCTTTCATTTATGGTTTTCTTTGCTTCCTTCTGTCTTACATTTTATATATATATATATATATATATATATATATATATATATTTGTTATTCCCTATATCAAATATTTCTTTTGCCTTTTACACCTTACTTTTATTTTGTTTGTTTCTTCCATTTAAATTCATATGTATCTTTCTTATCCGAATTTCTTTGAAAACATCTTTTTCCCGTAATATTCCTTATTACTTGAATATATTTCTTTTGTCTTTCCTTTCCTTAAAACATTTCTTCTCCTTTTCTTTTAAATTTCCTTCTAAAATTTCGTGACTTCTCTTCCTTTCCCTTTTCTTAGTTTTTTTCATTTGTTCTTTCTTCCTTTCAGATATTTCATTTCCATAGTTATCTCCCTTTGTATCTTGTGTCTTTTATTCATTTTCTTTTCAAAATCGTTGCTTATATTTCGCGGAAGTTTCCCTCCATTTTCCTCCATTCTTAACACATATTTTTTCTTTGTCTCTTTTGTACTCACCTATCCCCTTCGGTACCGAATCAGTAATTTTCTTTCTATAGCTTTATATTCTATCACAATTCGTTTTCTTATCAATAAATTTGATTTTTGACTGAATTTTTGTTATGCTTATCGACTGATCTGTCCATTTTAACAACGTTATAATATATATATATATATATAATATATATATATTAATGTGTGTGTGTGTGTGTGTGCATGTTTTTGTATTTGTATATATATGTCTGTATATATATGTATGTGTATATACAGGTGTGCGTATTTGTGTGTACATATGTGAGTTTTTGTCTACTAGTTTATATCGATAACACTCAACATGGTCATTTATGTATGTTTTCTCTCTCTCTCTCTCTCTCTCTCTCTCTCTCTCTCTGTATATATATATATATATATATATATATATATATATGGGAGAAATGTGAGGAGGTTAATCCGACAATATGTGGAGAAAAGTAGACACACATGGGATGTTATGGAAACTGGATGTTTATTGTCGACGATGCAACGTTTCGGTCATTTAGACCATCATCAGGACCAAAGCCCAGTTCTAGCTTCAATGAAGGACATTTTCATTGTGAAAAACTCATACACACGCTACGTTTGTGTGTGTACATACATATATATATATATATATATATATATATATATGTACACAAACAAACGTATTTAGGCAGCACATTTTATTGTAGGAATATTTTTTTATATGACAAATAAGGTTCTAGGCTAGTGTTTTTTAATTGACAATCTAATATAAACATATCTATTTTTATAACGTTATTCTTTTACTGTAAGCTTTTACTGTAAGCTTCTCTCTCTCCTTTTCATTCCTTCTCCTTGTTGGTGTGTGTATATAATAGATGAATAGGTTCCCCCTATTTCTCTCTTTCTCATATATATTAAAGAAATAATGAATAGTTAATGAATGAGAAACGTATTGGCATATGAAGGTGCTCAATGTTAAAATAGCAGAACAGAAATTTATAATCAAATATTATATATTATGAATTTAATATCTCGCTATTAAAGTTTCATGCTTACTGCAATCATCAGACGAGACGTTCAAAATATTAAGATTTAAACTCTTAACATTTTGACCGTCCCATCTGATGATTGCAGTAAGCATGACACTTTAGTAACAGGATATTAACTCCATATTGATTTTATATATATATATATATATAATATATATATATATATATATATATATTATACAAGTTTAAATGGTGTATGATATGTACCTAAGTATCTACCTATGAAAAGATTCCGTACTTTAAGATTCTCCTCTCTGACACTTTATCTCTCGTGATGTATGTCTCGTTATCTAACAATTCCAGCCTTTTCATATCTATTTATCAAAGTAAAGAATTCTTTTATCGTATTCTCATTCTTGATAATCCTTCTGAAGTTCAAAAATCACGTCGTGATTTTTAAAGTTTTAATAAGGTCACTTTCAGAATTCCGACAGTTCCTTTTGTTATACTTCGTTTTTCAGCCTTTTTCATGAGTTTTCCCCTCGAGCCTCGCAACTCGATGACCTTTTACGGTTCCTTTTTATTCAGCGTATATCATCAAGTGATCTTGTCTCGATCGTCTTCTTTCTCCTCCTTTTCTTCTTCCTCTTCACTGGCACAAAATGTCTGTCTTTGATGGACGCAACATTCACCAGATTTGTGACCTTAAAATGTCACTGAATATTTGGTTTTATAAAGAGAAACATTTATAAAAAAATCTAAAACATTAAAATCTAAAATTAATTAAATATGCATTAATCAGCGTTGTAATTCGTATATTTCTTTTATTTATTTTGTTTTGTGGCATATCAACCCTGTAGGTTATTAAATACCGAATCTTTTTTGTATATATATATATATATATATATCAAATTGACTGATAAGGAAGGGGTGATTCTATTTGGGATCAGCGAAATCTCACTATACATCCTTACTGAATGCTCTTGTAGGTGAAAACTTGTAGAATAATACAAGAGATTTTTATAAATCTCTACGAGAGCTCAGTGTATAACTAATTATATAAACAGCAATATTTAACCTTCAACGAAAAAAAACTTAACCCCTTCATCACCATTGCTCTCTGGTACACTCTTACCCGGAATGGTAGTACCTGTTAGTGTCCTATCTATGGGTGAAATAGAAGACATGAGTTTATAAACAAAATTGTATCATCCATTAAAAATAAAACTATTTCAAAACTTTGTTAGCATTAAACATTTTTTTACCAATAGAAGTATTCGGCATAAAATAACGCAAGGGGTTGACATGCCATAAAACCTAACCAACCAAACCAAACCCATCTATGGGTTAAATAGAAAAACATGGGTTGATGAATAAAATTGTATTATCCATTAAGAATTGATTTATTTCAAAACTTTATCAGCATTAAATGACCCACTGAGGTTGATATGCCGTAAACCAAATCAAATCAATGTGTGATAACTAATTAATCATATAAAGAGCAATATTTAACCTTCAAGGAAAGAAAAACTTAAACCCTCATTTGACTGACACATTTATTTCGACTAGAGACTCAATATGAGTCTAGTCTCTTCAGATATATTATACAAAATTGTATACTCTATTTAATTGTATAATCAATTTTGTATAATCTATCTGAAGAAATGTTCAATGTTATTTTCAATTCATGAATTACCCGAACATTTTTTCTAATTTCTTTCCTTCTTTTGTATATTTCATTCATTTATTCTTTCTTTCTCCATTGTTCCCTTTTAAATTCAAAACTTCGTGCTTTTTCCTTCACATATTAATTTCTTCCTTTCTTTCGTTGGATCAATCCCTCCCGTGATTTAATCCATTCTGAGTGTTAAGTGTGTTTCTAGGCTTCTCAATTTTAACTTCTCATCAGATTCCTTTCTTACTTTCTCATGGGAGGAAGAAATCCCAGAGACGAATTTATTGAAGGTTTCGCTCACATATTATACATTACAAAAATGCCGGAAGGTCAACCATTCATAGTTCGTCGTCCTATTTGAGATCTTGTGACATGATCATAAGCTTCTGTTTGATTAACAGAAGCTGGTTCACCGAGGTGAAGCTTTATTATATTGAAAGACCCAAACACTTAATACTCTTTGAAGAACATCACTGCCAATATGGCCTTAATTATTAGATAACAAGTATAAAGCAGACTAGTTATCAAATAAATATGTTTTTAGAAGATATGAAATTTGAAATTTAAAATTAGGTGTTTCATATTTTAAAGGAATTTTATCAATCAATTAGGTATTTAAATTGTTGTTCAAGACGCTACTACTGATGACTTTAATCATCATCATCATTTCGCACTTTCAGCGCGGATATCCATGACAATCTCTCTCCATCCGTCCCTATCGCTCATCATTCTCGGAGGTCCTCTATGCAGCATCCTGCATCCGCACAGAGCTGATCAACGTACATTTTTGCTAGTCGGCCCACACTGGCTTGTCCATGTGCTGGCTTCCACAGGAGGACGTCGCTTATGAGTTCGTCCTTGCTTTTCCAGCAGTGTCCCGCGTGTCTTGTCCGTCTTACTCGGATGGTTTGGGTGATATGTGGTAGGTGGCTGTACAGCTGTTTTTACGTAGGGTGCTGTTGAAACGTCTTGTTCATGATCACCCGCAGCATTCTTGTACAACTCTCATCTAATGTATTCTCTAGTCACTTGGTTAGGGTCCCGGAAGTGCAGCCATACAGCAGTACTGACACAACAACGGCCTGGAAGAACTGTCTGTTTAACTTGTCTGTGGGATTGGACCTCCATATGATCGATAGTTTATTTACAGCGGCCCAGGCTTTTCCTATTCGTGCATTAACGTCGTTTTCTGTGGAGGAGAGGTTACTGCCTAAGTGTCTAAATTGTTCTACAGAGTTTAGGAGTTTGCCATCGATGGTTGAGATATCGCTTTTGTTTTTAAAAGACATGAACTCAGTTTTATCAGAGTTCACGTACAGGCCGACATTTCGAATAGTAATGTTTATTTTAAAGAATATCGAATTATTTCCATTGAATTGGTTTGATTGAGGAAATATGGTTTGGTGCACTTTTCAGATATATTCTTTTCTCCATGTTACTTTTCATTAATTCTTTACTCTTTTCTTTTTAGTAAAGAATTAGTTCATAGTTATCTCTATAAAGAAGTATATATGAATATGTGAGACTATCTCTCTATATAGAATTAGTGTAGTGACGACTATCTCTCTATATAGAATTAGTGTAGTATATGTGAGACTATCTCTCTATATAGAATTAGTGTATGAATATGTGAGACTATCTCTCTTCTGTGAATATGTGAGACTATCTCATATGAATATGTGAGACTATAGTGACAATATATGAATAAGGTTATCTCTATAAAGAATTAGGTAGTGCCAATATATTTTATATTTCTGTAGTTTTGATTGCATTTGTCTTGCTGCTGAAACGGAAGGAATCATATGAGTACATTTCTCTTGGCATTATCTTATCACTTGATTTAAGATATACATATTAGTAATGTACAAATTTTAAAGAATTTCGAATTATTTACATTGAATTGGTTTGATTGAAGAAATATGGTTTGGTGCATTTTTCAGATATATTTCTTATTCTTTTCTCCATGTTACACTTCATTGATTTTTTTTACTTCTTTTCTTTTTAGTAAAGAATTAGTTCAATGACAATATAATAATATGCGAGGTTATCTCTATAAAGAACTAGAGTGTAGTGACAATAATAAAGAACTAGAGTGTAGTGCCAATATATGAATATGTGAGGCTATATCTATAAATAATTAGTGTAGTGCCAATATATTTGACATTTCTGTAGTTTTGCTTGCATTTGTCTTGCTGCTGAAACGGAAGGAATCATACGAGTACATTTCTCTTGGCATTATCTTATCACTTGATTTAAGATGTACATGGGTTAACCTGTGTAGATCGCTCTTAAATTGAATTACATTTGGTATTATCTCAAAACTGACGGAATTTAGAAATAAACGCATTTGGATTAGAATAATGGGATCTATTCATTTACTCATCAACCCTACTCAACCCATTCACTATCTTTCAAATCTTAGGAGCATTTCACAGCCACTCCGCCCTCTCTTTACAAGAATTATCTTTATCATCTTCATCACATCCACGAGGCAAACCTGAATGATCAAGCTTCATTTATATTAACGCTACAGTAGGGAACTATCAAGTATGCATCAGACTCATTATAATAGCTAATTATTCAGTAAGACGACATTGCAAAGCTCTTGGGGTCAACGTTCTTAGAATGCACCCATGCACCAGTGTAAAAGAACCCGGTTGTATCTGGGTCGAACTCGCGTCCTTCGGAATGCAATATACTCCCCCTCTTCCCCCCAAAAAAAACTACTTAAGTGTGACGTGGACGCACGAAATCTGATATCTAATGTCAATAAAAATTTATATACTAAGCTCAGCTTAGATTCGGCACAACAGAAGTAGGGAGCGCCCAATGAGAATCGAACTCACTAACAATGGTTTACGAACCCAGCTTGCTAACCATTACATCACTTGAGGTGCTCTAATGTTTTCATATATAGTTATTTACTAAGCTTAGATTTGTCGTAAGGCCAGAAGTATGGGGCGCCCGTTGAGAATCGAACTCACTAACAATGTTTTGCGAATCTAGCTTGTTAACCATTACACCACGTGACGTGCAATAAATAGAAAAGCCAATAGTCATTTGGGGTGGGGGAGTTTCCAAAGGTACCAGTGTTATAGATTCTGTAAGACAGAAGAATAATTAAAGTTCCAATTACCGTCGAACTGGGAAGACAAGGCAACAAACGATTGTAACTCAAATACAAACTCGAATGCTACAAAGTCCACTGCAAAATGACAAAGTATATATAAGAATCCACAATGTCATTCAAATCAAACAGTCAAGCAGCCAATCAGAAGTCAGGGAGTGGAATCAGCCAAATCACCCAGATTCATGAATGGATCATTCTTGATCCCTATTTATCCCAGCTGTCTTGGACACTGCTGGAGTCGTACTTAGTCTACTGTTGGTTTTAATAACAGCAGCTAACTGACCTCAATAAAGACGACATTGCGAACCATTGTTTAAACGGGTTTTTAAAACGATTAACCGAAGAAGGCTCAATAAAACATTTCTGGGTCATGAATGATACAAGGTTTGGTTTCTTTAATGGCATATCAACCTGCAAAGGTTATTTAACACCAAACTATGCCCCCTCCTATCGGCTGGGGCATTAGAATACGCTGACTGTACCTCTGCATATGTGTGAGATCCACATTCCCCCCATGTGGCTACATGCTGGCCGTCGGTGGAGACTCGTGATGCTTAAAGACGAAATCCTGTTTTTTTTTCTTTTTGTTTCTTTCATTCACCGGTGCCTTTCTTTCATTCATATCATGCTTTCTTTCTTCTTGTCTTTCATTCGGCCGTACTTTTTTCTTTTTGTTCATTCATTCTTTAATCTTTGTGTTCGTTCACGTTTTCCTTTATTTTCCTTTCTATCATTTCCTTCTTTTGTTACTTCGTTCTTGAATTTTTCTTTTTACTTTCATATTCTTTCTCGTTCTTTTAGTCTTTCATTCGACAGTAATTTCTTATTTTAATTCATTTTTCTTTTATACGTCTGGTTGTTCATTTGCTTTCTTTCTTTTGTTTCTTTCATTCCTCAGTATCATTTTTTCATTCATTTCGTTCAATCATTCTCTCTCTCTCTCTCTCTCTCTCTCTCTCTCTCTCTCTCTCTCTCTCTCTCTCTCTCTCTCTTTCTCTTTATTTTTTCTGTCTTTCTTTCCTCTTGTCTTTCCTCTTGTCTTTCTTCTCTTTTTTCTTTTTTCTCTTTGTCTTTCATTCGGTCTTTAATACGTGTATTCATTAACTTTTGTTTATTTTTCTTTCTCTCATTTCTTTCTTTTTTTGTTCTTTAATCATTCTTTTTTCTTTTCTTTTTTTTTTTCTCTCATTCATCTATTCTTTCTTTCTGCTTTCTTCTTTCTTTCTCTTCATCTCATTCATCCTTCTTTTCTTTCTTTTTCTTCATCTCATTCATTCTTCTTTTTTTCTCTTTCTTTCTTTTCTTCTTTCTTTCTTTTCTTCTTCTTTTTCTTTTCTTCTTTCTTTCTTTCTTTCTTTCTTCTTTTCTTTTCTTCTTCTTTTTTTCTTCTTTCTTCTTTCTTCCTTCTTTTTCTTCCTTCTTTCTTTTTTCCTCCTTTTTTCTTTCTTCATCTCATTCATCCATTCTTTCTTTTCTTCTTTCTTTCTTTCTCTTTCATCCATTCTTCTTTTCTTTCTTTTCTTTTTCTTTTCTTTTTTTCTTGTTTCTTTTTCTTTTTTCTTCCTTTTTCTTTTTCTTTCTTCTTTTCTTTCTTTTCTTCCTTTTCTTTTTTTCTCTTTCTCTTTTTCTTTTCTTCTCTTTCTTTTCTTTTCTTTTTTTTTCTTTTTCTTCTTTCTTTTCTTTTTCTTTTTCTTTTTTCTTTTCTTTTCTTCTCTTTTTTCTTTTCTTTTTTTTTCTTTCTTTCCTATTTCATCTCATTCATCCATTCTTTCTTTTTACTGTCTACCGTTTGTATCTACATCCTGATTTATTCCATCCTCTTCTCGTTGGATTTTTCTTTTTATTATTTTTATTATTTTTATTCTCGAAAGCCATAACATTCCATTCTTTTCATTCTCTCAACTTCCCACACTTTTCTTCAGGTTTTCTATCATTCCGATTTAGTTTCTTCATAGAATAGATCATTTGAATTCCATGCTGTGTTATGCTGTCATGATCTGACCTCCTGTCCGTCACGGTTTTTCATTGGTTGAGAAATGTTGCCAAGAGGTGCCAATCTACTCTACATATATTGCTATTTAGTTTAGTTTGATACAAAAACACCGAGAAGAAACAAACCAATGTATATAGGTAAATTGAATTAGGAGACGGACTTGCTAACATTCGTGTAAGGTTAGCTCTACGATCATTTCTTCTCTTGGTGAAACAATCATATCTAGAACAACAGTCTCAACTCCCACGTCTCAATGTTTAGATTCCAGGGCAT
>CM042159.1:37562927-37567927 GCA_023376005.1 Doryteuthis pealeii | reverse complement strand
AAATTATAAAAGGACAAGAAATTAGAAGGAGCAAAATGATAAAATAAAGGTAATAAAAGAAGAAAAGGCTGACGAATGAGGTACATTAAAAGAAAAGAAAAGGAAAACTGAATGGAATGAGGAAATTTTGAAAATGGAAAAAAGGACAAGAAAGAAAAAAGAAATTTGATGAATAGGGATAATTTTGAAAAAAGGAAAGGGGAAATAAAGCTGACGAATGTGGCAGATTATGGGAAAATATGAAAAGAAAGAAAGAAAACTGATTGACGGGGTAAATTATGGAAAAGGGAAGAAGGAAAGAAAGCTGATGAATTATGAAAATGGAAAATAGTCGGAAAGAACGGAAGAGAAAGAAAATAGTACATGTTATACAACGATAATTTTGGCATTAAATAACCCACACAGTTTGGTATTTAATAACCCACGATCGTTCTTATATGATTAAGAAACCAAAGTAAACCAAACCGAGAATTGTTGAAAGAAAAAGAAAAAACGGAATATGGTCTGAGATAGGAAAAAAGAAACAATGGAGGAATACAGTATGTAATATTGTATGTAGAAATACAGAAAAAAGAGAGAGGGGGAGGGGTACTATAAGAGGACTTACAGTCATGTCAAGTTGAAAGTATCGGCTCCAGCCAGACTAGCAAACTTAAGCATCAAAGAGTTTGTTTGGTACTTAGATGGGTGACCACTTAGACCAGCAAGTAGCTCAATCAATTTGAGTTGTGTCGGGCTGTTGAAGTGCAATCTTTGTAAATTGCAACAATAATGGAAGGAAAAGGATAAGGAAAGAAAGCAACGAAGAAACGAGAGAATGACAGGAAGTTAGGAATAAACAAAAAATAAACATTGTAGATATAAGAAATAAAATGGGAATAGAACCATTTTTTCTTAAATTGAGAAAAATAAATCAATACAAAAAAAGAGTAAAGTAAAGGGAATCATGTGATGAAATAATGTTATATACTCGTTCAATCTTTTTAAAAAATTCTATTTTACTCATGGGAGCCTAACAAGTACTACTACTCCGGGTTATAGTTGACCTGGGAGTAATGGCGATGAAGAGGTACTTCAAGTTCCTCAGAGCTCCAGAATGGGAACTTCACCATTAGGTGTAGTTTAACGTCAAACCCAATACAATAGACCCTCAGCCATGCCTTCTAGCACATATATGATAAAGAGTTGAGGGATTGCTATAAGGGCAAAGGGTTTGAGATAATCATATAGGTGCTAGGGCTTGACATGACCAGTCGATTGATCAAAGCAGCATCTCTGACTGTCCACCAAGCCTAAGTAAATAGCATCATGGACTGCTCAGCCACCAAAGCAAACAGGTGGTACCATTGGGGATATTTTACTCTTCTACAGAGGTACAGTCGGTTTATTGTGCCCTAGTTGACAGAGCGGGATTAACTGAGACAGTTGCTGAGATGATAGATGATAATCTTACTCGTTACACTTCTTCTTACTGGTTCTACCTCAGCCGGGTTTTTAGTTCTTAGTTCTGTTAATTTCTTCGCGCTGTCATCTCTTGTTTTTAAATTACTTAACAATACTTGGTTGTTTCTTAATAAAACTTAATTTCCAAACCCAGCCTATGATTCCGACACGGATCGAGAAGCGACATCAGAGAAGCAAATCTGCGTCGTATCTATACTAAACTAAAACTCATTCTCATGCCTGTACCGGAATGTCAGTTGGAATGTCACCGTTGTCAGTCATCGTCCTCAGAAACTTTAAAACGGACCCCGGCATTTTTATTCTAATGGAACTTATTTAAAATTCTAACTACAGGTACGTACATAAATGCTAAGCTGATTATTAGAGGGTACATTACGACTATTGTAAAAATAACTACATCCGAAGGGAAATTTTTTTTTCATTTAATCTTTGGATTATATATATATATTAAATATACATACACAAATATAATTATATACACACACACACACACACACACACATATATATGAGTATACATTCACAAATATAATTATACACACATATATGATACATATGTAAATGTTAAAGATACCTATTTATACCTACACTCATATAATCATGTATACACAAACAAATATATATATATATATATATATATATATAATATATATATATATATAAGATATGCTAGATAATCATACACATACACACATATTCTTGTTTTGTCCCGAAAATATACTTTTGTCATAAATATAACACATTGGTTTCAACATAAATTCATATTCCAGAGGAAATATCGTGATCTCAATGGCGTCACATATTTTTTTACTTAAAGAAATAAAAATGGCGCCAATCGTTTTACCTTCAAAGTTCTTTTGATGGTAAAACTATTGCCTAAGACACAACTGGTTCCAAAATACTAGACATCAAATATTTATTTTCCCCTATCCCCACTTCTCTTCCGTTCACAAATGTTCGACTGTCCATGCTAAGCATCATCTTCCCGCCCAAAACCATACGCCATGACACTTAAACAGATCGCATGAAACAGAAAGTCTACATGAAGTTTATGACATTTAAATCTGTGCGTATGAATTGTTCTTCTTCGTGACTGTTATCATATCGAATAGACATGTTTTCTTTAAGTCCAGAAGCTTCATCATTGCAGAGACATCTTTATTTTCTATATATTTATACTGGTGTTCCTTAATATTCTGTCCGTTATCATCTTGCAATACCCTCGGGTTAAAAAATGAGACCATCCAAATCGTCCAAGATGAAATGCAAAATGTAAATATTGATCATCTGGTGTCGAAACCACCGAATTTTTTTTTAATTCTTATGAGTGTCATCACCTCAGCTAACATAATGGAACATTAAGTATTTCTGATAGAGAAAGGACATGCTACACAGAAAAATATAAGAAAGAAAGAAACAGGAGGCGTTGAGAATGCGAAAACAATAACACTAATCTGTTTCAATTCAATATTATATATATATATATATAATATTATATATATATATATATAGGGTCATCCACAGACACGTGTTTCGACTTATCAAGTCTCTTCAGTGTGGCTAGACATTTTGTAAGCTACGTACAACCGGTTGGGAGTCAGTCCGGCACCTTAACCATTAAGCTGTCTTCACTTACAGAATGGGAAGGGGATTTTAACTGTTTTATTTCACACATCGCTTTGTGTGTAAAGGCCGTCACACACACATATATATATATATATATATTATATATATATATATATATATATATATATATAAAGGCGTGTCAAAAGTCTCGACAGGAAGCTGTATTTACCAAGACAGAAATGAACAATGAATGGAAGGTTATTTTTTTCAGCTTGGCAGTGACAAAAAGTACAAAAATCTTGATACTTTTTGCCACACGTGTGTGTGTGTATATATATGTATATATATAATATATATATATATATATATATATTAGCAAATATATGCACCCTCCGGGTGCAAGTATTTAGTTTTAATGTAATAAAATATTGTATTTAAATTAGAAAGGCTAATGAAACTAAATAAGAATACAGATAAAAAGATTTGAAACAGAGGGAGTATATAAAATATGAAACAGGGAGTATAAAAAAAAATGGAACAACTGAAACTTACTCTTCCATCACTCTCGTCTTTTATTGTTATTTTTTCTAATTTAAGTATTTAGTTATAAGAGGAAGTAAAGAATAAAATGACAGTTATTTTATCTTGTTAATGGATTTCATTTAAGATTCATTGAAGAGACTTTTGCTTATATTCATTAAAATAAAACCAAACAATTAGAAATCAATAATACTAAGCACATATCTATTAAATTCGATTTTTTAAGATCAATATGCAAATTAGCCTTCCCGTTCACACTGTAAACCGCTATTTTGTTTTATATATAAATATAATTGCATGTTGTCAGTATGTAGACATAGTTAACAGTATTAATAATGTAAGACAATTTTATCAATAGTTGAGGTTTAAATAAAAAATAAAATCATTGAGAAAGGGACATTAATAACTAAGGGAATTGTGACTTGAATAGTAATATAGTTTCGGTTACAGACAGAAAAACACACAATCTCCATTATAATAAGATATATATACTCTTAAAGTCAACTGCGCTTCGTTTGAAAAATGCATAGACAAGAAGCTGACAGTTACTAAACACCTGTTGACTTTATATTTACGCTCCCCTAATATGGTGCGTGTAGGTAATCCCTGATTTGATGAATATAATCTAATTTCTCTTCGTAGTTTCTCAGGCATCGTCATTCACACATTATTGGATGGTTCCTTGCAAGTATCTCTCAAATTTCCTTGTCTTTTTGCTTGTGGTTATAATCCCCTATTCACAAAATAATCTTATCTTACGAGCATCTGATTAAAGCCATCTTGGGATCAGGTATCTAATTAGTCACTTCCGGTAACTTCTCTTCCGGAAAACCAAGAATCGACTTGTCTTCTGTGTTGCTTTATTTGTTCTGTCTATTTCTCTTTCCTTTTGTGTAGCATCGTAGCTGGGTTGCCGTTGGGAAATGATTGCCCCGTGTCAGTTAAATACTCGGAAATGAAGGAATTACGAAAAGTCCCTTCTGGGAAATCTAAGAAAACTGGCTAGGATAAGATTTCCCGGCTTGTGCTTAGGGAAATACTTGATGAACATGAAACAATACAGGAATTTTCTTTTTCCAAAAGAAAATACTTGCAGATAAATAAAAATTTATGAAAGAATTCTGAGAAGAAGAAAATGAGAGATATTCAAAAAATGTTGATGATAAATTAAGAAGCACATCCACACAACTACCTACAACAGACACGCACGCACGCACGCGCGCACACACCACACACACACCCGTGTGTGTGTGTGAATTGAACCATGCTTAGCGTAACGGGTAACACTCTATGAAAGGGCCCAGAATAAGTCTATTTGCGTTTCCCTTGTTAATGAGTACATCACATACATTATATATATATATATATATATATATATATATTATATATATATATTACGATAAAAATGAGAACAATAGGAATTTTTTTTTT
>CM042159.1:37550427-37560427 GCA_023376005.1 Doryteuthis pealeii | reverse complement strand
ATAGCTGGAGGGAGAGTAGGATCCATACCTTTCCCGGGAGTATTAGCGCTAAGTGAAATGCAATTACAAAGTCCAGGATTTGAACCTGGGGCGACTGAAGTATAATATATCTTTTTGATCAAGCTATGGTCTTCTGAAGAGGCCATAGGCTGGCCAAAAAGGATCTCATTGAAATGTGACTAAATAAGGCTTATTTCGCAACGGAGTCATGCTTTCTGTCCACAAAGTTGTTCCATTGCTGTTTTAGTGATTGTATCCTATTGATAAAAATAGTCATCAATGATTTATATGACGTCGTCATATGGTCCTTTTATCTACCCACGTAGACAGCATTTAAAATAAAGACTATTATTAAACCCTTCGTCAGGACCTACTGCTACATTTTCAGTCAAAGTGTCCAAAACTGTCTCTGTTGAGTAAGCATTTTGTGTGCATTGATTAAGCAAAGGGGAATTCATAAAAGAAGGAAAGAAAATTCAAGTCACTGTTTGTGTAAACGTTAAAGTCCTATGAGACCATCAGTATTTGAAATGCAATTGGAATGTATTCGTGGTAGTTACCCAGACAGACCACTGTAAATAAAAAAGGAAGGTCACGTGGTACTATTTCCATATTAGACTGTTTGAAGAAAGAAGGAACACATGCCTGAATAACAAAGTTGAATGCCAAGTGAACTATTTAATATATATATATATATATATATATTATTGTTTATATTTTTGAAGGCAATTACAATGCGTATATCGTATAAAATTCGATAATTGTTGAAAATAATCATGACAAGTACAGCTGTTTCAACTGTATAAAGTTGAAATAGCTGTACGGTGATCCATTTCGCGTGAGTTATTTGTCATGATTATTTTCAACAATTATCGAATTTTATACGATATATGCATTGTAAAACCCCATTTTATGTCCATGTTTTTGCAATAAATGTTTTATTTTTCTTGCACCCGTTATGTTACAATACTAAATATATCTTTATTTTAATATTCACTTCAATGTGTATATTCTAAAAGCTTTATTTTGTGAGAATGCTTAGTTTTAAAGTGGGGGTTCGTTTTTACACTTTTTACTCGTAAATCCCTACCATAAAATGCCCAAGCCTAATTTTATGGCAGGAATTTACGAGTAAAAAGTTGAATATTACTTTTTGTTGTTATTTCTTTTCTTTTTGGCTTTGGTACTCTAAAATAAAAACGTTGGATTTTAATCATCGTCGACGAAAAAACAAAATTACGGTCATAAAAGGAGGATCCAATTTATGCCTAAATTGTAAAACGAGCCCCCACTTTAAAACTAAACATTCTCACAAAATGAAAACTTTTAGAATATGCACATTGAAATGAATATTAGAATAAATAGAGAAAATATATTTTGTATTGTAACATAACGGGTGCAAGAAAAACAAAAAAAAATTATTGTAAAAACACGGACATAAAATAGGGGTTCAGTTTATTTTATGGTAGGAATTTACGAGCAAATAGTCTTTTATTACCGAAAAACTGGGGTCATTTTTAGAATCAGATGCTTTTTGTTATTTTAAGTCTTGTAAAATCTGGGAATGCTTTTTGTATTCAATTTATTATTAGCATTCAGTGAGCAAAGATGAAAAAAAAACAAAAAACAAACAAAAAAACAACATACATACTGATATGAGCAACCTCCTTAAATTTTATGCTTACTGTACATCAAGGGGATGTGCTACTAACCTTTTAGCCTGCTTTTGAAATTCTCTTACAGATGTTGCGTTTTGCCAGGCTCTTGACGATGCACGAAACTCGGTAAGCTAACATCAGATTTCAAAGGAGTTTTGAAATTGCCAGTCCGAGGCGTATTAAGATAGCCTGCATCGACCGGCTTTTATAGTAACTGCGTGTGACGGGAAGGCAAAGGTCCTTTCGGGACACATTCCTAGTTAACAAGATATTCTGGCTTTAGAGATGAATGGATGTAAGCCAAGATCCTCAAACTACGTTTTCCTCCACTTTTATCATGCAATATCGGCGGGGGTTAGAGTCTCATCTAAGGGGCAAATAGATGTCTTTGAAAATTATTTGTATCTGATAAGAATGCTTGAATCCATTTTAACCCTATGCGAACAAATGATTATTAAATATGAATAGTTACTTGAAACATAATTATGTTTAAGAAATAGAAAAATAAAGGATTCCTAAATAAAGATGACTTTATTATTGGTGTTAGTCGACGTTAAAACGTTTCGGCTTTCTAATGAACCTTTATTAGGACATTAGGATTGTAAGAATGTTGTCTGAATGGATTAAAAACACAATGGTGTTTCTAAGAAATATCTTATAGTTTTGATCAATTTAGCCGTTTTCGTTTATGATAATGACATTCTTAATTTTTAAAAATGAACGTTATTCAAAATCCGGTTATCAGAATGTATACGTATACAATTTCCCCACTCCTGTTTATTGAGGTCAGTTAGCTGCTGTTATTCAAACCAACAGTAGGCTGAGTACAACTCGAGCAGTGTCCAAGACAGTTGGTATAAATAGGACTCAAGAATGATCCATCCATAAATCTGGGTGATTTGGGTGATTCCATTCCTTGAGTTCTGATTGACTGCTTGATTTGAATGACATTGTGGAGTCTTATATATACTCTGTCATTTTGCAGTGGACTTTATGGCTTCCGTGTTTGTATTGAGTTACAACCGTTTGCTGCCTTGTCTTCCCAGTTCGACGGTAATTGGAATTTTAATTATTCTTCACTGTTATTTAAATAAAAAAAAAAAAAACACTCATTACTGTTCAGAAAACAATATTTTCTTTTTACTGTCCGGATAAATTTTTATTAAAAAAACGAAAGGTTTTAACGTCGACTTCAACATAAATAATACTCAACTTTTTGGAATACTTTATTTTCGTGTTTTCTACATATTGTCTGATTTTTTCCATATTTTACTCCCATTTATTACTTGGTTTGTTTGTTGCTTTTTAATTGCACATCAACACTTGTGGGTCATTTAATGAGAATGTTTGTATATATATATATATATATATATATATATAGTAGGAAGCGCGTGGTGTAATGGTTAGTCATGGGAAATGGACTTGTCGCCCCGATTTCAAATCCTGGACGTGGTAATTGCATTTCACTTAGCGCTAATACCCTTGGTAAAGGTATGAATTCCACTCTCCCTCCAGCGATGGGTAAATAGTAGGACAGACTGGCTCTTTAACCTTGGTTAGGCAACCGATCTAGGAGAAGGAAAACTCTGAATTCAAACCTGTTAAACTCCGCTTCAAAATTGACCTTGTGTCACTTCCTGTTCGTGCAGAGATGTTGTTAAATGCATAAAAAGTAGGTTTTGTTTCTGTTAATATAAGTGAAACAATACTTTTAAAAAATAGTTTCCTGTCCCACATATAAACAAGCGTTGCCTAACCTACAAAAAAAAAGAGACATATCTTATACTATTTTGTCTATTTTTTTTAAGTGTTCATTTTTTTCTCATCATTAACAAAGCGTATCTAGAATTGTAAATATCCGATCTTAGATTGGGTATATTACATTTCGTTGGTTACTACTGTTACTGATGGTTTTAGAAGATGATGAATGTATTCATTAGCTGTTTTTCTCATTGATATTACCCAGATAATTGTTTTATAAATGTATAGGGAAAAGTGATAGCTACGAGAAAGATTAAAACCGCAGCTAAATGTCTGATCATTGCCACTTTATATATACTAGCAAATATATGCACCCTTCGGGTGCAAGTATTTAGGTTTTGCTGTAATAAAATATTGTATCAAATTAGAAATTATTCAGAAAATGATAAACTGAGGGGGTATAATCGAAAAATAGAACAGCTATAAATCTCACGCTTCCATCATTTTCCATCACTCCCGTCTTTCATTTTTCCTAATTTATCTATTTAGTTAGATTATGAAGTATTTAATAAAATTACAGTTCGTTCATCTTGTTAATGGATTTCTTTTAAGATTTATCCCAGAGATTTTTGCTCAGATTCGTTAAGAGAAAACCAAACAATTTGAAATCAATAATACTAAGCATATATTTATTAAAATCAAATTCTTAATATCAATATGTAAATTAGCCTTCTCATTCACACTTTAAACCGCTATTTTGTTGAATATATAAATATACTTGCTTGTTATTAGAATCTAGATTTATCCAACAGTATTAATAAGGTATAACAATTTTATCAATAATTGAGGTTTAAATAAAAATAAATTCATGGTGAATGTGACGTCAATAACTAAGGGAATTGTAACTTGAGTAGTGATTTAGTTACGGTTACAGACAAACTCACAATCTCCATTATAATAAGATTTTCAAAATGAATGTGGCATGAGATTTCTGTCCCATTTAAGGCACTAGAGTGGTGGGCTTCTTTTCAGAAGATATGGGAAACGTGTCCTCACACATTCATATCCATTACTCCTGGGTCCACATTGGGATTTTTTTAATACGGTTTAACCTGTTACGATTTTATGGGCCATCCTTTAGGCTCACGCAAGAGCGCTTGTCTAGCAGAAATCCTTGGTAAATAACCTTTGGTCGTTCCTTGGTGCTCCTCAGTATCAATGATTGCAAATAGACGTCTCTCAGTATCAGTGATTAAGTAGTTAATCAGCCACGCATTAAGGTTGTTGGTTGGCCAAGGTTTAAACCCCGTGACCTCGCCTAGTTTATAAATTTAAGTGGTGTATTGTAGCACACCTTATATTTCAAAATATCCCAAGAATTAATCTGACACCAATCGGATCAATAAAATGTCCAAATATATACGTAATGAGATAGAGTAATAGTTTCAAGTCAAAAAGTGTAAAAGATGCGATAGAAACATATATATTATATATATATATATATATATATATATATATATAGTAAGATTAGCGTTTATCCTTTCTTTTACTCAAGTAAAATAGCCGTCAATATTCTCTCTCTCTCTCTCTCTCTCTCTCTCTCTCTCTCTCTCTCTCATTAAACTATCCGTCTATTTTTACTCTATGGTCTCTTTCTCTGATATATATATATATATATATATATATATATATATATATATATATATATTATTCTGTTACTTTCTTTTCCTCAAAATAAATTAACCGTCTATTTTTGTACTTTTTATCACTTTTCTCTCTCTCTCTCTACACACACACACACACACACACACACATACACACATATACATATATATATCCTCTGTTCATCTATTATCGCATAATTAGCCTTTCTCCTTTCTGTTTTACTCTAATTAAAATATCTGTCTATTTTGTACATCTCTATTTTTTTTGCCTCAACTGCCTTCCCTCCCTCTCTCTTTATCTATAAATCTTTATTCGCCATTCACCTCTCTCTATTTTCGACTGCATAACAGCTTGTTGAGCCGTCTGCAAAACTAAAAACAGGACAAGACTGAGGGAGTGTCCCATTCAGACGAAGAAAAAGAGACCAAAGAATCAAAACAGAATCTCAAACGAAAACTATTTTTAAAAAATACATCAGAAAACGACAAAACCAACAAAAAATAACATATATATATATAATGGATAGATGGATGTATTTATATGTATAATGTTTTGAGTGTTGGAATCTTAAGCATTGACGTGTGTCTGTTTTGGTGTGGATCAAGGTTCATGAAATAGTTGGACATAAAAATAGAGAGACAAAACGAATCGTTTTGGGAAGGAATCAACGAGCTGTCTCTTCATGAAGCCAAGACTTTCTACCGTCTGGCTGGTTAATAAAAGACATCGGTCTGGTCTTTAAATTCCATTCGAGTTTTTTTTTTCTGGGAGCAAAACAAAAGAATTCAACAAGAAACCAAAATAACATACACACAAGTATATACATACGTATTACCGTTTCTCTTGTATGATATACAGGAATGCTATGGAAATAACATAAACTCTGTGAATCCAATGATTGCATACACAATCACATACACATATACATCGGGACACACACACACACACACACACACGTGTGTGTGTAAAGTTCAATATGTAAAAAGTATAATAATCTTTAAGTCTCTTTCAATCTTGTTTCTTACTTTCCTTCTTTTCATCTTGTCAATATGTTCGATTGAAACACAGTAGCGGTATCACTTCAGCGCGTTCACCCATCTGTCTTTTACCTACTCTTTTTTTACTTATATTTTCTGTGTAGCATGTCCTTTTCCTTCGATTAATTTCTTTCTAATGTAAACGGATGGGTCCATTATTCAATTGAGGTGACGATACTCATAAGATATAAAATTCATTAGATAAGCAACACCAGATAATCTGGATTTACATTTTTCATTTCATCGATTTGGATGGTCTCATTTTTAGCCAAGATGATAATGGTCGCATTTTGTAAACACACCAGTATTATAATAAACAAATATAATTTCAATTAACTACTCATTTGTTGTTATGGTCCCATCTATGGGTTAAATAGAAAAACAGGAGTTTATACCTATCTTGGGCTAGACGGGCGGTCGGAGAGACCCTCGATCAATCGGCTGGTCACGTCAAGCCCTAGCACCTATATGATTTTCCCAACCATTTTCCCCTTATGGCAAGCTCGAATCCTTTTTATCATATGGATGCTAGAAGGCCGTGGCTGAGGGTCTACATGTCATGGGAATGACGTTAAACTCTATCTGATGGTGAGGTACCAGTTTTGGAGGTTTGGGGAAAGTGGAGCACCCCTTCATCACCATTGCTCCCTGGTCCTAGGGTCCCATGTATGGGTTAAATAGAAAAATGTATTTATTAAAAAAGTTGTATTATCCATTAAGAATTGATTTTTCAAAACTTTATCGGCATTAAATGACACACCGAAGTTGATATGCCACAAAACAAAACAAGGAATTTATGAAAAATCGAGTACCCATTAACAATGAATTTTTTTTTTTTAATTCTGGTATTAAATAACCCACTGAGGTCAACATGCCGTAAAACAAAACAAAACTACTCATAACACAATCAGTTTACATATACTTGTCCGAAATTCCGACTGGATTTCGAACATGCTAACTACGAAGTTGCAGTCCAGCACTTTAGCCACGACTCCACGGAGACTCTTCCCTGATCCACAAGAAAAAGGGAAATAACAGCGAAGTTAAGGGGAGTCCCCCCCCTAATTTGCCTCTAGTGATTCGTATGTCTTCTGACCCTCTACCATCGCCCCAGGGTCTAAATTTAATCCCTCACGGTTCTCCAATGATTTTTTTCCGCAAACCGTTTATCGAAGCCTTATATCATCATTGATCATGATTTGATGCTCGATCACATTTGCATAAATCATGCGTGTATGTGTCAATGGCTGTCAGCTGCAATGACATGCAATGAGAATGATCTTTGAAAATTATTCCCTCTTCGTTTTATCGCCTTTCACATTCACTGGAATAGTTTTCTCGTGTCCTTCCTTCATTCTTTCATTTCTTCTTTCCTTTCCTTATTAAGATATTCCTTGATTTTACGAGTTTAATTCGTTCCGCTCCTAACAGAATTTCCTCATATATCAGATCAATTTTTCTCATTGAAATAATATGAAATTCCATTAATCCGTTCCATCCCACCAAAAAAAAAAAGACATCCCAATTTTTTAAATTTTTTTTTTTACATATCTAAAGGCGGTTTATGGTATTAAGCAAAGACGGTGGAGTGGCCTATTGTCAGTAACAACCGGACAGCGATGGAATCTATCCCCTTTTCGCTAGACCTTTTTAGGGAAGTATGCTAGGATCTAATAATAATTAAAACTGCCTTGTCAGTTCTGCACTGGCTTTTACATTACTGTAGTGTCTTGATATGACACTAAACTGCATCTAAAGATAAAGTTCCTATTCACATTTTCTGGGGAGTGTGAGGTATCCCTTCATCGCCATTAATCCCTGGTCCACTCTACCCCGGTGGGGTAGTACCTCTTATGGTTTCATCTATGGGTTAAATAGAGAAAAATGTGTTTCAAAATTAAAATACATGAAAGAAAATGGCATTACTTTTTGACTCACCCTTGTATACTGCAAGCCCACCAACAAGAATGTCTACATATACTTTTACTCCCAACACAAACAAACAAAATTAAAACGGGCCTTATAATCGGTTTCTATCTATAGTCACTTTAGTAATACCCCATGAAGATGTCAATTTTCCAGAGATTTATATCGCACTACACACACCCGAAAGCCTTGCATAATTACCGTTATCATCCGATCGTTTCGTCCCGTGTCAATTCTAAACTTTAACGTTGGCGATTTAATGCCCACTGGAATAATTCATGACTTCTATTTACTATGACTCTCCGAGCAATTATAATATCCGGAAAATACACACAACGCTTTAATCGTATCGATTTCTTTCGGATCTTTCTATGTATATTTTAAACATTCCATCTGACGAAATATCGCTCCAAGTGTGTTCGGGTTTTATCTGTAAAGGTTCTGCAAAAAGTAATGAATTATTTATTTGTTTTTTTGTTGTTGTTTTTTGTTGTTTTGTTAGTACAAGCTAAAGCATATACAACTGTTTGGTCTTGATTTGTTTTTAACCCTTTTCTTGTTACAACTGCACTTTTATCAATATATTCTAAAGTACAACTAGTTGGCCACAAGGTTGTGTCAATAGGGCTTCCAGCAAAGATCGGACTGCCGCCATGTCGGCTGACACGTTAAAATGCACCTCTGCAGAGGGGTAAGACCCCCCCCAACGGGGCCACCCGTTGGCCGTGGATGGCGACCCGTGATGCTTAAGGATAAAACCGAAGTGGCTGAACAGTCCACGACTTGCACTTTAGGCTTTTCTTGGACTAGACGGGCGGTCGGAGAGACCCCCTCCGATTAATCGGCTGGCCACGTCAAGCCCTAGCACCTATATGATTGACCCAACCCTATTGCCCTTATGGCAACCCCCAATCCTTCTTATCATATGGGTGCTAGTAGGCGGTGGCTGAGGGTCTACATGTCCTGGAAATGACGTTAAACTCTATCTGATGGTGAGGTTCCAGTTCTGGAGGTTTGGGGAATGTGGAGCACCCCTTCATCACCATTGCTCCTGGTCCATCTGACCCGGCGTGGTAGTACCTGTTAGGGTCCATCTATGGGTTGAATACAAAAAAAAATGAGTTTATGAACAAAATTGTATTATGCATTAAGAATGAATTTATTTCACAACTTTGTCGGAATTAAATGACACCGAGGTTGATATGCCGTAAAACAAACAAACAAACCAAAGATCGGACTGATTACATTAATATTAATACTTGCCTGTGAGACTAGTTTCTTACGCTATATTATGTTGTGACACTTGGCTGATAGTGTTGACCACAAGGTTGTGTCTATAGAGCTTCCAGCAAAGTGAAGAATAAACAGCATACTGACCTTTAGGGTGGTTATGACTAGGACCAGTCACAGACAAAAAAAAAGAGAGCGTAAGTATATACGTTCTATGTCCACTGCCTGAACACTATTTAACTGTCATATATGGAAGCGCGTGGTGTAATGGTTAAATCGTGGAAATGGAATCGTCGCTCCGAGTTCAAATCCTGGACGTGCTAATTGCATTTCAATTAGCGCTAATACCCTTGGGAAAAGTATGAATCCTACTCTCCCTCCAGCTATGGATAAATAGTAGGGCAGACTGTTTTTTTTAGCCTTGTTTAGGCAACCGGTCTAGGAGAAGGAAAACTGAATTCAAACCTGTTGAGCTCCGCTTAAGAAACTGACCTTGTGTCACATCCTGCTCGTGTGGAGGGGTTGGTAAATACATATATATGGATAAAAGTGTCCACGTTAAAACCAGCAGTCAGTAAGAATCCTAAAAGTGAACTTGGTCCAGAGAACAAGTGGAATAGCCCAACCTGCAATTTAAACCACCTCCCAAGTCTGGATTTCAGAGCAGACTCAGCTTGCAACGCAGCTGGGTACTGATCACTCCACAAATCCCTACACAAAGATTGGTACTGATTATATTAATAACTCTCTGTGATATTAGTGTTTTTGCCGCTATATTATGAC
>CM042159.1:37535427-37545427 GCA_023376005.1 Doryteuthis pealeii | reverse complement strand
CAACAGTAAATTCTATTCCCTACCTGAATTCATGTAATTTACATTGTGTTATTAACAAACATTACGAACTGGCAAAAATTTGATCTTTAGTGAACTGATGACATCAGGTCACAGGTCAAAGCATTAGAGAAGAGGTATTTAATTTTGAAAGAACATGTTAAATCGACCAGATTATTCACATTCCTTAGAACTAAAATCATTTCAAATTAACGCTTTTGAGATTGAAATGTGTAGCAAGATAACCTAGTATTAATGACTCAATTCTTATATATTTTTTATTCAAGCGTTTGCCTATCTTTTACCTTCTTTTACTTTCACACTGGTCCATTATTACGATCTGTGCGGCCATTTTAGGGCTGTAGTTGAAGGTAGTTTTACAGCGGAGATCCCTTGTGGCATACAGTTGGATCTTTTCTTGAAGTAGAAAGATGTAGTAAAAGTTTTAATCCTTTTCCGCTGATCCGTCCTGGGTTGAATCAGTTTATCCTGTCTTGAAGTAGAATTGTTTTATCTTCGTCTGTTGTCTGTCCTTCTACAGCGAGTAATTCTAGGACAATTTTTCAACGCCTTTAAATACTAAATTAAATACATGTTTGCTCGTTTTTGATTGGTCGATGTGCTGAAGACGAAGACATATTTGTAAAATGTTCCAAAACAGCGCACCGCTGTTTTGGAACATTTTACAAATATGTCTTCGTCTTCAGCACATCTTATACCTCAAAATAATACAATAATAATGACAATGATAATAATAATAATTATTATTACTATTATTAATGATAATATGGGTAAAGGTGGTACCAATTCTAATTCTTTTTTCGCAACGGTCCCCAAGGCGTTGAAAAACCTGACTGGAGGAATTGGAAATCGGGGGAAAAATTTAGACTATCACGAAAACAGCATTGTTACGATGGCCTATAATACTCAGAAGCTATGTGGACACCCGGAGGGACTTGTTGTCACTCAGACTAGTCTCCAGTTAAAGACTACCAACAAACCGTTTTGTGAAAAATTCGCAAATAATAACGTATATATTCATTTTGTTTGTTTATTTATATTAATATATTTCATTTTTTATTTTTTTCCATTCTTTTCTTTAAATTCTGTATTATCGTTTTATTCTTAGTCTTCAATGTCGTTAGTTTATAGCAGACTACATAGAGAGAGAGAGTAGTCCCAGTCTTTAGATGTGTACATCAAATCAACTGTAGAGTAAAGGTCTGTAGAACAACGACCTTTTTATACATCATAATAATATATTATCATTCGTTTTCTGTTCTTTATTTCATTATTGATAAGAGATGTGATTTCTAATTTCTTTAGAAGTTAACTCAAGTGTGCTCAAATCAAACTCTTTTTGAGGCCAATAATGGTAATCTATTTTTTTTATTTCTTATCAATCTGTCTAACACTACCCTCCACCGTACCAGTGGCCACATATAAATTAGTTTTGTTTGTTTGTTTTTTAATTATTTGTGACGTGATTAATATTATTATTATTATTTGCACTTTTATTCCTTAGGGTGCGTAATATTTTAGTTGAGCGAAATATAGTTTTCGACCCTCGAGATTTCTATATCAGCCTTTTGATGTCCGTGCAGTGAAATATATTGTCAGAATTATTTGTAATAACTTCACAACAAAGAGCCTTAATATATTGTTAGAATAGTTGTAACGATTTTCTACAAAGAGACTAAAGTAAACGAAGTGTGATCAAATTATATTGAATATAAATCTTTAAATTTGTTTAAAACTTCAGATGAAAATGTGTGCTCAGTTGAACAACTAATATAATAAATTAATAATATTTAGACGTCTAGACTGCCGTCTAAATGAGTCAGTGAAGTATGAAGAAACACCGAATAGTGTAAGTGCGGTGTGTTCCTTGCTCACTAAAACCTCATTCCATGTGGTTTTCTTTGTTTTCTTGAAGAATTTCATTAAAATTATTCTCAAGGGTACGATTTTAGAAACATGCCACATATTATTTCCAAAAAAAGAGAATTGAAAATTATTTTGCTATAAACATACACTAAAATTGTTTTACTATAAAAATGCATTGCAAATAATTTTTTTACTATAAAATGCATTGCAAATAATTCTTTGTTTTTTACTATAAAAATGCATTGCAAATAATTCTTTGTTATTTACTATAAAAATGCATTGCTAATAGGTTTTACGATAAATGTCCAATATAGATATATATATTATATATTAATAGACTTGCTTACTTGCATATATACAAGCATATTCCGCACAACTAACAACTAAATGATACTTCTCAAATAACTAAGTCTCTCAACAACTATCATATATCTTAGTAACTTCCCATTTACATCCAAATAATAAAGTCATTTCTTCCTTTTGTAACTCCTTTTATTTTGGTATGCTATATTCAGCTTGTAATCAATAAGAAACATAACGTATTAATGGAATGCTTCGTTCTTATTCTCTTATGAGAGCAAGTGCTGAACTTACAACACTATGAACAAAGAATTATCTCCTTGCTATTATTTTTCTTGAAAGTTTTTGTTTACCCTCTTAATCTTTAATATACGTTATAATTCAATTTTAAAGTATGCAGCCCAATCTATATAGTTTAAAAAAATAAAACCAGAGTACTATGGAGAATACTTCACTTATAAATAGCAACTCACTTGACAATTGGCAAATATAAATTATTGTCATAATGCCAACAAAACTAACGCTCTGAATATATCAACTACCAAAGAAAACAATGAAATAAAAAAACATAAAGGCAAATTTTATTATATATATACGTGTGTGTGTGTATATATATATATATACGTGTGTGTGTGTATATATATATGTGTGTGTGTATATATATGTGTGTGTGTGTATATATATATGTGTGTGTGTGTGTGTGTGTGTATATATGTATGTGTGTGTGTGTATGTGTGTGTGTATATATATATGTATGTGTGTGTGTATATATATATGTAAGTGTGTGTGTGTATATATATGTAAGTGTGTGTATATATATAAGTGTGTGTGTGTGTGTATATATGTGTGTGTGTATATATAGATATATGTGTGTGTGTGTATATATATATGTAATATATATATGTGTGTGTGTGTGTGTATATATATGTGTGTGTGTGTATATATATATATGCAAGTGTGTGTGTATGCATGTATGCAAGCGTGTGTGTGTAAGCGTGTGTATGTATGCGGGTGTGTGTATGCAAGGGTGTGTGTGTGTATGTATGCGTGTGTGTGTATGCAAGGGTGTGTGTATATATATGTGTGTGTGTATGTATACATACAGTATGCAAGTGTGTGTGTATGTATGCAAGTGTGTATGTGTGTAAGTCTGTGTGTATATATATATATAATATATATGTGTGTGTATATGTGTATATTATATATATATATATATATATATATATATATATATATATATATATATATATATATATATATAACGTATCTACAATTGGCATCATGAGCGCCAAATATGGCAGAAATCTGGAAGAATCATCTCGGAAGCAATAAGACATCGAAGGAAACAGGGTGCACTTTAGAAGTCATAATTTATTAAAAATCAAACTTACTCAACTCCCCAATCGTATTCGTTCGTTCATTTGTTCCTTTTATTTATTTGATTTGGGACACTTATTATTCAATAAATATACCACATAAATATCCTGTCCCAAAACAAAGTTAACGTTGGTTTTCGCGACAAATTCAGTATGTGTTATCTTTGCCTAATGCCGCACGGCTTATTAATTGAAAACGCGGACTTCATATGTAATTGAATTAGAAGCTATAGAAATGAAATAAAACGAAATAATTAACATAAATACGGTAATAATTTTAGGGATATGCATACAAATTGTATATGAAGTCGTATATGCGAAAATAACAGTTACCAAACAGTATTCATTGTTTGCGCTATTGTAATTTATATATATCATCAGTTAGAACTCGTTTTAAAAAAAAACTCTCAAGGAGTAAAATATTAATGAGAAGTGTCATGAGAATAAGCTAGATGGGAGCTGCACAAGAATGCTGCGTGCAGTCTTGAACAAGTCGTGGAAACAGCACCCCACAAGGAAGCAGCTGTTCGGCCACCTGCCCCCGCCATCTCCCAAACCATCCTAGTGAGACGGACAGAGCATGCAGGACACTGCTGGATAAGCAAGGACGAGCCATAAGTGACGTTCTCCTGTGGAAGCCAACACATGGACATGCAAACGTGGGCGCCCACCAAGGACTTACATTGACCAACTATGTGAGGATGCTGGTTGCTGTGCAGAAGAGCTCCCAGGGGCAATTAATGATAGGGAAGGTTGGCGAGAGATTGTCATGGATATCCGTGCTACATGCGTGACAAGATGATGATGATATTAACACTAGTGTTCCTTAACCTTCCATCCGTTAACATTTGGCAAAAAGCTCTGGTAAGAAATGTGACCGTCGAATCGTCAAAAATGTAAATTAAGATTATCCCCCTCCGAACAATCGGCTGGTCACGTCAAGCCCTAGCACGTATATGATTGTCCCAACTTTATTGCCCAACTCCTTGTTATTATATATGTACTAGAAGGCGGTGGATGTGGGTTTTAATATACTATGAATGACTTTAAGCTATCTTATGTTGAGGTTCCAGGTCTGGGGAATGTGGTGCACCTTATCATCACCATTGCTCCCAGGTTCACACTGACCCGAAGTGGCAGTACCTGTTAGGGTATGATCTATGGGTTAAATAGAAATAATGTGTTTATAAAAAATGAGTATCAAGAATGAATTTTATACAAACTTGTCGGCATTAAATGACCCACCGAGCTTGATATACCGTTAAACAAAAACAAACGGTTGACATCAATCACATAAGATCAAATTATAATTTAGTCTATATGGTCTCTCTCTCTCTCTATCTATCTATCTATCTATCTATCTATCTATCTATCTATCTATCTATATATATATATATATATATATATATATATATATATATATATATATATTTCTTTCTCTATCTCTATCTCTCTCTCTCTCCGTCTATCTCTCTCATATATATATATATAATCTCACACACACACACATATATATATATCTCCACACACACACACACACATATATATATATATATATATATATATATATATATATCAAACAATCTGTATCTATTTATTCGTTCCGACTTTACCACTCCGGATCGAAAATGTTTGTTTACTGAGAAGAAAAAAGCAGGCCAAGCATCACTCGTGTGCATTGCTTTTATATGAGCAACAGGAAAACATTTTCCATGCCTCGTTACTGTACCAGAGAACGTATTGATTTCTTGCGGCCAGCACAAACAAGTCTTCAAAAGACCACTATGTTCAATAACAGTTGCAGATTGCTGGCCATATTATGCCGGTTTTTTTTCATCTATTCTTAAAAAAAAAAGAGCGAAGATTATAGTATCTTATGTTAACGGATTCCATTGTCAGGAAGCAATGTTATTCTCCAAATTACTTCCTTTTAAGCCTTATTTTCCAATACATGTAATGGTTAAGCAAGATAATTACTGACAAGAATTGAATGGGGAATAATTCGTAATAAAAAAGCAAGATAAAAGGATATAACACACTTAACCCCTAACATTTTGAAAATTAAATAAAATAATAGATTTCTCTGAATGTTCGAGATGAGGCTTGGAGATTAGTATTATCTGCGTTATTCGGACTATTGTCCCCATCTTTATTGTTATTTGTACAACGTTTCGGCCGATATACCCTCCGGCCTTCTTCAGATATTTCTTGTCGTGACAGTTATCTCTGGAACCCGAGTTCAATCCTGAGTGAAAGCAGTTAGAAAAATAATTAACACAACTCCTACCCCAGCTATGGTTAGCGGAATGAGAACAGGATACCCCCGTGGAATAAATAAAGGGTTAGGTTCAAAGTTCCGTGATGGCTCCCGAATATGACAAGAAAATTCCCGAGTTCGAAAAGAATGTTCCCCCGAGTCCGACAAGAAATACCTGAAGAAGGCCGGAGGGTATATCGGCCGAAACGTTGTACAAATAACAATGAAGATGGGGACAATAGTCCGAATAACGCAGATAATACTAAAATAATAGATTATATCAATAGGCGTGTTTCTAAATCTTCCATTCGTTATTATCCTGCAACCCCCTCTAGTTAAAGATGAGACCGTGCAAATAGCCCAAGATGTAATGCAAAAATGTAAATCAAGATTATCTGGTGTCGCTGTCTCTTATTTCTCATGAGTGGCGTCACCTCAGCTAAATAATGGACCTTTCCGTTTTGATTATAAACAAAGAAAGGACATGCTACACAAAAATATAATAAGAAAGAGTGTAGGAGAAAGCTTGAAGATTGGAGGTGATGCTGCTAATCTCTGACGAAAAAAAGGATAGAAAGAAGAAAAGAAAAACAAGAGAGTTAAATCAAGATCATTGTACTTCTTAGATAAGTAATAATTAGAATAACATAAAGTGGACTATTCACAGGTCCTACTCGTAAAATAATTCCCCACTCCAAGTAATAGTTCATCATCATCAGGTAATGCGAGCAGCACATATATTCATGACTGTCTTTCTCCAACCGTCCCTATCGATCATCACCCAATTTTTCCGAGCAGCATCCAAAATCTATAGAGCGCTTACATATATATATATATATATACACACACACACACACACCAACCTCTACGCATGAGGAGGATGCGACACAAGGTCAATTTATTAAGTGGAGTTTGAATACAGTTTTCCTTCTACTAGACAGGTTGCCTTACCGAGATTGAAGAACCCAATCTGCCCTACTATTTACCCATAGCTGGAGGGAGTATAGTTGCATTCATACCTTTCCTGGTATTAGTACTATATGAAATGCAAGCAGTTTCGTCTAGGATTTGAACTCGGCTCAACGAGTCATTTCCTATGACTCTAATCATTATGCCACGCACCTCCAAATAGAGAGCTTATATATGTTAGGTAGATAATGTGAGCTATATTTTAAGTATACAGTGCTCAATATCATTGCCAGCGTATTTATATTTGTGTTAGGGTAGCGTGGACATTTTCTATCTGACAGTTACTCTTCTATAGGTTCTTCAGTTTTGATCTGAATATCGCATAGGCGTGAAACTGTCAGTAATCAGGTCATCACTCCTAGAGAGAGAGATTGAGAGAGAGAGAGAGAGAGAAATGTAAACAGAGATAAATGTAAACATATTATAATGGAGATTTTATTTGTCTCATACCCCACCTGTATGGACTGGGCACAAGGCCTCGTTTTAACGTGGGCCCAATCACAAGCCGAAACTAATGGGTGGGTGAGAACAAAAATTGCGTTGATCCCTTCGGCATTCCCCCACAAGAGGGGCGCCTCAGACGCTGGCAATAAACCCAGCCCATCCCCTTTAAGTCAAGGGGGTAAGTATTGCCTGGAGGGATAGCGCCCTGGGATCGACGCTACTAATTTAACACAACTCACCGGTCCAGTGGCCGAAGCTCACCGGACCCCCGTCCCGAAGGACGGTTTGAGATTGTCTTATTATAATGAAGATTGCGTGTTTATCTGTCTGTAACCGAAAGTATATCACTTCTCCAGTCACAAATTCATTTGTTGTTTACGTCGCACTCTCCATGATTTGATTTTATTTAAATCCCAATAAATTTGTTTTCATTATTAATACTAATTGCCATATCTACATACTGATAACATGCAATTATATATATATATATATATATATATATATATATATATATATATATATATATATATATATATATATATATATATATATATAAACAAAATAGTAGTTTACGGTGTGAACGGGAAGGCTAATTTGCATATTGATATTCAAAATTTTATTTTAATAAATATGTGCTTAGTATTATTGATTTCTAATTGTTTGGTTTTTATCTTAATGAATATGAGCAAAAATCTCGGGGATAAATCTTTAAAAAAATTAACAAGAAGAAATAACTGTAATTTTATTCTTTACTTCCTAATTTAACTAAATAGTTAAATTAGGAAAATTTCACCATGAAAGACGAGTGATGGAAGAGTAAGTCTCAGTTGTCCTATTTTCGATTATACCACCCTCAGTTTAAGATCTTTTTATCTGCATTCTTATTTAGTTTCTTTAGCCTTTCTAATTCAATATAATATTTTATTACACTAAAACTTAAATACTTGCACTGGGGGAGGGTGCATATATTTGCTAGTAAATATAAATATGGGTAGATGAGAGCTGACATTGATCGATAGTTACCTCCCTTTGGAATAGCCGATATAAAACTCCAAATTCTCAACCAAGATAAGATCTTAATCTATTTTTCCTTCTCCCCAAAATACACGTGTCTATTTGTAGATTAATGCCCACAAATTTGCAAAATACACACGAGATTCCAAATTTAATTTTATGTTTGGCTCTTAAAAGTAGTTTAAATTAAATTGCATAAAAAAAGAACAACCTTAAATACGCTGGAACTTATACATTATCGCCCACATAACCACAAAAATACATGACCAGATGTATTTAAGCATATATATATATAGATATGTGTGTGTGTGTGTGTGTGTGTGTGTGTAGATATTTACGTATTCAAAACGTGCGTGATAGTATTAAAAATTACAAAAAAAGTTCTTTAAAAAAGATTTTTAATGTTATAAGGCTTAATCCCTCAACAAATATCATTTACTTGATTCTTTTATTCACTAATAATAAATATTCGTGAATTGACAAGCTGATTAGTATATGGGTTGGTTAACTCTTTGCCTACCAAATTTCCCCTACAGCATTGAGGATTGCATAAATGCTACAATTTGAGAACTCCAGAAATACACTAAAAATTGGCAAAAAACACTAATTAAAGTAACCAGAAAAGTAAGTACAACGGATGAACAAACAGAAAAACTACAAAAACTAGAGAATGGAAATAGGAGGAAAATCACTAGATATATACTTCAAGCGACACACTGGGGAGAGTGCACATTACAAGGTCTGGTCATGGCTAAAAACGGGGTACCTTAAGAGAAAGAGTGAAGCTCTTATAATAGCAGCCGAAAAATAATTTTATTTAAATGTGAAGGAACTATGACAAATGGACCAAAGTACAAGGAAATTGATGACTATGCTCAAGGCATTACACCCGAGAACTGATAAAGACAAACTATAGCGGGCATGAAAAAAAATAGGAAGAGGACTCGCCAGCGTTAAGAATTGAGTAAACAATGTAATTCGAAGACTCTAGGAATACACTAAAAAGAACAAAGAAAGATGGGAAGAAGAAACAACTATACGGATACTTTGAGCGAAAAACTGGGGAGATTGTACATGACAACACCTGTAAATAGCTAACAAAGGGATACGTCTAAACATAGACTGATGCACTAATAATAGCAGCACAAAATACTTTCATTTGAATTAAGCGAGTTATTTTAGGAGAGATTAGTTTTTAAAAAAGACAAATCTCACAAACGGAAATGTATTATTCATACTTTATGTAAAAAGTAGAGTTGGTGTATTGGAATGTTGTTAGTATGAGTCGGTAACTCTAGATCAAGGTGATATTTTTTTCTGAGGTGGAGCGCCATACGTAACGACAGCTCCTCACATTACCGCACAGATTAGATCTTTTTTTCTGAGGTGGAGCGCCATACGTAACGCCAGCTCCTCACTTTACCACACAGATTAGATTATCGCAACTGTGCTACTCCTGAGATGAGTTGGCGGGGACCGGTATCGAACCAGGACTACCGACAGTGCAAAAACCGGCCCATTAATCTCTTATGATAGCAGCACATTCATTTAAATAAAGCGCGTTATTTTAGGTGAGGATAGTAAAAAAAAAAAAAATTTCAAAGAAATAGAAGAAAAAGTTTGAAAAAAAGAAAGACAAATCGCACAACGGAAATGTATGATTTATATTTTATGTACCTTCCATTATATTTGCTTTTCTTGTTTTTTTTGTGTTTTTTTTCTTTTTTTTTCTTTTTTTTTGAGTTGATGTAAGTGT
>CM042159.1:37455427-37527927 GCA_023376005.1 Doryteuthis pealeii | reverse complement strand
TTCTTTGCTGGGCGGCACACACTGGCGTGTCTATGTGCTGTTTACCATAGTAAGTTATTTATGAGTTCGTCCCCACTTCTCCAGACGTGCCCAGCATGTATTCTTCACTGCACATGGATGGTCTTTGTTGTAGGTGGCAAGTTACCGTATTGCTGCTTTATATGGGTTGCTGCTTCCATGATTAGTTTAAGAACGTGCGCAGCATTCTTGTGCAACTTGCATCTAGCTTATTTTCTAAGCGATGCGTTAGGGTCTGAGTGGTGCTGTTGCATAGCGCGTCGTCACTGTACTAAATTGCAATAGTTTTATCTTCGTTGTAAGGGATGACAATAACACCAAAGTTATCCTCCAGAAGTTTATTGAAATAAATTCAAGCTTCTTAACTTCGAGAGAGGGGGTCAGTTTAATCAATATATTCAGTCTTTAGACTTTCGGTCCTTCGATTAAATTTCTGGGCGACAAGCTTTTTCAGTTGGTAAATATTAACGCTAGCTTTTCCGACACCAACTACACGAGGTCCCGCTCGGCTGACTACTGCCCCGATCACCTCACTCTCTCTCGCGTGACTGCCTCCGGACTCTGACGACTGACCTGTCTGAAGCCCTCGGTTCTTTTTATTCATAGCTACTGTATTTTTATCTCTTGATCTGATAACGGGCTGTTTAAAACTTCTTTGTTTAATAAAACGGGAATTCATATTTCCCTTTGTACAATATATAACAGTTGCCATACAATAGCACAGTTAAACTACGATCTTGGAAGAATTGTCGGGTTTCCATATGACATATAGTCAGTCTATAGTAGACCATACTTTCCTTATACGTGCATTAATATTACTAAGTTTACAACGTTTAAATGTAACATATGCTAGTCATTCTAACTGTAGACGAATTTGTACACTATATAATGTCGTTTCTTTAAATATTAAATTGGAGTTTCCAAGGCAACAGCTGCCTTATTATTGTAAATGGCATTTACCTGTAATGTCACTTATAATGTGCGACTGAACCCGACATCTATATAGCAATAAAAGTTTATGACGACGTACTCATCGTTATGTCCCACCCACTCAATGGAAAAGGATTTTAACCTACTGAATGAGAAAATGAAGAACGCCATATAATCTAGGGTTTCTAAGAGCGAATATATATATATATATATATATATATATATATATATATATAATGTGTGTGTGTGTGCTAGTGGATGCTAAACGAGGGGGAATGCGTGGATGAATAAAACAAAGATAATTCACTCCTCTATACATGATTGAATGAAACGTTGCTATCATGGTTCAAGGCGTTTTGTCCTGATGATACGCAGTTAATGCGCTGCTTTGCAATCAATGGTAATAAACACTTTTTAATGGTATACTGTCCCATAATCAATGAATGTAGCTGTTAAACATGTAATCTGGCAGCATATTCTCCTTTTTCTATTACAAAATACCAAGCTACCTACCTATCTACCTACACACACACACACACAATATATATATATATATATATATTATATATATATATATATATATAAGTAAAGTCGACGGGGCGGCCTAATGTCGGTATCAGCCAGTCAGCGATGGAGTCTATCCCCTTTTCAATAGCGCTAGACCAAGGAGATTGTGTTTAGCATCTGAGGTGGAGCGCCACACCTACCATCAGCTCCTTACTTTACCGCACAGATCCCTGTGCTACTCATACACTGAGTTGGCGGGGACCGGTATCGAACTATGAACCTTGTGGTTTCTAGCCGAACGCTCTACCGACTGAGCTAACCCGGCCATATATAATATATATATATATATATATATATATATATATATATATATATATATATATGTGAGAGAGAGATAAGAGAGCGTGGTTGTGAGTGTTAAATGATTTTGTTTCTATCATGTCAGTTTCATTATATCAGTATTAAAGTCATGTGATGTTGTTGTTTTTTTTTTGGTTTGTTTTTTGTTTTGCTTTTTACGTATATATAATTCCTCCTTTTCTATTTAAAAAAAAAGCACTAACTTGAACTTTAGTCATCCTATGACAATCAGTCAGATTTATCAGCTGATAACAAGAAACGAAGAATATTTTCTATGTGTATCCATGTCAAGAATAGTCAGAAAGAACATATGAGGAAGCAATCATGTAGAATAGCTAGAGTAAAATAATGAGACGGTCTATCATTAGATGAGATCTGTTAAAACTATTGTGAAGATAGCAGTAGCCGATTACTCTAAGATAAAATGGCAGTGCCACAGCAGGCATTAGTGATTACTGTTTCAATGTCAGGTTTAAGAAATTCAAGCCATATTCTATGGTTCAATGAAACTTATCAGACGGCATTAACATCGCTTTCTGTGGATGAGATATTACTACCTAGGCACGTCTCACTCTTTACAACGTTTAAATGTAAGATATGCTAGTCAATCTACTTTAGACGAAGATGTACGCTGTATGGTTTAGTTTCTTGAAATATTAAATTGGAGTTTCCAAGGTAACATGTGCTTCATTAATGTAAATGGGATTTAGCTATAATGTTACTCATAACGTGCGACTGAGGCCGATCTCTCTATAGCAATAAACGTTTATCACTACCTAATCGTTATGTGCCACACACTCGGGGCAAAGGGAGAGAACCCATTGAATTATTGAGAAATTGAAACACGTCCAGGTAATATCTGGTGCAAAGAGTGAGAATTATACCCCGTCGCACCATAATCTTTAGAAGGTACCGGATTTTGCCTGGCACATCCATGAAAATTTCATATATGTTAATGCCTTGGTTCTTAATTTAAGAAACTAGAAATGGGTACCCAGCGTCACCTGGCTAAATGAAAAGAAACACTAGTGGATTGATTTGTCCACTTTTGAGATTTAAAAATGCCGAACATTTTAATTAGAATGTTAATGCTATTTCTAGGTATATCTTAATTTTTGAACAGCTTCTAATATAAATAAAATCTTCATAATTCTTTTAACAAAAAGTCAAAACCGGTGATGTTTTATGTTATATATATATATATATATATATAATATATAGGAGCAGATGGTGTATATGCATGTATGTACGGGGGAAGCTACGAAAATACACCAATTAACGACTATATATATATAGTCTTTACCTTATTGTCATTACCATTATTATTTGTTAATTTTTTTTTTTTTTTATTTTATCTTAATTTTTTTTTTTAATTTTAATTTTTACTTTTATTGTTTATTTTATATTCATTTTTTATCTTTATTTTCTCTTTCTTCTTCTCTTCGTCTCTTCTTTTTTCTCTTTTTTTAATTTTTTTAGCCTTGAAATTCTGCTCATTTTGTATATACACTCTTACAACTATTTCTCAAGGAATATGCCCCAAGCTAAGCCACACTTCATCCAAACATAGACCTCCCCGCCTCATCCAAAGAAACTAACCCACCCATTCCAAAATAAGACACCAACCCTCCCTCCCTAAATTGATAGATATAAAAGAGTTTACTTTGGGAAATTCTCAGTAAGAGTCATGTTCTTGTGATTACCTGAAGATGCCGTATTAATACGGTTGAAATAAATTATTGTAATGAAGCAAGTTTAGAGTTTTTCTTCATTTACTATATATAATATATATATATATATATATATATAATGCTCAATACGTAGCTTGCCCTTAAAACTGAAGGCCTTTTTATTTGTCATCAGCTGCGAATCAAAACTCTGTTTAGTCTTTCTCTAGCTATAAAAATAAGCTAAACTTTGTTATTGCAGAAACATCAGCAAGTATTTTTTTCTTTTCTTTAAATGCATTTATACATAATTGAAGAATTTTCTCGTATGGGTATAGACATGCCTATGTGTCTGTACATAATGTCTACGTGATTATCTACATTCACTCTCTCTTCTACGTTTGTGCATATGATATATACGTGAGCTAATCTACTAAATAGGTTTATATAAATAATGGAGTCTGTAACCGAAACTCTTACTTCTTACGTCACATTACCCTCAGGACTTGCTTAAGTTTATCAATGAGTGTTTAATTTATAGTCAAAATCATTAATACATAGAATAAATCTTATTTATTAACGATGTCTCTATGAAAATCTATATTTGTTTTGATCTTTTATAGTCGGTATAATGTTCATTTTCAGTTCGGTTCATCTTTTATTAAGCACACTTTTGTTACAATCTTTGAGGTGAGCCTTGACTATTTGTATTTAGATTTTTTTGGCTGTTGTCTTCATCTTCATTGTTATATACAGATGGCACAATGGATAATTATTGAGTTGATACAGTTCTAAGTGAAAAACATCTAGAGTTTGCAGGTTCAATCCTGATTACAGGTGACATCACGATTAACGCAAGGAAAACCATCTACTCCAATGGATTAAATAAGTTTGGTTCAAAGTTCCATGAAGGCTCCTGATTATGACATGAATGTCTCTAATCTTCATTGTTATCTGTACAACGTTTCGGCCGATATGCCCTCCGGCGTTCTTCAGGTATTTCTTGTCGGACTCGGGAACCTTCTTTTCGGAGAAGGTTACAGAGTCCGACAAGAAATACCAGAAGAAGGCCGGAGGGCACATCGGCCGAAACGTTGTACAGATAACAATGTAGATGAGGACAGTAGTCCGAATAACGCAGATAATACTAATCATCAAGCCTTATCTCAAACATTCAGAGAAATAGAATGTCTCTTAGTTCGACAAAATTATTAAAGAAGGCCAGAGGGCACATCAACCAAAACAGCAGTCTGCAAAATCTAAATAATACAAAAAAAAAACAATACTGTTCTTTTACAATGATGGCTTTGGCATTAAATAGTCCATGAAGTTTGATATACCATTAAGTCAAACCAATAAAGTCGTAGTACTCTCTGGTGAGCTAACATCAAGAGAGCCTTGCTCTTGTCGACAATGTTTACAAGTGGCTCTTGGCTACCTCTCGGCTTTCCAACTAATAGTCTCATGCTTCTTGATGTTCACAGATAATGAAGTAATTCTCTTTCCAGTCTTCGATATCCCCAGACACCGAGGAGAGCGGCAAACGACCTATCAAACTCGGTGCTGATAATTTACAAAAATAAATAAATAATGAGAAAAGAAGATTTCTATGATGATTAAATCGTTTGAAGTATTTGAAAAAAAAGAAGAAGAAATGATAAAAGAATATGAAGCATGGTTAGTTTGGAAGTATAAACATTGTTAAACCACACAAGACAATTATCACTTTCTGTTTGGAAAAATCTGTATAAATGCAAATAAAGCTACCGTAAACGTTCATAATTAACTCACATAGATTTCTTATTCTATCTAGAAATGAAAAAAAAAAGAAAAGAAAATGATTTATTTTTGTTTACGTCTTAAATGTGAAAGTTAAAGTAATCATAAGAATGAATGAAAAATGAAATGAGATAAAGAGGAAATGGTAAGGGATAATAGAAAAGTCTTGAATGTGAAAGTAAAAGTAATCATAAACGAGAACAAAAAAGTGAGAATAATAGAAGAGTAAGAGAGAGAGAGTTAATAGATAATAGTGTGTTTCAGAGAGACATACATGGGGGGGGTAGTGGTATAGAGTATAAATAAGAAGCAAATAGAAACTACCAATAGAAATGTCTTCAATGTGAAAGAGTAATTATAAATGAAAATAAAAAGTAAAAGCATGAAATAGAGAAGATAATGGAAGAAGAAGTAGAAGTTAACGATTTACAAGTGTTACACACACAGAGAGAGAGAGAGAGTAAAAAAGAAGGAAATAGAAAAGTACTATTTCTCTGAAATTTTACATGAGGCTTGATTATTAGTATCATCTTCATTGTTAGCTGTACAACGTTTCGGCTGTGTTAATTATTATTCTATGTTACTGCTGCCCCTGACCAGGATTGAACCTGCAGTCTAGAGATAACGGTCACTTAGAACTGCTTTAACCTAACTCCTTTATCCATTAGGCTATGTGTCAAATTGGATAAATAATACTAAAGAATTTAAAGAATAAATAAAGAACTGAATGTAGAAATGATTAACTGGATGGATAAACAAAAAGGAGAGAGAAAGTAAATCTGGAAATAATGAAGCACTATAAAGAAATAAATAATGTAGAAATAAATAAAGGAATAAAGAATATAGGAATAAATAAAAAAATAAAGAATGTAGGAATAAAGAATGTAGGAATAAATAAAGAATGTAGGAATAAATAAAGAATGTAGGAATAAATAAAGAATGTAGGAATAAAAAGAATGTAGGAATAAATAAAGAATGTAGGAATAAATAAAGAATGTAGGAATAAATAAAGAATGTAGGAATAAATAAAGAATGTAGGAATAAATAAAGAATGTAGGAATAAATGAAGGAATAAAGAAGAATTGAATGTAGACATAAATAACTAGATGGATAAACAAAAATGAGAAAGAAAGAAAGAAAATCTGGAAATAATGAAACACTCTAAATAGAGAGGGAAAGAAAGTCTATCGAAAGAAAATAAAAATAAATTTAAAAATAAAAAAATAAAAAAAAAACGAAAAGAGAAAAAAAGAACCTAAAGAAATAAATAGATAAATAAATAAACAAGAAAAATATAGAAAACGAAACAGCAAAAACTTTGATACTGACCAAAACTGAAGAAAAAAAAACTAAGAAATGAGAAAACGTTAAAAAAGAGAACAAAACAAAAAATAATAATCTCTCATAAAAATAAAAGCAAAAACAGCATATGTAGAGAATTATTCATCATGTTCGTGGCCACATCCATCTAAATTGCACAAGTGCACTCAATAGCCGCGCTAAAAACGTACCGAATCCTAATACATCTCTTCTATCTTTTAGATGAGATTTTTGAAAGATTTGAACGTTATCATTTGGCTGTTAGCGTGTTAGTCTTCTAAGCATTTACATGCAATACTGTTCTTACTAAATGTTTCATGAACTTAGCTGATGTCAATATTCAAATGGTCAGAGAAATATCAATCATATATAGTAACACACAGGGTGGTTCAGAAAATAATTATATCTATGAGGGTAATCCCAAAAGTAATGTCTCCAAAGTACTGGGGAAGGAGGGAAACTGTTCGTGCGGTTATTGATAGGTGTAGTGTTTGAACCTGACCGTTTGCTTGTGCTCGCGTCGATGCTACATTCAGTTTTGGTGTACTCTTAAACATATTCCTCCCTGATATTAAGAAATTAACAAGAAAACTCGAAAAGATCCTTATCGGACACGAAATATCGGTCTTGTTTAATACTGTATGCGTTAAAGGAAAAGGGCCACACACACACACACACACACACACACACATACATATATATATATATATATATATATATATATATACTGAGGTTCCGAGAACAATCAAACTTCACTTTTATCATATGGGTGCTAGAAGGCGGTGGCTGCGGGTCTACATGTCCTAGGAATGAGGTTAACTCCGATCAATCGGCTGGTCACGTCAAGCCCTAGCACCTATATGATTTTCCCAACCCTATTGCCATTATGGCAAACCCAACCACTTTTTATCATATGGGTGCTAGAAGGCAGTGGCTGCGGGTCTACATGTCCTGGTAATGACGTTAAACTCTATCTGATGGTGAGGTTCCAGTTCTGGATATTTGGGGAATGTGGAGCACCCATTCATCACCATTGCTCCCTGGTCCACCCTGACCCGGTGTGGTAGTACCTGTTAGGGTCCCGTCTATGGGTTAAATAGAAAACATGAGTTTATAAACAAAATTGTATTATCCATTAAAAATGAAATTATTTCAAAACTTGGTCGGCATTAAACATTTTTGAATACCAAATTACCAATAGAGTTCGGCATAAATAACCCAAGTGATTGACATGCCGTAAAACCCAACCAGTCATCAACCTTCGCTTTCAAATCGGATGGGTGGCAGATAATTTAAATATCGGCCCCGCAGTCCTAGATCAAGCGTATCATATTACAGTTGGTCCACTAGAAGAGATATAGAACTCTGTCGATTCGTCTTTCTTTCGATTGTTGGCTTATCTCTTCGCACCCTCTTACCATTTTACCAACAATGCTATATTTAAGTACAATTGTCCCTACGTGCCGAGAACCGCTCCGTAGATATTTAACACGACATAATATCACTTTACAAATTGAATTCCTTCCTCACTTTTTAGTAAATTTCAAAATTAAATTTAAAAGGGATTTGAAAGAGAATTTTATACAGCGTATACCAATCTACAATCAATTAATATTATTAGATTCACTCGCAAAAGGTTTTTAGAAAAAAAGTTTTGGTCAGCTTGTTCTGGCAGCTCCGTAGGGAAATTGTTAATATTCTTGAATTTTACGATTGAATATGAATATAATAAAATAGAGTAGTTAAAATGTTATGTTGTGTTTTCAATTGTTTACCCATAGGCATTACGATATCATTATTGGTAATAAAATAGCTAAACATCATAGAGATGAATATAGAGGATATTGGGCGTTGTGCCTATCGATAAACAGAGACGTTCTTGCGTAACGGTTATGATCGTATGAAGTTGGCTCGTCTAACAGAGTTTGGAGCGAGGCTGTTTATATTGCACATAAGCTTAATACACTTGAAGAATCATGCATCCAGCTATTCTCCGTCCGGCCATGAGTAGCATACCAATGTTAAAGAGCCGAATCTTCCCCACTATTAACCAATCGCTGGGTAGAGAATAATAGGATCCATACGTTTCCCAAAAGTATGTGAAATGCAAATATCACCGTCCAGAATTTGAACTGGGTTCGTCGTGTCCATTTTATACGACGATAACCATTACAGCATACATGCTTCCTAAGAGAATATAGAGAATGAAGGAGTACTCCACGTTCCCCAGATTTGCAGAAATTGACAGCCAGCATCAGATGCAGTTTAGTCTCATACCGAAGACATCAATTTATTTTTTTGGGGGGTGGTCGTAAACTTCAACAGTAAGCGTATTCTCTTGTAACATTTTTGCAATAAGCACATCGAGCAATAGGTACTGCTATTTAATGGTGAGAAATATGAGATTTAAAAAGGGTATACTTAAATATAGGTGGATACTATATAGGCCGCAGAAAGTAATATTCCCAAATATAAGGTACTGGTTAAAAATAAGACCGTCCAAGATGAAATGCAATAATTATTAAATAGGCGGGGTAACATGCATACATTTCTGTTGTAACATAGATAGACAGAGACGCTCTTGCATAATGGTTATAATCGTTAAAACAATTTTTTTTGGGGGGTCGTAATTTTCAACTCTTTGGAGTACAGTTATATTCTAAAGGATGGATAAAAAAATTTAGAGTACTTAATAGATATTGAAGAAACTGCAAGAAGAATGAAAAAATTAATGAAGTGAGATAATTACAGTCTTCTAATTCTTTTTCTGTTTAATCCTGGAGACAGAACATTCCATGACATGCAACACTCCACTTTGGCCCATTCTCAGGCTAGACTGGCTGTCGGAGAGGTTCCCACCGATCAATCGGATGGGTATGTCAAGCCCTAGCACCTATATGATTGTCCCAACCCCATTTACTCTATGGCAAACCCTCAGCCATTTTTATCATAAGTGCTAGAAGTCAGTGGTTGATAGTCTTATTGTCCTGGGTATAACATTAAACTCTATCAAATGAACTTCCAAATTTGGAGCTCTGGGGAGTATGGAGGACTCATTCATCGCCATTACTTCCAGGTCAATTTTAACATTGAGTGGTAGTACCTGTTAAGGTCCTATCTTTGGAGTAAATAGACAAAAACGAGTTTAAAAGTTGAGTTTAAAAAAAAAACAATGAATACCAATCAAGAATGAATAAAATAAAACGTATTTGGTATTAAATAACCCAACATGGGTTGTCATGCTATAAAAATCAACCTACCCACAGGTCAAGATTGACTGAGTGGAAGTAACAGTTAGGTTTCCAACTATGGATTAAATAGTAAAAATTGAGTTTGAAAAACCAGGTGTAAAATTTCAGTTTTAAGAAAATTAAATACCCATCAATAATGAATAAAACAAAAACTCTTCAGCCTAAAACAAGAGTTGACATGCCGTAAAACCCAATCAACTAGTCTACAGTTTTTGTTTCAATAAGGCTTCAATGTTAAAATAGGGAGCGACTTTGTTACAATTCGGCACGAATGAACTCCAAGTCGTCCATCACGTTGGCGTCTTGGAAATTTTCTAATATTGATCGAATGTTTTCTGAAGCTGGACCTAACTGATCGGTGATAAAGGTCGATAGAGAAACTGGCAGGGGTAGGGTGAAAGCCGAGATCAAAGCTGGACCCAAACCTTGTACCTGGTAGCCCCGGCCATTGACTGTGGATTTGAGCCGTACCAACAGAAACGAAAAGGAGAGACGGCTGCGAAAATAGAATCAGAAATACGTGTATGGCACGTCGTTACTGATTATTTTGTATTCATTTGAAATGCTTCGTGGGCTGACCAGTTCGAGTTGGTTAAGGTGATTAACAGGATGTGACTACGAGTGCATTATACACTATTTATCCATAGCTGGAGCGAGATTAGGATTAATACCTTTCCCAAGGGTATTAGCTCTATATTAGTGATACACACACACACACACACACACACATCATATATATATATATATATATATATATATATATATATGATGTGTGAGTGCGCACGCTAATGCCGTTGCAAAAGGTATGAATCCATCTGATCTTCCCCAGCTATATTTACATACTACAGAAGACTATGCTTTTTAATCTTCTCCAGGTAGTGCGTCTAGGAGGAGGAATACTTTAAATCGAAACCAGTTTTAATACACTTAAAATTGACTTAGGGTCACATCATTTCAAAGAGATTCTGTACACACACACATCCCTAGTGCTAAACAAAATAGAATGTGTTGTTTGAGGCGGATCGCAATTCCTACCATCAGTTTCTCACCTTACCGAACATATCCTGTGCTAGTCATACGCTGATTTGAGGAGGACTCGTATCGAACCCGGAACCAGGTGATATAAAACTGATGAGTTTCGTTTTGTGCTTCTGCCATTAGATATGGATTATACTTGAAACTGTAATGAGAACACACACTGAATACCTTTCTTTCTGTATTTTATATATTTGCATAACATCGGATTCATTTCCATTTTCACACACACACACATATATATATATACTCGTGGGCCAATTACGTGTGGCTTTTCGATTTCACGTGTTCCTATCATTAATTTTCGCTTTCGCAAGCAATAATCACGTCATCAACATTCAACTACAAACGCCACTCAACTAACGGTAACAAACCATTTTTTACAGATATTTTTCTAATTCATCGCATACAAAATATTCAACTTTTATCCACATAAATCCGTTTTCTTCTCATTTTCACAGTCCTGATGAAATTTCCATTGTAAACCGAAATGCTCGAGTATCGACTATAAATTTCCATCCATCAGAACATCCCATGTTTGTTTCTAAATGTTCTCCATATATATATATATCATCATCATGTCGCGCAATTTGCACGGATATCCATTACGATCTCTCGCCAACCTTCCCTATCATTGATCGACTCTGGGAGCTTCTCCACGCAGCAGCCAGTATCCCTACATAGTTGGTCAATGTAGGTCCTGGCTGGGCGGCCCACATTAGCGTGCCCATGTGCTGGCTTCCACAGTAGTACGTCACTTATGATCTCGTCCTTGCTTCTCCAGCAGTGTCCTGCATGTCTAGCTCGTCTTACTCGTATGGTTTGTGAGATGGCAAGCAGGTGGCCATACAGTTGCTTTTTTTTGGGGGGGTGCTGCTTCCATGACTTTTTCCGGACCGCTCGCAGCATTCTTGTGCAGCTCCCATCTAGCTTATTCTCAAGGCGCTTCGTTAGGGTCCAGGTGGTACAGCCATACATCAGTACCGATACAACTACAGCCTGGAAGATATATATATATATAAGAAAATGTTTTCAAAAATATAACACAGAGGATGTTATGATCAGGGGAAAATTTTATATGCCTATGCTCAAGTATTTCGGTTTATGATAAACATCATCAGGACATTGTATTGTCCTGATGATGGTTTATCATAAACCGAAATACTAAAGTATAGACATATAACATTTTTCCTTTGATCATAACATCATGTGTCTATTATATTTTTGAAACATTTTCTTCACATATTGTCAGATTAATTCCTCATCGTATTTCCATATATATATAATATATATATATATATATAATATATAATATATATATATATATATATATAAGTAATTATTTCTTTGCATGTAATAAATTATGTCAGATTTGTATCAAACTTGTAAGTGATGGAAAAAGTCACAGAAGATAAGAACAGAATGAAGCAATGAAAAACATCAAAACAATCTAAAAGCATATGACTTGTTCTTTTTTTAAATGCAGATCGACATTAATGAAAATAGAATGTTTGATAAAGGGTTATACAACAAGCGAGATAGAGAAATTGGTGGATTATATTTAGCCAACTGTTTATTTGATTATGAATGATCGATATTATCGTTGCGTGTTTCGAAATAATATAATGTTTTATTTTCATCTCATTTATTTTTCTTTCTTTTATTTTCAGGTAAGTGATACTCCTTGATTACTTTGTTTGCGGTAATCTTCTGTATTTGACGAATTTTGTCTGTCATCATCATCATCATCATCAACTTCATTGTTGTAAGATGAAAAAAGAAAGATTCCCTGATGAAAAATAAGAGGTATGTTTGGTTTAATTTTATCCGACATGTTTCAAAAATGTCCCCGGTTATATATAGCTGCTAAAATCGCATAAAGTGGTATTTATGTGAACATCTCGTTTATTTTAAAACTGGAAAAAAGAGCACACAACACACACAAAAAAAATGAAGAAACACGTACTATCTATCTATTTACATGCACACACACACACACACACACACAAATGAAGAAACACGTACTATCAATCTATCTATTTACATGCGCGCGCACAGACACACACACACACACATATATATATATATATATAATATATACATATATATAATATATATAAGATATGAAAACACCACAAATTGCTGTTGAAGTGAAAACATTTTTAACAGCATTTGTGTATTTTCATATCGTTTATATCTTTTTTATATATACTCATACCGTCGGATTTATTTCCTTTCTTTTAACTTATATATATATATATATATATATATATATATATTATATATGGTTCGTTTTTGTATTTTATTTTTACATTAAATTACACTGTGTCTAGTCAATAACCTTGATAAAGGGTGGAGGCCACCCGACATATTGGGGAAGAAATAAACGTAGATTAAGGGCAAAACAACGGTTATCTATTAGAATCTGTCTTTTGATCTGCCTTTATATTCGGATTCTTCCAATATACCGAAAACGTTCACAAGAACAAGAAAGATATTGATACATAACTCTCTCTCTCTCTCTCTCTCTCTCTCTCTCTCTCTATATATATATATATATATATATATATATATATATATATATATGTTAGTCAAGAATATAAAAGAGTTACTGGACTTTAGCAAAGTATTGGACAAATAAAATATTGAAAAGACAAAATTCAAATAGACTAAGATTAACAGGTTTGCTTACCTACCTCATTGAGATTCGAATATATTGTATCTAATTTTTCTGTTGTTTCCAGTTTTAGACGTGATGTAAATTATATTTAAATTAGAGATGAAATGAAATCATCTACACACACACACACACAACACACACACATATATATATATATATATATATATATATATATATATATATAATATATATATATATATATATATATTAATGTTTACTTCTAAACTCCACAGGTGTGGAAAAAATCTCTGATAAATCAGTTTTTCAAAATAAGTAAAGATTCAAACTGGTATCTGGGGAAAACATTTTTTTTAAAATCCAGTACATCCGTACTTTCTGAAAATAATCATCAGTATCGTATGTAGTGGCCAAAAGAAAAACATATCCTAAAGAACCATTCGGGTGAAACCTAGATAGATAATATCTGACACATGTAGACACTTATATATATATATATATATATATATATATATGATTTTCAAAGTTATTTCTTAAAACAAGATTTCTGAAGCCCTTGGTTGTGTTACAAATTTGGGGAAATGATATTAAAGGTTGCTACGTGCATTGCATTCAGGTTTCTTCTGGAATTACCAATTATTTTAACTATCAGAATTTGATAGAATCAAAACAGAAAATGGAAATAGACCTATTAAATGAAAATAAACCCAATAATTGAAATACTAAACTAATATTTTTTATTTATTACGTATATTATGACGTTAATTGTTTCAGTGCACAATATACCTGTTCTGAAAATAATATAGCAACGTGTGTGTAGATTTTTTTGCGGGGGGGGGGATGCATATAAAATACAGAAACTCTGACATTTACAAATAAGGTCTCTTCATTCATTTGATAATATTTTTTTTTAGTTAAATTTGTTCTCTCTCCGTTTATACACTTGAACACATTTGGGTACCCATCATGGTGTAATGGTTTACCTGGTTGGGTAAAAATAGCCTCGTCCCAAATGTTAAATCTGTTCGTCGTATCCATTTTTTACAACGATACCGTTACACAACAAGCGCATCAACTAATCAACATAAGACGCCAAATAGTTTGCTTTAATAGCTGAACATACGTTATTAAACGATTCAGAGTAGATTATCCTCCGCATCAAATTGTTCTGGCATCCTCAATCTTGTCATCCGTCTCTATAGGTCATCACTCCAGGCAAGTTCACAAATTGCATCAGTGTGTTGCTAGTATGTCAGAACTTGTGTGTCCATGTGTAGAAATCCACAGGGGAATATCACTTATGAGTTCGTCCTTACTTATCTAGCAGTGCGGCTATTTTCTCCGATCCTCTATGAAATGGTTTTCATAAATATTCAAATATGGTAATCTAAAACGTATCCTAGAACATAGGGGACCAAGATTGAAATGAGAAAATATGACAAATTTCAACAAAGGAGGCATGTCGTTGGGCGATTGGATACTAAGATAATCGCTGGAGTGGTTAGTATGCAATTGCCTCGGGATTGAAATATATATAATATATATATATATATATATTATATATATCTTTTCAATAAGAAAAATACTAAAGACCGTCATTTGGCGTTATAATTCTATTTCAGCCCGTAACTCCCTACAAGATGCTAGTTTCGTCAGATAGCCATCAAAAATTGGATTAAAAAACATGCTAAAATGGAGAAAACCTTATTCTTACAGTAAACTCTTCCATATTCAAAACACACACAGACATACACACACACACACACACATATATATATATATATATATATATATATATATATATATATATATATTAGTTTGTATTTATTTGCATTGGAACAATTTTGCTACCATTGGTTTCGTGCTGTGTACCAGTCATCAGGCAACGAAAATGTTTTGAAAATGATGCAAATGATATAAATATGGTCAAATGTGAGCGTTTGGTTAACTGTATTCGCGTGTCACTTTTTTGTTTACGTGTTCAATATCGGATGCGCCTCTTCTGTATGTGTGCGTATGTTGGCATGGACGCACCTGTTTAAATTGAACATAATGAAAAGAAGGAAAGAAAGAAAAAAAGATTGAGAGAGAGTTAAATCAAGATTATTGTACATTTTACCTATTGAACTCACCCAATAGCTCTTAAGTAAACACATCAAACGTTGTAATAATGTAATCTTGAATTCTAGCCCCGTGGTCTAAAAGGAAGTAATCTAGGGGAAAGTTTTATATATAAAAATAAGCTTATATTTACCCAACCCCTACGTCATCAGCAGGATGCTATACAAGATCAATTTTTAAACAGCATTTAACAGGTTTGAATTCAAAGTTCTTTCTCCTAGACTGGTTGCCATACTAATATTTGATGTTAGACTTATTTAAAACATTTGACAATCTGAAATGTCTTAAATTTATCTGGAAGTCCTTTATTTACCGTATTTCATATTGAAAATTCATTAACTCTTTGCAGAACGGCATCGTATCCTAATAATCTATTTCGGTTACTTTTGCAAAGTCAGTTGTCAAAAGTGTCTACGTCGAAGTCACAATTGTGTTATGTCAATTCCCCCAAGACAAAATCCCAACTCTCCTTCCGAAATCTCCGCCCTGCACACCACTCACATACGAAAGAAATAGATCATTCAAAGTTTAAGGTTGTCAGTTTCTATTTCTGTTAGATAAACACTCCACATTCGGGTAGATATGTGTTGAACAGAAACTGACAAAAATCCCCTCCACCGTCTGGGAGAGAGTACACAGAATATATAATATATATATATATATATATATATATATATATATATATATATAGTGTGTGTGTTGTGTAAAGTTGTGTGGTGTAATGCTTAGAAATGAACTCGTCGACGGAGTTCACATCCCGAACGAGTCTGATGGCATTTCACATAGCGGGAAATCCAATTATTCTCCCTCTAGCTATGGCAAATAACGTGGCAGACTGGACTCTTTAACCTTGGATATGTAACCAGTCTAGGAGAAGGAAACTGAGTTCAAACCTGTTTAACTCCGATCAAGAAAGTGACTGTGTCATATCCTTCTCATGCGGAGGGGTTGCTATATATATATATATATATATATATATATATATATATACTAACAACACCGTACGAGCTGTATGGGACACAATTTCTGAAGTAGAGTTTAACAGATTTGAATTCAGAGTTTTCCCTCTCTTAGACTGGCTGCCTGGTCGGAGTTCGAGCCCAGTCTGCTCTTCTACTTACCCATAGCTGGAGGGAAAGTAATGTATTAGCGCTATAAGGGGTTCACAGAGTGTTAACTCTGGTTCTTAAAAAGCGTTAGGTTACTTAAAGGATCAGTACCCAATGCGGAATACTTCCATTAGGGCAACAACAAATGCGTTAGTTACATTTATACAACTTTTATTATAAAATATATAGGGGAACGAAGTTCCCCAGGCTATATAATGTCACAAGTGTCCAAACATACATATTAGTGTTAATAGACAAAATAGGTAGAAAGCACTTACTGTAAGTAGTGTCTGTGGCGTCTGGCATGCACCATAGGTGTCTGCTGGAGAGAGGTGACAAGCACATCCAGGCTTGTTCAGTGGCATCGGAAAACGAGGCTTTACTTCTTGGGTTCCTCTGTCACGTGACCAAAATAGGGTTTCCTGACACAGGAGATTAACCAAAACCCTCAGACAAGGGGGACTGTCCCTTACAGCGCTATGAGAAATGCAAACAATTCAATTCTTGGCATAAAATAGCCCCACACGGGTTCACATTTAAACCAAACCAAATCAAATCATTAGATAGCCATACTATTCACATCTTATGGTTGTTTAAATACTTCTGAGAAACATTGTATACAGATTGACGATCCCCTTATTCTACAACTCCGTATAAGTGGCTTTAGGTAAAGCGAACCAAGTTAAAACGATGATGGAACATGCGAATGACGAACCAGATATTTCGAACCTAAAAGCAAAATAAGCAAACACAAATTATATCAAGTACATTTAAATCTCGCATATTCACTTAATGTCTCGTGATGGGTAAGTACCTAAAGAGTATTATTCATTATCCTATCCTACTTTCCTCGAGAGTAAGTTGTATTGGAACGATCGGGGAGTAATACAAATCTCTGAATAAAGAATGTCACCGTGTCTACAATGGATATCTGCGTTCCTTGCAAGACCCGAGTTTTCGTAAATGCATCGCATTTGCACCCAGAAATCCCAATCTAAAGTACTCTAGGGTTTCTTTTCATTTTTTTTTTTTCATTTTTTTTTCGTCTTAGAATCCATTCATTCCACGATGTTGTTACTCAGATGATAGGAAAACTGTTGGCAAATCCTACTTACCTTAAAGAACTTTCGTTGCTTTACGAACCTTTAAAAATCCATTGGTAATTGTCTTTATGCAGTTTAAATAGTGTACAACGTCTTGTAACCATGGAGATTCTGTGTGTATCTGTAACAAAAACTACGTCACTGCTTACGCAAAAATACCTTCAGGCATTGCGTAAGTTTATCAATGAGTATTTAATTTAGAGTCAAAATAATTAATCCATAGAACAAATCTTATAAACAAGGTCTGTATGAAAATCTGAGTTAGATTTGCCTCAAAACATCTCATGTTATTAGTGGATCTAAAGTCCTGCAACGTGTCTTATATATCACTAAGAAGTGCGTGGTGTAATGGTTAAAGTCATGGGAAATGGACTCGTCGTCCCGAGTTCAAATCCTGGACGTGGTAATTGTATTTCACTTAGCGCTAATACCTTTGGGAAATGTATGGATCCTACTCTCTCTCTCTCCAGCTATGGATAAATAGTAGAGCAGACTGGACTCTTTAACCTTGGTTAGGCAACCGGTCTAGGAGAAGGAAAACTCTGAATTGTTTTTCACTGAAATAAGTGAGAGTGGAAGAATCCTCAAATATGTATTATATACAAAAATCTCTACATTAATACTAGTGTTCCTTAATTGTACAGCTGTCATCATCTTGCAAAACCTTCTGTTTAGTAATGAGACCGTCCAAATCAACAAGAAATCTACAAATGTAAATAGCGGTTTACAGTGTGAATGGGAAGGCTAATTTGCATATTGATATTAAAAAATTTGAATTTAATAAATATGTGCTTAGTATTATTGATTTCTAACTCTTTGCTTTTATTTTAATGAATATAAGCAAAAATCTCTTCAATGAATCTTAAATGAAATCCATTAACAAGGGAAAATAACTGTCATTTTATATTATTACTTCCCCTTTTAACTAAATACTTAAATTAGAAAAATAACAATGAAAGACGGGAGTGATGGAAGAGTAAGTTTCAGTTCTATTTTTTCGATTATACTCCCTCTGTTTTAAAACTTTTTATCTGCATTCTTATTTAGTTTCATTAGTCTTTCTAATTTAATACACTATTTTATTACATTAAAACTTAAATACTTGCACCCGGAGGATGCATATATTTGCTAGTATATAGATAGATAGATAGATATAAATATATGATAAAGAGAGGCATTGTTCCTGCTTCAGATTGATAGTATAGCGATTCGGTTTTTACCCGTTTAAATTGCAATCGTTGGATGTTGGTTTTGAGAATATTAATCTGGCATCGACTAAACCAAGTTATAAATAACTTGCTTAAGAGATCGATTGATTCATAAAATGATGCATTGATTGGTAATAGCTACAAAATCAAAAAATATTGATTGCTGGTAGAATAACTAGTGTAAGTGATTGATTTACATGTATGCACCCAACCCCTCCGACACGAAGAATGTTTGACACAAGATGGATTTTGATAGGGGAGAACTACTAGTTTGGATCTGGACCAGTTTTCTTAACAAGGCTAAAGAACGCAGTCCGCCCTATTAGTAACCCAACTTTATCGGTAGATGTGTTGGCAAAATGTTTTCGGTTGTCTAAGAAGCATGGAGTAAAATTCTGAATCAAAATCCTGATTTTGATTCTGATTTCTACAAGCTTTTAAGACACACACACGCGCCCGGCGCGCATTGTCTTCTACTTCGATTATAAGAGATTCAGTTTCTCTCTTGTTTCCCAATTTAGCCACTTCCACGTATTATTTGTTCTTCTTCCTGCTGCTCTCTTCTTCTTCCTCCTCTTCTTCTTCTTTCTTCTTCTTCTTCTCTCTTCTTCTTCTTCTTCTTCTTCTTCTTCTTCCCTTCTTCTTCTTTTCTCTCCTCCTCCCTTCTTCTTCTTCTTCTTCTTCTCTGCCTCCTCTTCTTCTTCTTTTCCTTCTTCTGCTTCTTCTTTCCTCCTTCTTCTTCTTCTTCTCCTCTCCTCCTCCTCCTCCTCCTCTTCTTTCTTCTTCTTCTTCCTCCTCCTCCTTTTCTTCTTCTCTTCTTCTCCTCCTCCTCCTCCCTCCTTCTTCTTCTTCTGCTCCTCCTCCTTTCTCTTCTTCTGCCTCCTCCCTCCTTTCTTCTTCTTTCCTCTCCTCCTCCTTCTTCTTCTTCTCCTCCCTCCTCCTCCCTTCTTCTTCCTTCTCCCTTCTTTTCCTTCTCTTCTTTCTTCCTCTTTCCTTCTCTCCTTCTTTCTTCTCTTCTCTTCTTCTTCTTCTTCTTCCTTCCTTCTTCTTCTTTCTTCTTCTTCCTTCTCCTTTCTTCTTCCTTCTTCTTTATTCTTCTTCTTCCTTCTCTCCTTTATTCTTCTTCTTCCTTCTTCTCTTCTCCTTTTATTCTTCTTCTTCCTTCCTTCTCCTCCTTTATTCTTCTTCTTCTTTCTTCTTCTCCTCCTTTATTCTTTCTTCTTCCTTCTCCTCCTTTATTCTTCTTCTCCTCCTTATTCTCCTTCCCTCCTTTATTCTTATTCTTCCTTCTCCTCCTTCCTCCTATTCTTCTTCCTCCTTCCCTCCTTCCTCCTTATTCTTCTTCTTCTTCTTCCTCCTCTTTTATTATTAATTATTCTTCCCCTCCTTTTCTTCTTCTCTTTTCTTCCTTTTTATTCTCTTCTTCTCTTCTTCCTCCTCTTTATTATTATTATTATTATTATTTATTCTCTCCTTTATTCTTCTTCTTCTTCCTCTTTTATTATTTTCTCTTCTTCTTCCTCCTCCTTTAATTATTTATTATTATTATTATCCTCCCTCCTTTATTCTTCTTCTCCTTCTTCTTCTTCTTCCTCTTTTATTATTATTCTTCTTTCTTTTCTCCTCCTATTATTATTATTATTATTATTTTCCTCTCCTTTATTCCTTCTTCTTCTTCTTCTTCCTCCTTTTATTATATTTTCTTCTTCTCTTCTTCTTCTCCCCTTCTTCTTCTTCCTCCTTTATTATTGTTATTTATTATATTCCTCCTCCTTTATTCTTCTTCTTCTTCTTCTTCTTCCTCCTTTTATTATTCTCTTTTTCTTTCTTCTCCTCCTTATTATTATTCTTCTTCTTCCTTCCTTTATTATTATTCTTCTTCTTCTCTCCTCTTTCTTCTCTTCCTCCTCCTTTATTTTATTTTTATCTCCTTCCTTTTATTTTATTATTATTCCTCCTCCTTTATTATTATTATTATTATTCCTCCTCCTTATTATTATTATTATTCTCCTCCTTTATTATTATTATTATTATTATTATTATTATTAGTCTTCTTCCTCCTCCTTTATTATTCTTCTTCTTCCTCCTCCTCCTTTATTATTCTTCTTCTTCTTCATTATTATTCATATAGAATTTAAAATAAACAGAATTTTTAATACCAAAAATGTACATAGACAAAAAAATAATTAAACGAAGACATTATTATCGTTAACTCAAAAAGTATTTTTTAAACGAATATTTTTCATATATCTCAGAATAAAATATATTAATTCTTAATCCGTGTTACAGAAAAACTAAATAAATTTACATTGAAAAAATAAATAAGCTATCCATAGAATAAGTAATTCATTTTTATTTGAATTAATACGCAAAATTTTCCACTTCCAAATAAGGACACGTGTTTAATTCTCACCTTCTTTTTGTTACATTTATAGGAATAAAAAAGAAAATAAATTAAACGAATAGATTTGCTATCAATTTAACTCAACAAGCAATTAAGAACTGAATTCAAAATGTTTGTCATATATTCAAGAGTTTTTAGAAAAAATAATATATTTCAAAACACAAATTTACGTAATATTCCAAATTCAAACAACATATCCTAACATAAACGAACATTATAATACACGAATTCTTACTGAATTAGATTTAATTTGATAAGTGATTAGCTACATCACTTTCCTCTTATTTCTTTCTTCTCCCTTACTCTTTCAATCCCTGATATTCCTGTGAGGATGTGCGTGGTGTAATGGTTATCGTTGTAGGAAATCGACTCGGCTAACCGAGATCAAATCCTGCACGAGGCTGTTTGTCTTTCACATAACAGTAATACACTTGGAAAAGGTATGCATCCAACTCTCCATCTCCATCTATGGGTAAATAGTATGGCAGAAATAGTATGTTACAATTAGCTCTTTAGCGTTGATTACGTAAATATTATAGAAGGAAATCACGGAATTAAAACAGGTAAAACTGCTCTTACCACACTGACCATGAGTCACATCCTACTCGCCCAGAAGAAGACAATGGTTTATTTTCACATATTACAGAATATAAACAATATTAAAAAAACTAATATTCATTGTTCTAGTAATGTGGAGGATGATCACTAATTAGGACTGAGCTCATGCTAGTAGTGACCACCTCAGTTGTTTTTTTTTTTTGTTTTTTTTTGTTTTTGTTTTTTGTTGTTTATTTTTACATCGTTTGAAATATATATATATTGAAAGTATTTCTAATCATTTTAGTCCGGTCATTGACCGGTTACTTCTGATAGTTGACATAGTTCATTAATTATTACATACTTGTCCGGTAATTCTTAGAGAACTTTGCAAATGAAAATTATATTTCATTATTATATTTCCTAATGTTCAATCTATGTTATTAATATTCGCCTCTAAATGAAATATATTGCCAAGGGAGTTTTTGTTTGTTTTGTTTTATGGCAAATCAACCTCGGTGGGTCATTTAATGCCGACAAAGTTTTGAAATAAATTCATTCTAAAAGGATACTCAATCATTTTTATAAACACCTTTATGTATTTAACCTATAGATGTGACCCTAACAGGAACCATTACACCGGGTCAGAGAGGACCCGAGAGCAATGGTGAGGAATGGGTGCTCCACGTTTCCCAGACCTGGAACCTCACCATTAGATAGTTTAACGTCATACCAAGGACACGAACACCCCCAGCCACCGCCTTCTAGAATTCATATGATAAAAAGGGTAGGGGTTACCTTAAGGGCAATAGGGTCGGGACAATCATATAGAAACTAGGGCATGACAAGTTGGTTGATTCGAGGAGGCCCCAAAGCCCGCCCGTCTAGGGCCAACGTGGGGTATTACTTGTCATGAATTGCTAATCCACCAGGTTTTCGTCCTTAAACCTCACGGATCCCCACCCACTTGCAACAGTTGGCCCCATTGGGAATGTCTTACCCCTCTGCAGGGGTGCAGTTGATGTATTCTAAAGACCCATCCAACTGGGGTGGTTAAGGGAGGTGATTAATTTAATAGTAGTTGTTGTGTAATTTAAATTACTTTTGATTCCTTATTCTATGGATTTGTTACCGAAATTAGCTATAGCCATTAGACAATATCTAGCTATACGAGTCCGTTCATATATATCAATATTTTTGAAGACGACTTTAGCTTTCAAAAACTTAGATGTCTTAGAAATTGGCTGACGAAAATAGATTAAAAGATAGAAAGACAGATCTATAGATATGAACAAACCTACATAGACAGATAGCACTGACCCGACTGAGATTGTTAGAAATACTAAGAAATATATAGAGAGAAGGAAAGGTACAATCACAAAGAAGAAAAAAAAGAAAAAGACACTCGTGTTTTTAGATTGACAGAAATAGAGAAGTAAATCAACATCCCTCCAATATACTTAAAATTATGTAGCTAGTTGTGGCGACACAGCGTTACGGTTATGGGAATATGAGCATGTAAAATACACCCTCGATTTGTACAATACGTGTTTAAAATCATTTCTTTTTGTGTTACACGTCGTTAAAGAAATGTATTCGGGTTTACACGTCCCTACTATATAAATTCTTGTTGTCCCCAAGGAAAGAATTCTACCGGTTTTTATGTGTGCCTTGGGTAGTCATGTAGATTTTCTTCACACCTAAGTATGGCGTCTGATTTTGTATTTATTCAATACAGTTCTAAATGACAATAATCTGTAGCTTGCAGGTTCAATCTTGACTACAAGCAAAAATAACGTAGAATACTTAACATAGCTTAACACTTGTGCCCGATCATGGATAACAGAATGAACACAATGTACACCGATGGATTAAATGGATGGTGCGATTCGGAGTTCACTGAAGGCTCCAGACGTCTCTTTCCTTCTTGTCTTCTTGTCTATTTAACTTTACTTCGTTTTATTTTCTTTCTCAAGTATATTTTCCCTCGATTCAATCAGCGAATTACTTTTTTGAAAACTTTACAAAACTAAACAATACGACATAAAAATTAACACAACATAAAAAAATTAACACTACATAAAAAAAATAACACTAAATAAAAAAATTAACACTAAACAAACAAATACACCCAAAATCACAACCAATAAAACAAATCAAAATTACTATTAAATTATTATTACTACTACACCTGTTCTTTGTTTGTTTTTTTATTTCCATTCTCTAATCTGTTTGGGGTGGGGATATTTTATGTCAAATGTAGTCCTCACATTCTTTTTTTTTTTTAAATCTCATTTTCTTTTTTTCTTATTAAATTATCGACTCTGCCTTCTTCTATGTATTCATCAAGAGAACGTGGTTTCTATCCTCTGCTATAAATTTATACAGTTAAACATGAAATCCTTTTTACAAATACATTTTCTCAAAAGTAGGGAACACACAAGACAAGGCAAAACAAAGCAACACTCACTAAGTCAGAGTGGATAATTCGATTGGGCCCGAAGCAATTTTCAGGCCCTTCCCTATTTGTCTCTTACATTAGTCATGATTTGATCAAGACACACGGAGTCAGTGTGGTTCAAGACAAACCAAAGAGTAAAGAAAACAAGAATGTCCGCCATCTTATTGGTGCCAGAAGTAACGGGTTTCTGGATAGGAAATGTTTTGTGCATGGATAATTCCCCGGGGGTGAAGATACGGTTGCTGCTTTCAAGATGTCGTTCGGCAATGACTAAACATAAAAAGCTATTGTCAAGTTTTCTTCCTGGTGGTGAAATGCCCATATATGGCGAGGGTATAGGTCGAGTTCTTTTTTTTTTTTTTAGTTCTTCTTTATTTTCTTTTTTATCGCTTCAAAACAAATAATCTTGCCGTATTATCCCGAAGTGCTAAAAACACGACTTATTGAAATAAACACCTTGATACTTTAGGATTGTGAATAATACTTGGATAATCTGAAGATTCCCATTTTTTATATTTAAATGAACAATAATTAAATTTCAGGGGGAAAATCAGTGCAGATGTGTGTTGACTTATGAGTTTAGTTCGTTCCGCTTGTAACTCAATTTCCTCGTATATAAAATCAATCTCTCTCTCTCTCTCTCTCTCTCTCTCTCTCTCTATAATATATATATATATATATATATATATATATATATATATAATGTGTGTGTGAATAGAAAATTATAGCAATAAATGCCCTGAAGATGATCTACTAAACAGATTGAAACACTGCAGCGTTGGCTGAATAAATATCACTCATTTTATTTGAACCTCAATTTCTTACAATTTTTTAACTATATTACACACACATAAAACCGATTATCTTATCTATTTCCGGGGACACCTACTTCCATTCAAACTTTGTAAACAAACCGATAAGAGCCATCTTATTATCCTGTGATAAAATTGTTACTTTTCCTTATATCAACAAAAGGCCCTGAAGAAGATCTACTAAATAGATTGAAACACTGCAGCGTTAGCTGAATAAATACCACTCATTTTATTTGAACCTGTGCTTTTTAAAAAAAATTTCACTATATTACATACCGTCGGATTCACTTCCATTTTTCTCTTCACACACCCACACACACACACATATATATATATATATATATATATATATATATATATATATATGGGGGTGTGTGTCTACTTCTCAAATTTCATCGAGAAGGATCTTCAGGATAATTGTCCTGAAGCTTCTTCTCCATGAAACCTGTGAAGTTAGCAGATTCGGTTTCCTAAACTGGCTTTACAATTATGTATTGGGCATAGTTTCCATATTTATTATCCTGACTCTTAGTCGTTTTTTCTGTCAAAATTAATCGGTATATTCTCCTTTTTTTTTCTTCAAGAATAAATGTAGTTAATCACAAGTTTTGTGTATAAATTAACGTAACTGTGTAAGGAATAAGGCCAAATTTGTATTTGAACTAGTTCTGGCACACTCAATAGTAAATTCAGATTGAACCATTGATAATACTGTGCTATATCCAGAGCTACCCCTAGTTTAAATTTTAATGTAACAAAATATTATCAAATTAAAAAGAATAACGAAACTAAATAAGAACACACAAAAAGATTACACTTATTTCTTTTTAAATTGATTTCTTTGTAAATGTAGTTACTATTCGATTTTCATCTGTTTATTTCTTAATTGAAGTAAGTATTTAAATAATCAAAAAATAAATATCTCTTTAGTGTTTTAAATTTGGTAAAATTTATTATAGGTTTTTGTAAAATCTCAATCAAGAAAACTTACAACTCTTTCTTTTTTTTATTTAAATGATTTACTTTAAACTAAGAAAAAATGGTAAAACAATGTTCTCTCATATCAATCTATTAATAACGGATATTAGGTCTCTATTTGTCTGTAACTGAAACTACCTCACAGCTTACATCACATTACCCCGAATCGTCATAAATTAGAAAAAAATACACTCAAAATTTGACCATGCAATTTTAGACGGTCCTCATTGTTTTTTTGTTTTGTTTATTTTAAACAAGTTTTAATAAATACATGCCCGATGCCATATGTTTATGTATGGTTTGGCTTATTTTAAAATATATTAAACATTATCAGAATTAAGTTTCCATATCAAATTTTGTTTTATTTTTTTGCTCCTTAATAAATTTGATGATTTTACTTACTTATGGGACCAGCTCTCTGATAATGAATTTTAAACTACTACCCACTAGGTTATATCTATCAAAAATTAAATTTTACACAGCACTGAGGGCGTTTTCTGGCTAGTAAGATGTAAAGAATTAATGAATAGGTAAGAAAAAATGTTTTTATAACTCCCTTTATTGTAGTTTAGGTCAGCATCAAAGTAAATTTATCACATGACTGTTTACGTTTTGAAAATGAAAGGCTCATGAGTATCAAGGGATTTTCTTCGGGGAATTTGAATTTCAGCTTAACCAAATTAATCGGCCAATTTTTTTTTTTTCGTTAAGTAGGAATATTTGTCGATAAAATGTAATGATTTTTTAGGTAATGGATTTTAATAAATATTCGTGAGTTTGAATGTTGTATTGATTTTGGTTTGTTTTGTTTTACGGCATATCAACCTCAGTGGGTTATTTAATGCCGATAAAGTTTTGAAATAAATCAATTCTTAATGGATAATACAATTTTTTTATAAATGCATTTTTCTATTTAACCCATTGATGGGACCCTAACAGGTACTACCACTCCGGGTCAGAGTCGACCAGGGAGCAATGGTGATGAATGGGGTGTTCCACATTCCCCAAACCTCCACAACTGGAACCGCACCATCAGATAGTTTAACGTCATTCCCAGGACATGTAGACCCACAGTCACTGCCTTCTAGCACCCATATGATAAAAAAGGGTTGGGGCTTGACATAAGGGCAATAGGGTTGGGAAGAATGTTGTATTGAGTGTTGGTTTAATCAAGATTATTTTATCCATCTATGCCCAGGCGTTTTTAGAATTAATATGAATTCATATAATATTTTGACAGTTTTCTCTGTCATATTATATCCTATTATATAATAGGACCGGTTTAGCTCAGTCGGTAGATTGTCCGACTAGGGACCACAAGTTTTCTGGTTCGATACCGGCACTCGCCAACTCAGAGATCTATGCGGTGAGGTGAGGAGCTGATGACAGGTTTGGCGTTCTATCTCAGACGACAAACCTATCTCCTTGGTCTAGCGCTAGTGAAAAGGAGATAGACTCCTTCGCTGTCTGAAAGATACCGTCTTTAGGCCACCCCGACTATGTTTTTATTCTATGGTGTTGTAGATGAACATACTGTTCTACTGGGAAAAAGTTTAAGATTAAGAGAGATTTTCTTTACACATACGCATATATATATATATATATATATAATATATATATATATATATATATATATATATATGCGTAAGATAAGCAAATTGACTTGTAAATAAGGGATGATTCTATTTGGGATCATCGAAATCTCTATGTACATCCATACTGTATGCTCTTGTAGCTGCAAACTGATAGACTCATATAAGTTTTTTTTTGTAAATCCTAAGAGAGCTCAATGTATAATAACTAATAAATTAATTATATACAGAGCAATATTTAACTTTCAAAGAAAGAACATCTTAACAAATTGTCTAACGACTGTCTGTTAAGATTTTTTTTTCTTTGAAATATATATATAAAAAAACTAACAATATTTTTTGTACTTTCTGACACATCTTGTATTCTGAAAAAAATATTGTCCAATTAATTCATTTTTTTTTCAGAAAACAAGGTGTGTCTAAAAAGTACCGAGTTCAAAGCTGTATTTGCCAGCATGGAAATGAAGAATGAATGAAACGTTATTTTTTTTTTCAGAATACAAGATGTGTCAAACAGTACGAAAAATCTCGATACTTTTTTTTACCTACTTTGTGTGTGTGTATATATATATATATATATATATATATGAGAGAGAGAGATAGAATAATAAAATAGTGGTTAATGTGTGTGTACATGCGTGCGCACATGCTTGGGTAGCCTGTTATTATTTGAAGCAGAGGTATTGAGTATCCTGAATTTGAGATGAATTATCCAGTACATGTCTTTGCACATGCGTGACAAAATACAGACTGTGTTCGGAAATAAAGGACGGTCTTCATTTGTTATTTTTTGATAATGTTACAGTTGGATTTCCGTCTGAATGCTTCTCTATGCAAAGGTGTTTATACAAATGTATATAAATATGTTCCTCTGTGTATGAAACGTAATTTCAGAATAAATATTCGCCGAGAGATTTAACTGATACCGTCCTAGCCAGTGTTTACTCGAACCGAAGCCGAACAAACATGAAGTTTGACCTTCACGAGTCAGGCTTTCTTGTAATGAGATACGTATTGATCAGAAGCCTTTATGCACATTTATAGCTAGTTCGTGTTTATTTGTGGATATCTTATGGATAATACATAGTAGACGCATATTGTGTTTTAAACACACGAAGGTATCTCCTCATTACTCGTTAAACATCTCATTTAGTAGACCAGTTCACATACCTTGGTAGTAATATCGCATCGACTATGTATGTATGCTATGTACATCCGGCCAACGCCGGGGGTCCAGTAGCTTCAGCCCTGGATATTTACAAGTTAATAGCGTTGATCCTAGGGAGGGCCACCTCCCAGGCAACACCTGCCCCCTCGATTTAAAGGGACAGGGCTAGGTTTATTGCCCAGTGCCTGAGGCGCCCCCTTGATGGGGAATACCGACGGGATCAACGCAATTTTTCCACCCGCCACCCATGAGTCTTGGATTGTGGGTGGTCCAAAATTAATAGTGCCTTGTGCAAGACCCGTATGTAGAACTAAGGGAACTGATGATCACTTAGGAAAAGGGAGACCACCCAACAATGCCTGAAACATGAATTAACAAAAGTATTAGAGGTGTCTACATCTCCCCCACCGAAGGGGCTTCAGTCCATGTGAGGGCAGTTAGAGTTCCTTGAGACCCGGCTTGTTGTATGATCGTAATCTCTTCAATGCCCGGGGCGTGCTTTGTGCATCCTGTCTGCAGCGCCATGTAGATCTAAGGGAACTGATGATCACTTAGGAAAATGGAGACCACCCAACAATGCCTGAAACATGAATTAACAAAAGTATTAGAGGTGTCTACCCCGTACACGTGGAGTACGAGGAATATATCATGTATGTATACTATGTCAGTATACACATAGGAGAATTACATATTTACTAACCCCACTACTCGAGCTGGGTGTGACAATATGTCAATTTCTCAAGGGAGGTTTAACAAGTTTCAATTGAGTTTTTCTTCATCTAGACGCGTTACCTAATCAATGATACAGCGGTCAAAACGATGTGTTTATCATCATCATGTCATGCAGATAACACGGATATTCATGACAATCTCTCGCCAACATACTCTATCATTCATTATCCCAGGGAGGTCCTCTGCCCATCATCCAATATTCACGCAGAGTTGGTCAATGTAAGACCTTGCTGGGCGGCCTATATTAGCATGTCCATGTGTTGGCTACCACAGGAGAATGTCGCTAATGAGTTTGTCCTTGCTCCTTCAGCATGTCTTGTCCGTCTCACTCAGCTGGTTTGTGAGATGGGGTGCAGGTGACCGTACAGTTGCTTCCTTGTGGGGTGCTGTTTCTACGATTGTTCAAGACCGCACGCAGCATTTAAGGGCAACAGTGCGCAACATTAAGATTTTTCATTGTTTTATACTTGGACTGAAGCTATAGTTTTTAGTTGAATTGTTCAATTGAAGTCTTGACTGATTTTTTCCCAATATGCATCATTGGAAATTTTAGCGAATTATCTCCCTTTAGTTTCGGTTGTATTTTCTGTTTACGACCAAAGAAGGAAAAAAAAAAACCTCAAAAACATCTTAATAAGAATAAGCTATCTTAGAGATTTGCATCAACAAGATGTGCTAGATAATCAGAATTTAATTTATAGAGATTATATGAAATGGGGGATTAAAGTTTAGTTTGTGTACAGTTTCCCTAATCTGGCCACCATGTTGATATATTAAGGGGAGAGAGAGAAATAGCTAAGGTAAATTACGTAGTCATTTACGAACATAGACAAGTACTGGAATATATATATATATATATATATATATATATATAAATTTGTTTGGGGATGAAACAAAGAAATCACAGTGCTCAACCACAAATTTGTAGGAGCTTTATTTATTTGTTGAATTTTTTAAACATAAAAGTTTTTCATAAGCAACTACCCAGGTTTCAGGTTATTTCACCATCGTCAGGTTGCTACTGGTGTTTTAAAAAAATTCAAAAATATAATCGAATACATAAAGAACGTCCGCAACAATCAACCAACGTAATTTGCGATCCATAAACATAACAGCACACATATATATATATAAGGATGTCTATGATACAGGCAAATGGTGCAATGGTCAGAGTCGTAGGAAAGACTTGTCGACCCGTGTTCAAATCCTGTACCTGGTATTTTAACATAGCGCTAATACCCGTGGGAAAGGTATGTGTAATAGGTAACTGAGTTACCTCCCCTCCCCTTCTAATTACTATATAAACTGGTCAAAAATCCACCACTGTATTCTATGTAGAATAATGCTTCTGCAAGCCCGACCGTGTTTGTTTGCTTACTACCACAGTATGCATCCAACTAATGTCACTCCTATGGATAAATAGTAAGGTGGACTGGGCTCTTTAACCTTGATTAGGCAACCAGTCTAGGAGAAGGAAAACTCTGAATTAAAACTACCCGTATATTTATGAAGTTCAAATAAAGTTCGATTTTTCATTATTATAGATTTGATTAAAAACTATAGTCCATGATATTTTAATTCACTTTTTTACGTAGAGGAAAACGTTTGCCTGATATGCCAGGGGACTTGCAATTTTTTTGAAGATAGCTGGTGAAGAAGAGGAGAAATTAAGTCATGACTTTCCCAAGGACATTAATACGAAGTGAACATCAACAACGTCTGTTGACTTCATACCTATATATCCCCGTGTATTTACGTTAAATAGTAGATGTATGGTGTGTTAGTGTATCTGTTTATATGTACGATGATATTTTTCTATATCTATGCCTCTTACTAAATGACTTGATCAGTCTCTCTTCATTTATATATGTATGTGTTTGCATGTACGTATATATATATATATATATATATATATATATATATGGGTTTGGTCGTGTGTTCCTGTTGATAAATGTTTATATGTCTGTTTATGTACATATGTGCTTATGTCCGTGTGTATACACTAGAATCTCCCTCTATTTTTCTCTGTTGGTAAGTGATTACAACAGTTTCTTTCTCTTTACTCATATATATATATATATAATATATATAATATATATATATATTCCAGTACTTGTCTATGTTTGTAAATGACGTAATTTACCTTCTCTCTCTCTCTCTCTCTCTCTCTCTCTCTCTTCTCTCTCTCTCTCTCTCTCTCTCTCTCTCCTCTGCATATTCTATCTTTCGTGTTATCTCTATTTTTGGCTCAATCTCTTTATTACTATTCTTCCCTACTTCTTTCTCTCTCTCTCTCTCTCTCTCTCTCTCTCTCTCTCTCTCTCTCTCTTAATTCTCTTTTCGTGCTATCTCTGTATCCGTCTCTCGCACAATTCTTCTTCTTCCTGCCTAATACCCCCTGTCTCTCTCTCTCTCTCTCTCTCTCTCTCTCTCTCTCTCTCCATATTCTGTATCTGTCTCTGTCTCTCTTTCTCTTGCTCGCTCGCTCGCTCGCAATCTCTCTCTTTGACTTGCCACATTCTTTCTTTTGTGCTATCTCTTTCAATGTCTGTCTCTCGCTCAATCTCTTCCAATTCTTTTCTTCCCTAATACTCTCTCTCACTCACTTGCTAATTTCTCTCTATCATGCTACCCACTCTCTCCTCTCTCTCTCTCTCTCTCTCTCTCTCTCTCTCTCTCTCTCTCTCTTCTCTCTCTCTCTCCTTAATTCTCTTTTTCGTGCTATCTCTGTATCCGTCTCTCGCACAATTCTTCTTCTTCCTGCCTAATACCCCCCCCCGTCTCTCTGTCTCTCTCTCTCTCTTCTCCATATTCTGTCTGTCTGTCTCTGTCTCTCTCTCTCTTGGTCCCTCGCTCGCAATCTCTCTCTTTGACTTGCCATATTCCTTTTTGTGCTATCTCTTTCAATGTCTGTCTCTCGCTCAATCTCTTCCAATTCTTTCTTCCCTAATACTCTCTCTCTCACTCACTTGCTAATTTCTCTCTTTATACCACTCTCTCTCTCTCTCTCTCTCTCTCTCTCTCTCCTCTCTCTCTTCTCTCTCGCTCTATCTTTCGTGTTATCTCTATTTTTGCTCAATCTCTTTTTTACTATTCTTCCCTACTTCTCTCTCTCTCTCTCTCTCTCTCTCTCTCTCTCTCTCTCTCTCTCTCTCTCTCTCTCTCTCGCTCCTTCGTGCTCTGTATCCGTCTCTCGCACAATTCTTCTTCTTCCTGCCTAATACCCCCCCTCTCTCTCTCTCTCTCTCTCTCTCTCTCTCTCCATATTCTGTAGCTGTCTCTTTCTCTTGCTCGCTCGCAATCTCTCTCTTCGACTTGCCATATTCTTTTCTTTTGTGCTATCTCTTTCAATCTCTTTCTCTCGTTCAATATCTTCCAATTCTTTGCTAATTTCTCTCTTTCATGCTACCCTCTCTCTCTCTCTTTCTCTCTTTCCCCCCCCTCTCTCTCTCTCTCTCTCTCTCTCTCTCTCTCTCTCTCTCTCTCTCTCTCTCTCTCTGTATCTGTCTCTTGTTCAATTTCTTCAAATTTTGTGTAGGTGTACATAAAGCCGCCCGCCTCGCTATATATGGATTTAAATCCGTGTTTTCTGTGAGTGATCGGGTGCGTTTAACAAAAGCAAATGGATGAGAGCAAAAAAGTCTTAGACAGAACGATGGGTGGGCGGACGATTGAATAAGGTTAACTGGAAGTCATATAAAAAGAAGAGATAGGATATGAGCAGATTAAATTTAAACGAACAAAAAATAAAACAAAAACGACGAAAGGAATCATGCGAGAGGTAAAAGCTTAGATTGAATAATGGAAAGATTAAATTGAGGGTACAACACAAAATAATAAAGAAGAAGAAGAAGAAGAAGAAGGAAAAGAATGATAGAGAAAATAGTAGAGAATAAAGAAGGGATATATAAGATACATTTATCAATAAGGGAATGGTAAGGAAATAAACAAAGAAAAGAGCAACTAGAGAAAGAGAGAGAGAGAGAGAGAGAGATTTGAGAGAGGGAGAGAGAGAGTGGTGTGTATATGAAAGGAGAGGGAGAGATAGTGGGAGTAAGAGAGGGAGAGATAGTGGGAGTAAGAGAGGAGAGATAGTGGGAGAAAGAGTGAGAGATAGTGGGAGAAAGAGAGATAGTGGAGACAGTGGGAGAGAGAAAGGGAGACAGTGGGGGAGAGAGAAAGGGAGAAGAGAGAGGGAGAGTGGGAGTAAGAGAGGGGAGATAGTGGGAGTAAGAGAGGGAGAGATAGTGGGAGTAAGAGAGGAGAGATAGTGGGAGAAAGAGTGAGAGATAGTGGGAGAAAGAGAGATAGTGGGAGAAAGGGAGACAGTGGGGGAGAGAGAAAGGGAGATAGTGGGAGAAAGAGAGAGTGGGAGAAAGAGTGGGAGAGAGAGCGAGAAAGATATATATATATATATATATAGTGGAGAAAGAGAGTGGAGAAAGAGAGTGGGAGAGAGATATAGTGGGAGAAAGAGAGTAGTGGGAGAAGAGAGATATAGTGGGAAAAAGAGAGATATAGTGGGAAAGAGAGATATAGTGGAGATAGAAAGAGAGATATAGGAGAGAGAAAGAGAGATATAGTGGGAGAAAAAAGAGAGAGATAGTGGGAGAAAGAAAAGAGAGAGATAGTGGGAGAAAGAAAAGAGAGAATAGTGGAAGAAAGAAAGAGAGAGGTAGTGGGAGAAAGAAAGAGAGAGGTAGTGGTAGAAAGAGAGAAGTAGAGAGAGGTAGGGAGAAAGAAGAGAGACGAGATAGAAAGAGAGAGGTAGTGGAGAAGAAAGAGAGAGAGTGGGAGAGAAAGAGGAGTGGGAGAAAGAAAGAGAGAGAGTGGGAGAAAGAAAGAGACAGTGGGAGAGAGATAGTGGGGAAAGAAATAGATAGTGGAGAGAGATAGTGGGCTGAAAGAGAGGAGAGATAATGGGAGAAAGAGTGTGTGTGAATATCATGGAATAAAGAAAATAAAAAAGTGAAACGAAAGGAAAGAGGGAATGATGGAGAGAAGGACCAAAATTGAAGTTGATGAATAAAGATGATAACGATGGAAAAAAGAAAGTAGGAAAATAGAATCCATCGTAAAGACAGACATGAGGGGACCTCTTCAACCGCTCGTCTATCGTAAGTAAGAGCCAAAGTGGAGTGTTGCATGTCATGGACTACTCAGCCTCCAGGATTCCGTTCTTAAGCATCATGGGTCACTAACCACGACCAACAGAATTGCCCATTGGGGGAATTTACCCTCTGCAGAGGTGCAATCGGCGTATTCTCCCCCCCCCCCACAATGATCTTAAATCTTGGAAGGGAAAAAAGTGACTAAAGGGTGATTCCATGTTAAATCCTCCAAACATGTCACTTATCCCCTTCAGTTTTTCTGATTTTTTGCCTGTGTGGACTGTTAACGTTAGACAATCCCCAAAATTTGAGCTTCCAATTCTAAATATTGGCGGAGTTATGTCGATTTTTAGCTCTCCAAATTTTGATGGTGACTTCTTGTAATCTATTTTTGTCTGTAAAATGAGTTCTAGAGCTTCCCTACTCCTAAAAATTGGTTTATAGAAGCATTTCCGCCCAAGAAATCAAATTTTAACAAAGCCCACACCTAGAAAAAATTCAGAAAAATTGAAGCGGGGGCTGAGAATTTAATATTTTCTTCTGGAGGATTTGACATGGAATTACCCTATATACTTTTTTCTTTTAGTCATTTTTGCTAGGATGAGTCTCCGTGGTGTAGCGACAAACGTGCAGGACTCTGACATTGTAGTAAGCGATGTAAAATCTTGGCTGAGTGAAATCACTGGCAATATCGTGACTCTGAAAGACTTGTATACTTTATCGTCACTTAAACTCTAAGTTCCAGCTCCAATAAAATCCGCCATTCTATAATGCCAATATTCAAGCCATGCAGACCCCACCGTCTTAGAACTACATAATCATCTTACCTTCATTCCCCGTGATACATAAGCTTCTTTAGAGAAAATCCCAGATATATATGTTCAATGCCTGCTTAGAGCTACAGGGGGTTGCGTATCTTCTCTCAACAACTTTCAATGGTTGAATATCTAAAATAAAGAAGGATCTTGTATTGAGTTTTCGTTAGAGCTGACGCTACACACTCTTCTCAAAAAACAACAATGACCATTTGTCATAAGGAATTAGGTTGAATTTTTAGATTCTCAGTGACTACATTTTGTTTATCTCTTAGTCATTTTTTTCTAGGTTGACTCTCCGTGGCGTATCTGCCAACGTGTTGGACTGTGACATCGTAGTAAGCGAGTTCAAAATTCCTTCGTGCTATTACGTTCACTGTCAGATTAATACACTTGGGAAAGGTATGAATCCCCTCAAACTATGGATTAAATAATACCACTAGCGTTCTTCTACAAGAATGGTTAAGAATTTTGATTTATTACTGTGAATATTCCTTGTGGAAATAAAGTCTGAAATATTCCTTGAAATCTTCAGAAAAATGGGTTTAGTCTGAGTAGATTTCTTCGTCTCTAGTGTTTCTTCTTGTATAAAAATCCAGTTAGCAACTGATTGCAGGTCAATTACGAATGACCTTAAATGTATTCTATGTCGTTTTTCATTGGTCAATGCCTACTGCTGATTTTCGGAAAGTCAATAAATGTAAGTGGCAATTTTGCGCACATCTTATACCTTAATAATGCAACAGCCATTAAACCAGGAAAACAAAACAATTCTCGCTTGGGATTTTTGCTTCTCGCTTGGGAATTGACTTTGCCTTATATCCTGCTCGAGAAGAGTGGTTGGGTAAATATGTATAGGGACTCAATATTACATTGACTTTCATGTTAATCACATAAATTAATTTACCAGACTGCCATTCAGTCGCTATTTATAACAAAAATGGTGTCTAAGCAGATAGTCCAATGCCTACTGCCATATTATCAATATCTGTTTCTGAGTTTAACCATGATACATTCATTTTTGGATGTCCTTCATGAAAAAAACAAAACAATAAAAGGAAGTACAAAATATAGAATGAGACAAAAATAAATAACAGTATGCCTATAAAAAGAAATTTATTATGAAAAATATAAGATTTAAAGAAAGTAACTTTTAAATAACAACGTAGTAAAAAAAATAAAAGAAATAAAAACTAAAAAAAACTAGAGAAAATCCAGACAGAATAGAAATCCGGAAGAATGTAAGGTAAGAGTTTTAGAAATTTGAAAAAAAATCAACAAAAAAAAAACAAAAAAACGGGCATTTTTTTAAATAAATTAAACAAAGCAAAATAATATAGAAACGTTGATATATATATATATATATATAATTAGGAATGAACGCCGGGAAAAATAGAAGAATGAACTTATCACAGACAGAAAGAGAAAAAGGAAATGAAGGAAAGAAGAAAGAAAGGAATGAAAGTTGAAAGGAATTGAAAGAAAGAAATAGAGAGAGGACAACAAATCGGTAAAGAGTCGTAAGGAATAATATGAAACTGCAAAAGTCAACTGACATAGAAGAACAATGCTTTTTGGGGAAAATAACATGAGATTTGAAAACAAAACAAAAATGATATAAAACATAAAAAGAGCAAACACACAAAAAGAAAGAAAAAAACAAGACAGTAATCATGTCTGGCCACGAAACTAGTCTAGCAATGAAAGCAAATAAAATATTCTAAGCAAATAGACGAGACGTTGAATTTTCTGGTTAGGCAAAATAAATTCTCTTTGATACTCAATCTGGTTTGTCTCAGCGGACAGATTGCATGAAACAGAAAAAAAGAGAAAAAGACAATAGAGAAACACTATGGTTACTGCATATTTGCAATAGATATTTTGTAATATGTACACTTTTTTTAGTATCGATAATTATGAAGGAAGTTCAGATGGCATAGTGACTAATGTGCTAGACTGTGACATCGTAGCAAACCAGTTCGAATACCAGTCGTTCATATTATTTACTTTCGGAATAATACACTTGGAAAGGATAACAATTTCCAAAATAAAAAGGCAGTTTCTTCTAAATGAAGGATATAGCGTCGTGGCTAATGTGCTGGGCGGTGACATCGAAGTAAACCAGTTCGAACACCAGTCGTGACATGACATTTTATTTCGGCCTAATACACTTGGAAAAGGTAAGAATTTCTAAAATTAAAAAGTTATTCAGTCGCGAATGTATGTTTACCTTCGGATTAAGAACATTAGGAAAGGTATAATCCCCGAGTTATGGGTTAAACAGTTATACTATAAAGATGAGTTTGGCATTAAATAACCCGCAAGTGTTTCTATGTCATTAACCAAAGTAAAAAAAAAAAAAAAACAAACATCACTTGATACGCAATAGATAATTGAATCGAAGACTTTTATGAGCTGGTCTAGTAGCTAAGGTGCTTTACTGCGGTAAGGTAGTTCGAACCCACTCGCGCTATTGCGTTCACTATGGTTCAATTTCGACTAATACCCCATGACATGCAACACTCCACTTTGACACTTACTCAAGCTAGACGGGCGGTCGGAGAGGCCCATTCCGATCAATCGGCTGATCTTGTCAAGCCCTAGCACCTATATGATTATTCCAACTCTATTCCCCTTATGGCGAACCAACCCTTTTTATCATATATTAGAAGGCGGTGGCTGGAAGTCTTAGTGTCTTGGGCGGCACGTTAAACTGAATATGATGGGAAGTTCCAATTTTGGAGCTCTTGGGAGTGGGGAGTACCTTTCGTTGCCATTACTCTCAGATCCACTTTGACCCTGAGCTCTAGTATTTTTTAGGGTCACATCTATGCGTTTGAAAAAATGAGTTTGAAAAAAAATTAAGTTACATTTTTTTTAATACCCATAAAAAGGAATAAAACAAAATTTATTTGGTATAAAATAACCCAACAAGGATTGATATGCCGTAAAATCTACTAACCAACCAACCTCAACAATACATAATATAGGAGAACATATTTAATTTGAATTATCAATACATACAAATTGTTGATCTCAACAATAAGCAGAGATGAATATCCATATTAGTCATAACGATATTTTCGCCTCCACATTTTATAGATTCATAACGATTTGCGTTCCTAGATACGTTACCATGACAATTGCAAAGATATTTTTCCCAGGATTTTTTTTTTTCAGTGATTTCATTTTCCTTGAAACATTACCTGATGCAGCTGGTAAAAGAGCAAACTTTATATTAAATATAAATGAATAAATAAATACAATACGAAATGTTCATCTTCAAATCATATTTCTTCTCGTCTCCCCGACATTTTATTAAATATGAAATGCTTTTCATAAATATTTGTGCAAACATACACTTATTATCATTTGTAGTAACAATATCTAGTTCAGGTTATGTGCGTAACAGAAGAAACTGTTAATCACAGAATAAGCAAATGCAGGAAATTGGCACAAAAGGAATTCAAGACTAGCCACTACTAGTTGAAGGTGACCTAGTGGGAGATGTACCCGAGACCAAAACATGAACATGCCGAAAGAAATGATATATATTTTGGCAAAATTTTTTCTTTTATGTATGTTTTGTTGAACTCGACGGACAATTCTTGTCTGACGAGTTTTTTTTTTTTTCAATCCTTTCTAATTGTCTGGCCATCTTTTTTTTACATCAGGGTAGAGATGGTGTATGAATCCATCAAAGGTTCTAACAAGAGAATTTTCTGCAATACCTAGTGCCATCATCAGGTGTGGAACTGGTCAGAGTGTCCATTGTTTCTTTTTAAACAAAAAGTAGAAGTAGGAGGGGCGCACAAGTTTATAATAATTATATGGGGAATGGTGGGAGAATGATATGGGGAATGGCGGTAAATTATAGGCATTTGAGAATATGTTGGCTGGTTTCGAAATGGATCTTGTTTAAGTTAGGTATTAAAAAAGATGGCAAGACAATAGAAGGATTTTTAAAAATCGTCATACAAGAATTGTCCGTCGTTCCACAAAACATATATATATATATATATATATATATATATATATATATCACCAGGTTAGTTGGTGTTACCAATGATTCTAACCTCGTTTTTTTTTAAACGGAATGTTAAATTTGATTGGTTCATGACGAGAGCTCAATATACAATAATTCAGATATTATATACAGGCAATGTTTGGTAAAGTAAAAGGATTAAATATCAGTCAGAAATATATGTATAACTGCTAATATATCTTATATTCAAGCCTTTTTCTTTACCATATATGTGTTTGAGGTACGTTGCATCACTACTGCTTCTTGAAGTGTGATAGTACCAAACATATATATTTACAAATGTAAAAAAATAAAGTTTTCATTTCCTAGATTGGTCACCATATGTGGTTAAATAGTCTAATCTGCCCAACTATTTACCTATAGTTGAAGGGAGAATAGTTTGATGCAATCCTTTTCTGTCAAATGCAATCAGCCTCGTCCAGATTTTGAACTCGTGCCGGTGTGTCAATTTCCTACGACGTCAAACATGACAATACGGATTCTGTCATTCTATTTTAGTTGTACTGTGAATTGAACAGTCTAAATTCTTCCTATGATTTCCAGTTCCACCAGTCTCTTTTTCCAGGTTATTTGCGATTATTCAAAGAGGTGCAACTGTAATTGATATCAGTGTCACTATCATGTTTCATAATCTTTTTTTCAGTTCTTTGGAAAAGACCATATTGTATGTAATCCTATTTTTCGTTTTCTTTTGTTTTCAATATATGAGCTGCCGTTTCGTGTTTATCGAAACTTATGTCTGGTCTTCCAATAGGGACCGGATTATCCACCACTTCTAATCTAAAACCCCCAATGAATTCCGTGTCTCCTTTTCCAAGACACATTCTGGTCTGAGTATAAAACATTTGTCTGCATCATTTGAGTTAAGCCTTTTGCACAATTCCCAGTGGATCGTCTACTCCAACCAGTCATGCCTGGTTTTTACTGCTTTCTTACTGTTATTATAGTATAGTTAAATATGATATTAGCATCATCCTCATCATTGTCATCGTCGTAGGGGATACCCGATCATTATTACTTTTAGTAGTAGTAGTAGTTCTTATATATGTAAGGGAAAGGCTTAGCTCAGTGGTTAGAGGAATTGAAAGATTCCGTATTCGATACCGGTCCCCGCCAATTAGCGTATGAGAAGCTTAAATTGGATAATCTGATCTGTGCGGTAAAGTGGGGAGCTGGCGGTAGGTACGGCACTCTACCTCAGCGAAAAAAAATTTTTCCTGGCTTAGTGCCAACGAAAAGGGGATAGACTCCCTCGCTGTTCGGCTGATACAGACAATAAGCCCCTCCGCCAAATGCATTTGTTTTCGTAATGATGTACATCATTTGGCGACATATCAACTAATAATAATAATAATAATAATAATAATAATAATAATAATAATCCATTGCTGTAATCGGCTAGTATACTCAGAAGAGTCCTGGAGACCTTAGGAGACTGGTTGTCACTCAGACTCCAGTGAATTACCATCAGCTAACACTTGTGTGATATAATAATAATAATCTTATTATAATGGAGATTGTGCGTTTTTCTGTCTGTAACCGAAACTATATTCCTACTCAAGTCACAATTCCCTTAGTTATTTACATCATATTCTCCATGATTTTATTTTTATCTATATCTCAATTATTAATAAAATTGTCTTACATTATTAATACTGTTAACTATGTCTACGTACTAATAACATGCAATTATATTTATATATACAACAAAATAGCGGTTTACAGTGTGAACGGGAAGGCTAATTTGCATATTAATATTAAAAAATCGAATTTAATAAATATGTGCTTAGTATTATTGATTTCTAACTGTTTGGTTTTATTTAATGAATATAAGCAAACATCTCTTCAATGAATCTTAAATGAAATCCATTAACAAGATAAAATAACTGTCATTTTATTCTTTACTTCCTCTTATAACTAAATACTTAAATTAGAAAAATAACAATGAAAGACGAGAGTGATGGAAGAGTAAGTTTCAGTTGTTCCATTTTTTATTATAGTTTCTTATTATACTCCCTCTGTTTCAAATCTTTTTATCTGTATTCTTATTTAGTTTCATTAGCCTTTCTAATTTAATACAATATTTTATTACATTAAAACTTAAATACTTGCACCCGGAGGGTGCATATATTTGCTAGTAATAATAATAATAATAATAATAATAATAACAACAACAACAGGATCTTTCTAGAGAATTTTAAAAAATGTGGAAAATGGGGGTAGGTTTTACACTTGGTACACGCCCCAAAGGTTTAGACTAGAGGAAATGAAAATCATGAAGGATTGAGATCATCCAGACCTCAGCATTGTTGAAATTGCCATGATACTTAGAAGAGTTCAAGAGGCCTGAATAGACTTGCTGTCCAGTGAAAGACCATCAGCTTATGCTGCTGGGAAAAACACACAGAGGAGAAAACTAAGAAAACTGTGGAACGTGAAAGTGAAGGTTGTGCCAGTTTTAATTGGTGCCCTTTGAACGGTCGCCAAGTGTCTGGAAAAAGAATCTGATGAACTGGAAATAAGAGGAAGAACCAAGACCATCCAGATTACAGCATTGTTGAGATCGTCTAGAATACTCACACGAGTCCTGGAGATCTGAGGAGACTTGCTGTCACTCAGCCTCTAGTGAACCATCGGCTAAAGCGAGTGTGAAAAACTCGAATAGAGTGAAATGATGATGATGATGATATAATAATAATAATAATAATAATAATAATAATAATAAAGAGAACGTGTCAGCCGGTTCCGGCAGATCACAGGGTGAAGCTGAAGGAAAATGAAAAGATGGATAAATACCTGGACCTTGCCAGAGAATTGAAAACGCTGTGAAATATAAGAGTGGGAGTGATACCAATTGTAGTTGGTGCACTTGGAACGGCACCAATAAACTTGGAAAAAATAATGCAGGACCTGGAAATCGGAGAAACAATTGAGATCATCCAGACTACTGCACTGCAATCGGCTAGAATACTCAAAAGAATCCTGGAGACCTGATGAGACTTGTTGTCGCTCAGCCTCCAGTTAAATACCCACAGCTAATGCTGATGTAAAAAAAAACTCAAAAGGAGTGATAATAATATTAATGTTTGAAAAGATTATTACTACTCCTACTCTCTTTTCGTATTCTACTCCTACCACCACTATATATTTATCTCTTTTTCCTCTGAGAATTGAATATGCGTGGATGGAGAGCGTTTGAAGCAAATTATTGTTAGGAACCAAGTCGTCTGCTATTGAATAAAAAAAAACACACTTCTTTGAATTTCTTTGTTCATCTTATCGATTTTAATCAACTTGCAATGTTGGTGGCGCGCTCCAAGCAGACCGTAGAAGTGAAACAAATGTGCTCACACCAACTAGAGCCTAATGAGGCTCGGTATATTTAGATTACAACCGTTTTGTGGAGTTTGCTGCTCACCGCTCCCTCCACCTACCACTCGCTTCGTTTTTTTGTTTTTTCTTATTTTATTTTTATTTATAGTTATTTGCATATTCATTTATCTATTTCTGGTTTCTCGCGGTGTGTTTGTTTTTTATTGTTTGTTCGTAAAATATTTTGACGGGTATATTGCTTTTAGGCTGAATTACAGAAAACTCATTCCATTCTTTAACTCTCTATCAGTCGATTTTCATTTGTGAATTCAGTGTAGTGTTTATTGTCCCTCCTTCTTCTTCTCCATTTAATTTTATTTTTATTTTATTCTTGTTTGTGATTAGTTGGCTTTTGTGACACATATTACCAATAATTTTTACCGATATAAATTCTATTTTGAATCAGCCGATCTCAAGCGTATGTGTTAACGACTGAATCTAACATTTCATCTTCTTTTAGCCTATAGATATTAGGTAATGTAATTAATAGTATATGGGATTCATTTCCTATATATATATATATATATATATATATATAAGGGGTTTGAATATATCCGATGAAATGTGGTTGAGAATAGAGGAAAGTGTGGATATGACAACACAGACAGCATAAATTCAATTGATATTTCGCCTCTTATTGGATGAAGCTTCTTCAGAACTTTATTGACGTAAGTTCTGTACATTCTGCTTTTATAGTGAAAAGACCAATTGCTGAGGGATATGGGGAAGTCGGTGGGGTTGGTGTGTAGGGACTTTTATTTTTCTTTGGGGTCAGTCGGTTTACTTAGAAGAGAATTTGGTATTTGGAGTATGGGTCAAATGTGGTGATGTGTATCAGATATATGAAATGAAACATCTATATTAGTGATTATATAACCTAATATTTGTTTATATACATATATATATATATAGCGGGACCGGTGCTAAGTCAGTAGACTACACGCCTATGAATCGCAAGATTTCTAGATCGATACCGGTCCCTCTCAACCAAGCTGACCTTAGGTGTGGCGCTACACCTCAGCAAAATTCTATCTGGTCTCTCACTAGCGAAAAGTGGATAGAGGCTACTTTAGAAGGAGGAGGCTGAGGGTCTTAGTTTCTTGGTATGAGGTTAAACTACATCTAATAGTGAAGTTCCAATTCTGGAGCTCTGGGGAGAGTTGTAACCCATTCATCGACATTTTTCCAGGTCCACTATAACCCAGAGCATTGATACTTGGTAGGGTCCCATATGCGTTAAAAAGATTTTTTTAAAATAGTTATAAAAAGTGTGCTTAAAAAATTGAGTTTAATTTTTTTTTTAATGAATACCCATTATCAATGAATAAAAAAAGTAGTATTATTTGTATTATTTGGACTATTGTCCTCATATTCATTGTTATCTGTACAACGTTTCGGTCGATGTGCCAGCCGAATAATACAAATAATACTAATTATCAAGTCTCATCTGAAAGATTCAGAGAAATAAAACAAAGGTCTTCGGCATAAAGTAACAGAAAAACGTCTCTGAATTTTTTAGATGGGAAAAATGATTATTCTTTTTGGATTATTCGGATTATTGTCCTCCTCTTTATTGATATTTGTACAACGTTTCGACCGATGAGCCCCGTGGCCCTCTTCAGGTATTTCTTGTCTGACTCAGGAGCCTCTCGAACTCGAAAATTCCTTGATGGCTCCCGATTACGAAAAGAAGGTTCCGAAGTTCGACAATGTTCCTGAATCCGACAAAAATACCTGAAGAAGCCGGAGGGCACATCAGGCGAAACGTTGTACAAATAATAATAAAGATGAAGACAATAGTCTGAATAATCCCAATAATATAAACACGACTTTCCCTCATCTCTCACCCATTGATCTTTTTACTATAAAAGCAGAATATACAACAAGGTTGACATGCCGTAAAATCCAACCAACCAACTTCTTTTTATATCGTAAATTCATTTCCAATATTGACCTTCTATTGATTTTTGTGTGACTTTGAATTATTTACATCTTGACTGCATTAAGTTACCGTTTAACAAGATTATATTTAATCGCTGCTATTATACGCTGTGTATTTTACAATTTAAGCATAGTGATACCTTGCTGGACATTGGGGCTAATTTTACCTAACAAACTCCAACATATCTCTGTACGTCTTTTTATTTCATGTTCACGATCTTTCTCTAATGTTACGATTCTATTCTAAGTAATTGTATTTTTCTAAGTTCGTCCAGAAATTCAACTTCTATTTTTATTATTGTTTTCGTGACCCTACAGTTGAAAATGACTTTTACATTACTAAAATTTTGTTTGTTTAGGTTTCTTATGAAACTTTCTATATTCAGATATTTTTAATTCATCATATAATTCTAATATTAGTACACTGTTGTCAGTGAATCTAAGATGGTTGAAATGTGTTCCGTTTAAATAATTACTCTCTTTTCCTATTCACCACACACACACACAACACATATATTATATATATATATATATATATATATATATATATATAAAGAAAAATGGGCGAAAAATTCCGGTAGTGTAATAAAGCATAACATTTGAAAAAACAATAAAATTAAGTCAGAGATTGACTTACAGACAGCCGACGCTAAAGCGTTTCAGTTTTAATCAAACCATTAACGGGGCTTAAATTGATTAATAATTGTGTATCATACGAAAAGAAATCGGTATAAAATAAGCAGAAGCTTAAGAGCCTTAATTTGTGATTTTGGAAGGCTCACCACGGCAACCAAAATGCAAGAAAAATGTAAAAAAAATATATGTATATATGGGAGGGACATAATATAATGCCGAATCGAGTACTTTTGCTTAAATGGTTACCCATCCAATACTGAACAGGATAATTTCTGCTTGACATTGGTAAATCTTGGAGGAGCGGGATTTGAAATTATGCCATGTATGTATGTATAAATGAATGAATATTTGTATATCAGTTGGTTTGACAACTATTAATCTATCTATTAATCCCATAAAATACAAAATAGAGCATATATATATATATATATATATATATATATATGTGTGTGTGTGTGTAAGGCCACATCCCCAAATACCTACTGTATGTCGAATTAGTGGAGGGAACCCCACCATTAGGGAGACTACGTCTGCGCTTTAAAGCTGTCTGTAAGAGAAATATGAAGACATGCCACGTTAACACATACACATGGGAGGCTTGTGCAGAAGACCGTCCGACCTGGTGACTCGTCAGACATGGAACGAAAAGGAGTGAAAAAGAGAGGACAGTAGGCCTCATGAAAAAGAGAGCCAAAAGAAAGGAAGACAACGGCAACTCTAGCAAGCATCACTGTTTGTTTGCAGTCACTGCTCCAGAGACTGACATTCAAAAATTGGTCTGTAAAGCCATTCACGCATTTGCAGATTTTTTAAAATGGACACTACGCCATCGTCTTTAGTAGACGAAAGAATGCCAACACACATGTATTTATGTATGAATATCAATGTGTTCAATCTATCCTTAAAAATCTGACAAAAATAGACACGTGACAATATATTTTATAGACAAATATACAAATATAAATATATCTATGTATGTAGATATATATATATATGTGTGTGTGTGTGTGTTTAGACTTATACTTGTGTGCTTATATTATACATGAATGTTTTTATGCGCGTGCATGTGTGTATGTACTCTACAATTGATGAACGTGGTCATAAAATAAATGTTATCGACCGATCATCAAATAAGATAGATCAATAAAAACATGGATACATAAATAAATAAATAAATATATATGTATATATATATATATATATATATGATATATATGATAAATCGATACAAATATATATATATATTAGATGTGTGTTGTACACACATGTGAAGCTCTAGAAGATGAGATAATTGCTTCTGTGTGGGCGCTTGAGAGAAAACATGAGCCTCAATTTCGTGTCCTTCATAGCTGCAATCATCTTCAAAATCGATAAGATCAATATTAATTTAAATTAGATTCCTTTTAAGCGCTCTGACAACAAAACATCTCAACTGAGCCGGTTAGTACGAATAAACTCGGCAATGAAATGCCTCGAAGAATTCTTCTCCTTTGCTCCTTTCGAGTCTGCGACAAATAAGGAATTATTTCTCGATCGGTTATCGCCTTTTAAAGGAGAGAAATTCCGCTGTTTACAACACAATAACAAGAATGTCGACTTTATAATAATGCACTTCAAAAAGACCTCTGACGATATATATATATATATATATATATATATATATATATTATATATATATATATATATTGTGTGTGAATTCAATTCTTCAATAATGAGCCCAGTAAATATTTAGAAGGCTTTTCCATTAGGAACATCTCTTATTTTAATTTTTATTTTATGAGAGGTCCTTTTGGAAAATATTTTTTCATTTATTTCATTCATTTTTTTATTCTATTCAGTCATTCAATTTTTCAACTAATTATTAACTTCTTCAATACAGATTTCACTTCTTTGTCACTGGAATAATATTTACCACTCAAACCCTCTTTCATGGGGCCGAATAGAAGCAAATATTAATTCAGTGACGAGGAAGTGAAATCTGCATTGATGAGAATGGGCTTTTCTTTTCTTTCTTTTTTTATAGTCACTAACTGAAATAAAGATATTATAGCCAAACGAGAGTCTGTTGAGTTTTTCTTTCCTATTGGAAGTATATATATATATATATATATATATGGACGCTCTCGTTGAATTTCGACGCATGAGGGTTCATATACACAATGAACACCCACACAGTGATTTGTTTATAGTGGTGAAGGCTTGTGTTGGACCATCCACATTTTTGGCACAGTCGCTAGGAAAGAATTGGTGCATCAAGGGTTGCCACAAACCCAATCAACGACCGACCTCAGGAATTTTGAATTCAGAGTTATCCCTCTCCTAGACTGGTTACCTACCCAAGGCTGAAGGGCCCAGTCTGCCCTACCATTTAACCCATAGCTGGAGAGAGAATATATGGATTCATACCGTTCCCAAGGGTATTAGCGCTATGTGGAATGTTAACAGCTTCGTCTAGGAATTGAACTCGAATCAACGGGTCCATTTTCCACGACTCTAACCACTAGCCCATGCGCCTCTCTCTCTCTCTCTCTCTCTCTCTCTCTCTCTATATATATATATATATATATATATATATATATATATATATATATATATATATATATTAGTGCTTTAAAGACCTCCTAAAAGATACATTGTATATGTATGTATTTTTCAATAGAAGGGGGGGTAGGAAAACAAACTTCTATTGTAAAATACATACATTTTTTTCCATATAATGAATCTTCTAGGTCTTTTTAAAGCACTAATAGCATTCTGTACACCCAAGAAAATTTACAAATATATATATATATATATATATATATGTGTGAAAATAAAATGGAAATTAATCGACAGTATGAATAAGATATAATGAAAAAACAAACGATGTTTACAACTGAAATAGGCTCATCAGAAGAGAAAGTGTGCAAACCGTTTCGGGGCCAATTCTCTTGACGGTTTTTAAAAAGCAACACTCGGCCCATCCTCAACTAATATGAGGACCCTATTGCGTTATAATGTATCAACCGCACGTGGGTCGGTCATCAACAAAAAACAAGACGGGAAAAAGACGTTAGTAAAAACAGAACGCTGCTAGTTAAACGTTGGAATTAATAAAAAATAAAAAATAAAATTGTGATGTCTGCATTTAAAAATAAAATGAATCTCATTTTCAATTTTGAAAATAATCAGAAGCATTATAGTAATGAAATAAGACTCAAAAAAGTCTGGTGTAAAATTATAGAAAAGTGTAAAATATGTATAAAAGTGTATATGGAATATCAAAATTATTGTAATACAATCCAACTGTAAAATAAGTAGCCCACATTTATAGGTAAAATCCGTGGTGTTAATTGTTTTTTTGTTGATGACCGACCCACGTGCGGTTGATACATTATAACGCAATAGGGTCCTCATATTAGTTGAGGATGGGCCGAGTGTTGCTTTTTAAAAAACCGTCAAGAGAATTGGCCCCGAAACGGTTTGCACACTTTCTCTTCTGATGAGCCTATTTCAGTTGTAAACATCGTTTGTTTTTTCATTATATCTTATTCATATATATATATATATATATATATATATATATATACATACATACATACACAGGCATTAAGAAACCAATGAACATATCGCCCTAGTTTGGATTCTTCAAATGGAAATCTGTGTCAAATCCTATGAAATTAAAAGATGGCGACAAAAATCCAATAAAACGTCACATTAAGGAATTCATAAATCAACGCATGAGACTTTAATAATTTATAAAAATAAGTTTTTTCAATCAAATCTATAAAAAAAATACGACATTAATAATCTTACTCCATACTGGAGAATTCGATATATAACCCCTTTTTGTGTAAATGATATATTTCCTTCACTTTTTTCTTAAGATAATTTTCTGTAAGTATTACTTCTAAATATTTCTCTCTCAATATATATAATATATATGTGTGTTGTGTGAGTGTTAAAATGAAACTGGAATTGAATCCGACGGTATGTTGAAAGAATGAATAAAGGAAAGAAAGTACAGAATGGAAAATAAAGGATAATTTTAATTCATATCACTTACACCTGTTTCGGTCAGGAGTTTATCTATGTGTACATTATTCAAACTATTATTATTATTAAATAAACAAATGAAATGAAATAATAATAATAGAAAAAATGTAAACATATTCCGTACACAAAGAAAATTCGACCTTCATCATTATTTCAAATAAAGATTCACTCTGATGAAGGTCGAATTTTCTTTGTGTACGGAATATTTTTACATTTTTTCTATTATTATTATTTCATTTCATTTGTTTGTTTAATAATGATAATAGTTTGAATAATGTGCGCATAGATAAACCCCTGACCGAAATACGTGTAAGTGATATTACGATTATCCTTTATTATCCATTCTGTACATTCTTTCCTTTATTCATTCTTTCAACATATATAAAATCAAGTTTCAATTATGTGATGTGCCAGCTTTTTAAAAAAAGTAAATATGTTAGGCCAACTGTAATACTACTACTACTACTACAACAAACAATAATAATGATAATTTGTGGTTTCATGGCTATCAAGCTATACTTGCAGATCCACTACGATTGAATAATAAATTTTATCCCCATATTTGTTACTTTGTGTGACATCATACTCGTTGCAAACGGGTTGGGTAAATATATACGTTAATACACTGAAATAATGTAATTTTATACGAATAAATAACAAATAATTTGGTTACATGCTTACTTTTACGACATGCCAAGTCTTGTTGGGTTATTCTATGCCATTTACAGCCTTTCTTTAGTAATGAGTTAAATATATTTACTAACCCCTCAGCATGAGCAAGATGAGACAAGCTCAATTTCTAAAGCGGAGTTTAACAGATTTGAATTCGGAGTTTTCCTTCTTCTAGACTGGTTACCTAACCAATGATCAAGAGATTAGTTTGTCCTATTATTTACCCATAGCTGGAGAGAATAATTGGATTCATACCTTTGCAAAGGGTATTAGCATTATGTGAAATCCTGTCTCGTCCAGGATTTGAACTCGTCTCGTCGTCTTCGTTTCCGACGACTGTAACCATTATACCACGACTTTCCATAAAAATCAATTATTTGTTCGCTTTATTCTGTTTCTTTTTCAATTTATGTATGCATGCAATAATTTATTTACCAATAAATTTTTAAAAAATGAAAAGAGAAAGTTAGATTTATTTACAACCTAGCACCCCCTCTCCATTAGGTTAAGACAGTCTGACAAGATGGAAGCATCCATGCTGTAAGCCAATCAAATTTAAACCTCTTCAATTAACCTGGATATACCACGTGATCTTTTGTCTGCTCCGGCAATTAGCAACTTATCCTTTGCTTTGTTTTTTTTCTGCTGTTTTGTTTTTCTCTAGAGAATACTCTTCCATAGTTTTTTTTTCATTAGATAACAAAACACTTTGTTGTTAGGCATAAATGAGATGGTTAAACAACAATGGTGGTAAACATGCATTCACAGGATAGGCATGTGCAGCTATGCAAGTTGCATTGTTTTGTAATTATGACTTAATTTTACTGCATCGTTGAGAATCACTTTGGTAATTCCCATTTGTTTAGTTTTTTCCTTTTAAGGAAACAAACATTCAAGGGGCGGAACCACGTCAATCAGGAAATACGCTGATATACAGATAAGTACCTACTTACATTAAAATAACTAGCAACCGAAAACACCCTCCCAGCTTCGTTGGAGGTTTGGGGAATGTGGAGCACCCCCTCATCACAATTTCTCCCTGGTACACTCTGACCCGGAGTGGTAGTACCTGTTAGGATCCCATCTATGGGTAAATAGAAAACATGAGTTTATAAACAAAATTGTATTATCCATTAAAAATGAAATTATTTCAAAACTTTTTCAGCATTAAACATTATTTTTACCAATAGAAGTATTCGGCATAAAATGACCCAAGGGTTGACATGCCGTAAAACCCAACCAACCAAAAACCAATCGAGCGTCCTAAAAAATAATTTTTGAAAGACATTGCCTGAGAGGGTGGGAGTTAAAAATTCAATGTCAGAGGGTGTGTATCATAAGTAAGACAAATCCTCATATTTTCTTAGAGTAAAAAAAAATTGAAATGAAAACTGAGCCCCGTCCCTCTCAAATAAAATGATGCATGCATGTAAGAATCAAACAATTATTTTGAATATTTTCCACATCAATTTTACACAAAATCGGAGGTATTTATTTATTTGCAAACTTTTTAGTTAACTTCTTGTTACTGTAAAAAAAAGAATGGAAAAATCAATCATCAGAATTACATCTTCTAACACGCCCTTATAAGAAAACCTTTTTTATGACAACAACAAATTTGAATTCCTGGACAAGAAATGCCAACAAGATACGACGTAACCATTCCTTCCTGTTTGTCAGACTTCGTCTCAACCCAATAAAGAAAAAATAAAAAAAATAAAATATGTCCTCTCATGTGTTAGAAGATTCAATTCTGGTGAATGATTTTTCTATTCGATTTCCCTGTATTTCGTAAAATCTATCTGAAGAGACTAGACTTTTTTTGAGTTTCAAGTCGAAATAAATGTATAATAGTCTAATGACGGTTAAAGTTTTTCTTTCTTAGAAAGTTAAATATTGCTCGGTGTATAATTATTTTATTAGTTATTGTACATTGAGGTCGTTTAGGGATTTATATTTAAAAAAAAAAAACTTGCATGAATCTATAAGTCTGCACCTACAAGAGCATACAGTAATGGTGTACAGTAAGATTTCAATAATCCCCCAATAGAATCACCCCTTAATTACCAGTCAACTGGATTATCTTATATTATATATATATATATATATATATATATATATATATATATCATCTCAAAATCCGCTACAATGAAGAGTTTACCGACATAAAAGGTATACACATCGGCATGACCTACAAAAATATGGTGCGAATGCCCACATTGGTGAATAATGTAACAACTTTCGTTCTTTTTTGCAAAATTAAGGTATTTTGTTTTTGAACTGATTTGACATTTTTCTCCGACCCAAACACCACGGAGTAAATGAGCTCTGATGATGATCTTTTTAAAATCGAAATATTGATCAATATCAGCTATGATTATATTATGAATTGTTTTCTCTTTAACAGCATTGTGTGATGTTTTCATTCCACCTTTTCATACTCTCACTCTCTCTCTCTCTCTCTATCTATCTATCTATCTATCTATCTATCTATATATATATATATATATATATATATATATATATATATATATATATATAAGAAGTTTGTAATAAAAAGTGATCATTGCTATATAGCAGAGCAGGTAGAAAACCAAGATAAATATCCCATTATGAAAATTGGAAGTCTGTTGTTTCCCTTTTATGTGAGATGCACAATCATCAGACAGAAACGTGTCCAATGAATAGTAATTTTAGTATGGTTTAAAGTTAAATTAAAAGATAGAAGAGCACGTGAAACTCACATGCAAGAGAATGAAAATTGCATTGAAACACAAGGAGATCACATTTTTTTTATATATATCAACCCATGAGCTGGAATATGTGTTCTTCAGTTACTTGCTTTGGGACACAATGAGATGACACTTTCTTTTATATCAACACACAATGAGTCGAACAAAATCTGGTTAGCATACAGATCCATAGACAAAAAAACAAAACCATCAGTACGTGTGCTTTACGCAACGCAAAACGCTTAAAAGAATTCTGAGGCATGAAGCAAAGTATCTGTCATTCTATCTCCATTATATGTCACCAGAAAAAAAAAAACAGTGGGTAATGAAATATACGGAAATTAATTTAAAACAAAAATTAGAAAAATATTCATTTGGCGAAGAAAATACTAATGCCGCCATAATTGTTACTCTTGGTTTTAATTAATTCTCAAAGTATATAGGTTTTTTATTTCATTCATAAAATAAAAATTTAAAAAAGCTTTGGAACAAAGGAAGAAAATTAGTTTCCTGGAATCTTTTCACCCTGGTAAAAGGTTGTTTGGTTCTTCGTTTCATTCGTCTCTGATAATATTCTCGATGAGAGTAGAGTTCAAGCGGTGCACTAACTACGTTGCCAATGGGAAAACGAAAATTAGCGTGTATTGTTTTTTTTTTCTTTTGCTGTGATTATTTTGGTATTTTAATTATATTATGTTTTTTTTTCTCTTCTGTTCCTGTTGGGACATTTAATCTTTCTTGTCTTTAGTTAAACTTAGATTCAATTCTGATTCTTCTTTTATTTTAATTATTTCTTATTTTGTGTTGTCTTCTAAAGGAATATTTTTTTTTATTTTCCTCTTTCTTATCTCATATATTATATATATATATATATATATATATATATATATATATATATATATGTGTGTGTGTGTGTGTGTGTGTGTGGAGATCTTTTTTATACGAGGAGGAAGTCCCATGCCGTGTTAGAACTCTAGTCATACTATTATTTTCAGTTTCAGACTATTACCATTGGGAAAGGTATGAGCCTCCGTATCCCCCAGCTATGGGTTAAAATGTACCTGTTGGGACATTTAATCTTTCCAATTTTTTTGGTTCAACTTAGATTCAAAAGAGATTATTTTATTTTGATTATTTATTTATTATATGTTTTTAAAGGAAGTTTTTTTCTTTATACCTTTTTTTTAATCTTTTTTAATACTTTATATGCTATCTCTTTTACATGAGAATAAACTCACATACCACAGTGGGAGCGAGTTCGAATTCTAGTCGTGTTATTATCTTAATATTCAGACTAATACGTAAAACGTACCTGTTGGAAGATTTAATATTCCCTGTTTTTAGATTTGGATTCAATAGAATTTCTTATTTCATCTTTATTCTTGTTTAGATGTTTTCCAAAAGAATATTTTTTAAAATTCTTTTCTTTCTTATATTTCTTTTATATATATTAGATGTTATCTCTTTTATACAAGGAGGGTGCCACATGCTGTAGTGGGTAACGTACTGTAGTGTGACATTGTATTAAGCGTGTTCGACTTCCATTCGCAGTATTACCTTCAGTTTAAAACTAATACTCTTGGGAAAGGTATGGACCACACCAACTCCCCTTTCAGCCATGGGTTAAAACGTACCTGTTTAGACAATTAATCTGTTCTGTTTTTATTTCAATTTAAATTCAATATAGATTCTATTTTTATTCTAATCATTTACTTTTAGATGTTTTATAAAAGATTTTGTTTTTTCATCTGTTTCTTATGACTCTTATATTTCAAATTTACCAATCCCTCCGCACGAGCAGGATGTGACACGAGGTCAATTTCTAAGCGGTGTTAACAGGTTTGAACTTAGAGTTTTCCTTCTTTTTGACTGGTTACCCAGTCATGGTTAAAGAGCACAGTCTGCCTTGCTATTTACCCATAGCTGGAGGGAGAATTGGATTCATGCCTTTCCCAAGAGTATTAGCACCATGTGAAATGCAAACAGCTTTATCCAGGAATTGAAATCTGATTTACGAGTCCATTTCCTCCGACTCTAAGCATTAGACCCGGCGCCTCCATATACATATATTAACTCTTTTACACGTGGAGGGCGTCATGTGGCGTATTGGATAACGTGTTGATCTGTGAAATTAAAATAAGTTAGTTCGACTTCCAGTTGGTCTATTACTTTCAATTTCATTCTTATACAACTTTAAGGCATGAACTATGTCATCCCTCTGTATCCACGGGGTTAATAATAACTATTTGGTTCTGTTAAAAAAAAATCTTTGCAGTTTTTAGTTTAATTTAAATTCAATACGGATTTTTATTTTATTTTTTAACTATTCCTTTTTTATATATTTTCTAACGCATTCTTTAAAATAATTATTTTTCTATATATATATATATATATATATATATATATATATATATATATGTGTATGTATTTTATACGGAAAGGAAGTCCACTGGCGTAGTGGATATATATGTATGTATATTATATATATTATTGATAATATATATATATATATATATATATATATATTAGCAATGATAATATAGTGTGATAAATTGATAAGTAAAAAGTGCTCAATATCGTTGATAGAGAATGTATATCTAAGTTACAGTACTGTGGACATGAAGTCAACAGCGCTTTAATACTGACCATATCTCGCCAATGTGGTTTTTTAAATCAAACTTGCAATAGCGAGAAACTGTCAGAAATAAAGTATAACTCCGACAGTATACAAAGACTCCCAGCTTTATAGTCTGTAATTATATACAACAAACTTTCCCCTGGAGAAAAAATAAATAAAAGACCATATCATATGGATCTGAAAATAATCAGATGATACTATTAAAATGGCTAAAAGAAAAAAAATGGTTAAATATACTTAAGAGTTAGAATTATCCTGATGATCCGTTTGGAGAAACCTAGATAGATATTCTCTTACTTATATTATATAGCGCTAATACCCTTGGGAAAGGTATGGATCAATATATTCTCCCTCCAGCTAAGGGTTAAATAGTAGGGCAGATTGGGCCCTTCAGCCTTGGGTAGGTAACCAGTCTAGGAGAGGGATAACTCTGAATTCAAAATTCCTAAGTTCGGTCGTTGATTGGGTTTGTGGCAACCCTTGATGCACCAATTTTTTCCTATCTACTGTAACAAAAAGTGTCGATGGTCCAACACAAGCCTTCACCACTATAAACAATCCTGTGTGGGAGTTCATTGTGTGTATGAACCCTCATACGTCGAAAATCGACGGGAGAGTCCATTATATATATATATATATATATATATATATATCGCGTTGTATTTTTGTTTTGTTTGTTTGTTGGCGTTGCTCAAGAGTGGCGTGTTGGAGTTTGATCGGCTCCAACGGGGTCTGGCTGGCTGAGGGGGGTATTATGTTGAAAGACCCGAAACCCCCCTATGAAGCCAGCCAATAACATAACTGACGACGTCATCCTGCGCTAAGTCTAGCGTATTTCAAACATATATATATATATACATATTATAATATATGTGTATTATATATATATATATATATATATATATATATGTGTGTGTGTGTGTTTGAATATGTATTGCTTTTGTCTTTTTGTTTCTCCATTTCCTCTATTTCCTACAATTTCATTTCCGGTTTTAAACATTGGATATATTTCTTTCTTTCTTTCGTCTCATTCATGTAAATGTCATGATGGTCATATATTTACTTATATTCACAACTGTTTCAGCGACTCGAGTTATTCTTTCTCATTTTCACTTAATACAATCCAATAATGTGTTGTGTCGCTTGGTAACATTGGCTCATGACGTTGGTGTATCTATTTAGAATAAGATAGAAATCTTCTAATTAAGATGACAATGTTACTTTCGATTTATCAAGAATTTGAATATCATGTCTCGAGTTAATGAAGATCCACTACAAAACCATCTTTCATTTTCTTAATGAAAGGAAAATGATAATTCATTTTCAGTGTTTAGATTTATTGGTCTATTAAACATCTTGCTATTTTGCAGAGTTCTAGCCACTCACACACACACACACACACACGTTGTAATAGTATATCCACTAGTCATGCTAGTGTTAACAAGTTCACAAAAGACATTTAAGTTTTAAAATTTATTACACCAAAGAAAAATATTGTTTATTAGAAAAAAGACACAAAGACATATTACAATACATAATTTATTACATTCTATTTCATATTTTATATAATACAGTGTTATTCTTCTAATCTAAAAAACAGAAACGTGACAAAAAAAAATTTCGAGGGGGAGTGGAACGAATTAATGATATTTCAGTTGATTTCAATGGGTACAATAGATTTGATATAAATGAAAACTGAGTCCCGAGCAGAACGAATTAAACTCGTAAGTCAAGGTACCAATGTATTTTCTTGTTTGTGGCGTATATATCACGTGACTGAAACAGTTCAAAACATGATAGGTACCCGCTATGGCTGGTAGTATTCGAATATTTTTTGTATAACAGATGTATTTGTCCCATAGATGGTACCCTAAGAGTACCCGAACTCGTGGTAAGGGTGGACCTGATATGGCTACGAAGGAGTAACCCACACTCACCAGATCTCCAAAATCGAAGCTTCGAATACTTTTGTATAACATATGTATTTGCCCCATAGATGAGACCTTAAGAATACCCGAACTCGTGGTAATGGTGGACCTGATATGGCAACGAAGGAGTAACCCACACTTACCAGATCTCCAAAATCGAAGCTTCTCCATCAGATGCCGTTTAGTGTCATACCCAAGATAAACACAATTTTATTTCGAGTATTAATACCCTGCAGGGGATACACTCGTTTTCTAAACCACACCAACACAGACACCGTGTTTCGACATATCACGTCTCCTCAGTGGGGCTAGACTTGGCAGGCTACTTCCATACGATGCTTTCTTCGTATCCTTCCTTTATTTTCCCTTCTTTCCTACCATCTTTCTTTATTTCTATTGAGAATTTTGTTATATAAGGTGTGTGCTAGATCGTCGTTCCTACTTAGAGACTCGGCGAGAACCATGTGATCAAACTCTTGGCCAATCACTGGCAGTACTCTGCTGCTGATACAATACTTAAACTGACCATACTGGCCATAACTACGTTTACTCTCTTTGACTACGGACATAGGATTGAAACTCTTGGACCTTTACCAATTCGCAGGATAGGACTTATACGTTTACCAAAGGATTCCATAACACAGGACTTTCTTTAAGCTCTTTTCAATTGGCCAAGGATGGCATTTAAAAACTTTACAGGTTATGGGCCCAGCACGCTTCCACTCTTTCTTTTATTATTATTTTTCATTAATTCTTTCATTACATTTATTTATTTATCCTTGACGTTCTCCTTTTTTTCTCACCTTTTCTTTTTCCCGCCAGTTATCTCCTCTCTTGTCTGTCTCTCTCTTTCTTTATTTCAGTACTCTTTTTTATTCTTTTCTATTAGTCCTTTCATTACATTTATTTATTTGTCTTTCTTTCTTTTTTTCATCTTTATTCCTGCGAGTCATCTCCCCTTCCTTTAATTCTCTTTTTTATCCTCTTTTGGCTTTCCTCCTCTTTTGTCAGTCTGTCTTTCTTTCCTTCATTTTTTATTCTTTTCTTTTAGTCATATCATTATATTTACTTATTTGTCCTCGATTTCCCCTTCCTCGCTTTCCAATCTTTTCATTTTCCCATCAGTTATCTGCCCTTGCATTCACTCTCATTCTTAAACCTCTCTTTATTTTTCTTTACCATGTTACTACCCATTCTTTATTTTCAATATCTCTATTTTTTTCTGTTTTTTTTTCTTTCTCTATTTTTCACTCTCTACTTTATACTCTTCCTTTCTTTTCATCTCCTTTATTTATTACTTTTTTCTTTTCCTTCTTTCTTTATTCCCTTTCTTCCTATTCTTTTCTTTCATTACTAGTATTAGTTATACTTTCGCTTATCATTCTGTCATCCAATGGCATCTTATAACTAACTTAATTATTATCTACACCAGACATGAAAATGACAGGCAGAGCGAGCAGACATTTCTAAATAATAGATTTTGCAGTCTCCTCTAATAGAAAGAAAGAAAGGAAACCACACGGCATATCTAAGAGTTTGGAAAAGTCTCCAGTAATAGATAAAGAGACGCTTCGACCACAAAGATTATCCTCAGGGAATTCATCAAAGCAATCAAAACTCGGAAACGCCTACGAGACTTTCTGAAAGGATGGATTTGTTTAGCGGATAGATTGGCGGATTAGCGTCGCGTAACGGTTATCGCCTTAAGAAATTGAATGAACAAGCTGAGTTCAAATCCAAAAATAATCGTCAAGTTGAAGGTACCGGTTCCCACTAGATCACAGAAGCTAAGCAGCGATGGGTCTGTTCAGTATTTAGATGTGTCACTATTTAAGCAACAGCAGGTATTATAATCAACCTGATATCAAAATAACGTGATCCGACATTAAATGACCCGGAAAGGGTTGCAATGCCATAAAACAACCAACCAACCAATCATCAAATCCAGAACTACGCTGTTGTATTTCAGTTTTGACCTTATGCTCTTAGGTAAGGCATGAACTCTCTCCTACTCACCTTCACATGAAGGCTGTGACTAGCGTACAGTCACTAGACAAAAAGACAGAGCGTAACCGAATACACTCTGTTGCAACTGACAGAACATGGTCAAGTGTTCAGTATATATGGATAAAAATATCCACACTAAAACCACTAGCCAATCAAAATGCTGTAAATAGTAAGAAAGCGATTTTTAGTCTTGGCAAAGGAACCGGTCATGGGGAATTGTTTGATTTTAAAGGAATACCAAACCGTTAAGGGTTGTTCTATGTCCAGAAGTTAAGGAATTGTGTTCATTGGACATGTAGCAACATCTGAGGCATATATATATATATATATATATATATATATATATATATATATATATATATGAGAGAGGGAAGAAATGGAGAGAGAGAAGAAAAATAACTAATCCGAGCGATCAACTCGTACTGAAATGAGCACACACACACACACACACACACACACATACATATATATATATATATATATATATATATATATAAGGAAATTAAGAAGAAATTCCGACAAAATGTTAGTAAAGGTTGAGGAAAACTGAATAATTAAACACAGAAAATTATTTTCATTAATTGATTGTAATTGTATTTTGTTATTTACTGTTTTCTCAATTTTAAGTCACACACACACACACACACACACACACACACACATATATATATATATATATATATATATATATATATATATATATATATATATATAAGAATACTTAAAAGATATTTTTTACTATTCAATCATCTGAATCTTGAGTTTACATATGGAACTTAAGCAGCGAGAATATAGTATCAATAAATTTTATTTTTAGTTAAATACCTGCTCTGTTATTAACGCACTGAATACTCTTTCTATGCGAACACTTGTCTTTTTATGTCCTTCATAATCACACACACACACACACACACACACACAAAAATAAATATATATATATATATATATATATATATATATGTACTTGTCTGTGTACGTGTCTTGAGTGTATATATATATATATATATATATATATATATATATATAATGTCTCTTTATGACTGTTTCTGTCTGTGTAGACATAGGATGGTAAATAATAAATAGTTCACTAAGTTTTATTACAGAATAAAAATCACAGAATTTTCATATAATAATGTTGTTGCTAAATGGGCAATTACTTTTGGCCCAATCTTAATTAACAATTATAAATACATTTTGATAAATGTACGTTTACGTATTTATTTACAAATGACTACATATATATATATATATATATATATATATATATATATATATATATATATATATATTAATTAGTGTGTCGCAGTGTATATTCACTCATATGCATATGACCTAATGAATTAAATTTTCTATAACAAATGTAAACATATTAATATACAGCTATCCCCCTCTCTCTCTCCCTTACTGTCTGTGTCAACCTGTCTCTCTGTCGGTTTTTGTCTTTCTGACTCTCTCTCTTTCCCTCTCTCTCTCTCTCTCTCTCTCTCTCTTCCCCTTTCTCTCTCTCTCTCTTCCCCTCTCTCCTCTCTCTCCCCTCTTCTCTCTCTCTCTCTTCCCTTTCTCTCTCTCTCTCTTCCCTTTCTCTCTCTCTCTCTTCTTCTCTCTCTTCTCTCTCTCTCTCTCTCTCTCTTCTCTCTCTCTCTCTCTCTCTCTCTCTCTCTTCTCTCTCTCTCTCTTCCCCTTTCTCTCTCTCTCTTCCCCTTTCTCTCTCTCTCTCTTTCTCTCTCTCTCTTCCCCTTCTCTCTCTCTCTTCTCCCTCTTCTCTCTCTCTCTTCCCCTTTCTCTCTCTCTCTTCTCTTCTCTCTTCTTCTCTCTCTCTCTCTTCTCTCTCTCTCTTCTCTCTCTCCTCTCTCTCTCTTCCTCTCTCTCTCTCTCTTTCTCTCTTTCTCTCTCTTCTTCATCTCTCTCTCTCTCTCTCTCTCTCTCTCTTCCTCTTCCTCTCCTCTCTCTCTCTCTCTCTCTCTTCTCTCTCTCTTCCTCTTTCTCCCTCTCTCTCTTTTTCTCTCTCTCTTAATCTCTCCTTATCTCCCCCCTCTCCCCCTCCTATCCCCCTCCCCCCTTCTCTCTCTCTCATGCCATTTTCCCTTTTTTCCCTTTCATCTTCAAAGTCGTACCTCTCTCTACTCTCCGATTTTCCTTAACAGATTTATTGTATATCATTCATCTACCTTTATTCGCTGTGTTTTTCTTTCTCCCGTCATCTCTTTCTCAAAGTAATTACAACACTTAATTAGTTTCCCGAAGAAAGGTAATCAAAATTGGGATCGTTAATTATCTCCCTTGGACTATTGACCTCCCGTCTAGTGGCGTTATATTCCACCATGTTAGACGTACCATAGCAACAGCGACGACCAAGTTGCCTTTTAGCCAAACCAGTCAACCATCCGGCTTTCCCTCAGCCACCCACACAGCCAACCCTAACCCCTCACTCACTGTTTCTCTTTCCGTCGACTTTTCTCCTTTTAATGTAGTCGGTTGCAGTCATTCCATTCTCACTGCTGGAATTTCGAGGCATACACTCTTGTTGCCTGCTGATGCAATAGCTGTGGCGCAAGTAGTCGTTTTCAGTTTTAGGCTGGGTGTATATCAATGGATAACAAGGGTGGCAGTGGCCAGCGGGTAGTGAAGGAGTTACCCTATTAAAATCGGGACCTCAAGTTTGACATTTTTACCACCGTTGCTATCGAGGTCAGACGCATATTTCTCAGAAGACGACCATGTATGAAGGACATTGAAGGTGTTTTTACAGTTTCAAATAATTTCTTTAATTATAACAATGTTTTATCAATACTGAAATCATCAACTTAGATTATATAATAAATCCTTCTAGAAGCGCGTTGTGTAATAGAAAATGTCTCTTAGAAAATGGAGTCGCTGATCCGAGTTTGAATCCTGGACGAGGCATAACACTACTCTGCCTCAAGCTATGGGTGACACAGTAGATAAGATTGGGATCTTTAACCTTTAAGAGAGAGAGAGGGAGGGAAAGAGAGGAGAGAGAGGGAGGGAAAGAGAAGAGAAAAGAGAGAGAAAAAGGGAGGGAAAGAGAGAAAAGCCTAAGAGAAGGAAAACTCCGAATTCAAACCTGTTAAACTCCGCTTAAGAAATTGACCTTGTGTCACATCCCGCTCGTACGGCTGATTTTTAGTGAAGAATCCTTTGGTAGTTCCTCGGTGTCCCTTATTTTTGGATAACATTTTTGGTTCTTCCTTCGTGTCCCCTGGGTAGAATCCTTTGGTTGGTAAATACATTAATGTGCTCTCATAAAAAGTATTGATGCCCGTAAAAAAATATTGTCCTAGGTGGTACGTTGAACTATATATGACGTTGATATTTCAATTCTGGAGTTCTGGGGTGTGTGGGCTACCACTTCATTGACCTTAATTCAAGATCCACTCTGACTAGGAGTGGTGGTACCTGTTATGGTCCCATAAAATATATATGTTTGTAAATTGTTTTTATTAGATAGGAGTAATCCATATCATATGTCATACTTTTGTATATCATACCTCTCAAATTAAAGTTTAAATCTTTATTTGTTTAAAAGGTAGGCTTCCAACTATTCTCCCTCCAGCTATGGGTAAAAAGAACGGCGGATTGGGATGTTTAACCTTGGTTAAGCTTCCAACATATGAGGACAAATCTAAATTCAAACCTGTTAAACTCCGCTTAAGCAAATGATCTGGTGTCACATCCTGCCCGTGGGAGATAAATCCTGACGGAATACATTATAAGGCACTTATACACACAGCAACCAACACCCCAGCATGAGTAGGATGTGACACAAGGTCAACTACTTAAGCTGTTTAACAGCTTTGAATTCACAGATTTCCTTCTCCTAGACGTGTTGCCTAACCAAGATTAAAGAGCCTAGTTTGCTCTACTATTGGCCAATAATTGGAGTAAGAATAGTTGGATTCATGCCTTTCCCAAGTTATTAGCACTATATGAAATGCAAACAGCCTCGCTCGGATTTAAACACGTCTTGCTGTCTTATTTCCTTTGATGGTGTTTCAGTTTTTGTGGCCACTTTTAGGCTTCAATTTAGAGCACTTTACAGTGGAGATCCCCTGTGTTAAAAAGAGGCTGATTTTTAGTGAACAATCCTTTGTAGTTCCTCGGTGTCCCTTATTGTTGGATGACATTTTTGGTTCTTCCTTGGTGTCCCTCAGTGTTGGGTAGAATCCTTTAGTTGAACAAAGTCCTTTGTTGCAGATCAGTTCGTTAATGTCGAATACGTGCAAATGAACGGCTTTCAAGATCCGTGATGAAATAGTTAACCAGCCCCGAATCGAGCTGTTGATTGGTTGACTTTAGTCCACGCGCCCACACAGAGTCTATAAGTTTAAGTGGTGGACCCAGCACACAGTATATTACAAAAAACTCCAACAGATGGTATATATAATATCACGCAATATAAAATAAATATATGCTAAATGAACGAATATAGAATTATATGCTTGATTCTACCAAGGGGTAAGTTTGATTTTACCTAGTTATAGTTTAATTGGTTAAAGTTCACAGCATGTCAAAGTTTTTTGTTTTTTTTATGTTGAATACATTTTTGTTTTATTAATTCTCACCGGCTTTTCCCTTTGGAAAACTCATTTTTGATCTATTGAACCAATAGAACTAGAACTTGTAGGAAAGTATGGATCCAACTATTCTCCCTTCAGCGATAGGTAAATAGAAGGGCAGCATAGGATCTTTAACCTTGGATATGCAACCAATCTAGGAGAAGGAAAAGTCTCAATTAAATGCAGTTAAACTCCGCTAAAGAAATTAACCTTGTGTCACACCCTGCTCGTGGGGAGGGTTTTATATCTAACTATATATATATATATATATATAGATATATATATGTGTGTGTGTGTGATTAAAACTGTTTTTCGAACATTGGCCTTCACAGTCACGGAAGGTGGCAGAACGTAATTTCAGGTCACGAGTAATATATGGTTATCCGAGACTCCAATTCTGATGCATATATGCATTTATTTATAGAAGGTGTGTCATAAAATTATCGAGATAGAAGCTGTATTTACTAAGATAGAAATGAACAATAAATAGAACGTTATTTTTTTTTTCAGAATACAAGGTATGTCATAAAAGTGCCGTGCTGAAGCTGTATTTACCAAGATTGAAATGAACAATGAATGGAACGTTAATTCTTTTAGAATAAAATGTGTGTCAAAAAGTACAAAAATCTCGATACTTTTTTGACACACAGACACATATATATATATATATATATATTTCCACTTTTGCACTTGTATTTGTGTTGGCTAACCTAGAGTAAATACAGATTTGATTACATCAAAAGACAATTTAAAACATCACGTGCATATATATATATATATATATATATATATATATATATATATATATATATATATATATATATATATATATATATGTGTGTGTGTGTGTTTGTGGGTATGCGTGCATATATAACGGTATACATTCTTATAAACCTGTACGTATTTGTATGCGTACGTGTTTTATTCTGAGAAAAATGTACGTGCTGCTATTTTATTTCATTTCATAAAATTATTACTATTCAATTTATTGAAATATTTTTCCTCTCTTTCCTGTCATGTCACGCCACTGTTCACTTAATTTTGGGACTCGATTTAGATCAAAGAGGAATATTTCTTCAAGTGAATTCAGTTAAAGTCAGTGAAGTCATTCGTAACATATTGATTTTTCATTACCAATAAATAATTTGTCAAAAAGACACTGTTGCCTTTGTCGAACAACAAAAACAACAAAAAGGCGTTTATGTACCGGACAATATTTCTTTCTGTAAGTGTACAAGGAGTGCATTTCCTTGCATCAATACATTTCCTACGACTGCTTAATGCAGTTGTCATATTACAAATGAAATAAAGATATGTGTGAACAATTTTGAAAGAGATAGCGGTGTTAAAACACTCTTACAGCAATATCTTAAAAATAGATTTTCTTGGATTTTGTACGTAAGTGATGTAAAATAAACGTGCAAAACACTACAAAACAAAATGGATTTATAGATAAAGTAAATACCGCACCAATCCTTTATTACATGTTTCATGATAAAACTCTTATTCAAAATGAATTGTCTCTTCTCTTTTCAATTGGATTTTTTCTTTTTTTTTTTGGATTTTACGGCATGTCAAAACTTATTGGGTTATTCTATGACGAAGACGTTTTGTTCGATTAATGTTTCATTTTTTTAATCAATTTTAAACACATTTTTGTTAAGTAATTTTCTTCTATTTAACTAAATTGTACTACCATTTCGGGTAAGGGTGGACCTGGAGTAATGGTGATAAAGTACTCCAGACGCCTCGGTGCTCCAGAATTGGAACTTCACTATTAGATGTAGTTTAACATCATATCCGTTCTTAAACACCTTCTAGCACACATATAAGAGTTGAGGTGTAATAATAGGGTTGGGACAATCATATAGGTGCTAGGGTTTCACATATTCGTGGCGAAGGGGTTTGGAAAATACATGCTTGATTCAATAGTATCGATTTATGCTAGAATACATTAAGGGCCATACACCTTCTTTAGGGCTTGGATTTGTATTTCAAAGCAGGAGTTTTTTTTAAGCAAGAATTGTAAATATACATTTCTGAATCCCTTCCTACTAAGAGGATGGCCACCCTATCGACTGGGACAGAAGGATATACCGACTGCACCTCTATAATCAGACCAATGGGGCCACCTGTTGGCCGTGGGTGGTGACCCGTTATGCTACTTAAGGGTGGAATCCTGGTGGCTAAGCAATCTACTTTGGCCTTTATTTATGCCAGACGGGTGGAGAGACCCACTCCGATCAATCGGCTGGTCACGCTAGGCCCTAGCTCTTATATACTTGTTCCGACCATATTGCTATAATGGACAATCCCCAACGATATTTATCATATATGTGCTAGAAGCCGTAGGTGGCGATACCTGATGCTTAAAGACGGATTATTGGTGGCTGAGCTGTCCATGACATGCAACACTCCAACTTGGCCCATACTTTGTCTTCAACAGTGGTTTGAGTGCGCCCTCTGCAATCCATCGACTGATCATGTGAAGCCGTAGCACCTATATGATTGTCCCAAATCCTTTGCTCTTATTGCAAACCCTAATTCTTTTTTATCATATATGGGCTAGAAGGTGTTATATGTACTGAGGGTATTAGTGTCTTGAGTATGAGGTTAAAATGCATCTAATGTTGAAGTTACACATTTGGAGCTCTGGTTAGTTTGGAGTATCCATTCATCACCATAACCCCTAGGTCCACTCTGACTCGGAGTGGTAGTACCTTTTAGGGTCCCGTCTCCGGGTTAAATAGATTAAAAAACGTGTTTAAAAAAATTGAGTTTAAAAAAAATTGAATATCCATCAAGAATGATTAAGACAAAAAGTTTTCGGCATAAAATAACCTAACAAGTGATGATATGCAGTAAAATCCAACCAACTAAACTGCAAGAAAGATGGATAAAACATTCCCTCACATGTGATAATCTTTTGCATGTTGCTTAGTGGATTTAATCTCATATTCTGGAGGACGTTTATGAGTTAAAGACATTGGATGGTGTACGTAATTTCCAGTGACTGCTTGTCCTGGGTATGACGTTAAACTGCATCTAATGGAGAAGTTCCAATACTGGAGCTCTGGAGCGCGTGGGATATCACATTTATTGCCATTACTCCCAGGTCCACTCTGACCCGAAGTGGTATTACCTGTTAAGATCCCATCTATGGGCTAACTAGAAAAAATGTTTTAAAAACATAGTTTTAAAAAATTGAGTTAATTTTTTTAATTTTTTTGAATGCCCATCAAGAATGAATAAAACAAATTTTGTTTTATTCATTCTTGATGGGTATTCAAAAATATCCTCAGTACATATAAAACCTTCTAGCATAGAATAACCCAACAATTGATGACATGCCATAAAATCCAACCAACCAGCAAGAAAGATGGATAAAACATTCTCTCACGTGTGATAATCTTTTGTATGTTGCTTAGTGGATTTAATCTCATATTGTGGAGAACGTTTATGAGTTAAAGACACTAGGAGGAGTACGTAATTTCCAGTGACTGCTAGACTATGCATGAAGAGTAGAAGTGAATGATTTTGCTATTATGTTGCTGTTGATGATGTTGATGAATGCGGTTCTGTGATTGTTGATTTAACTACATTAGTATGCTCTAACATTGATACAAGTGGAGTCAGTTCATTGCTTGCCGGATAAACGTTTCCTTTTTCTTTTTTCTTGGTTTCACTGATCGATTCGTTCTAGACTTGATGTTTACGTTTCATTTCTTAGATATACTTACATAGTTGGTGTTGGATTTTGTGTAAAGTATTCAACTCTGTTACAAGATGAATGCCAAAACTAAAACTAGAGTTTGGTTGGTGGCTTATATGGAGCTTTGGATTGTTCCATTATGAACTCGGGCAAGTTCACTTCCTGAGATCTGATTGGCTGTTGAATTTCAGACTGAGTAAGAACATGGATAAGTACCCACTCTTCAGCCATCACTTTGCACTATTCCCATCTATGGATTAAATAGAAAAATGTATTTATCAAAAAAATGTATTATCCATTAAGAATTGATTTATTTCAAAACTTTATCGGCATTAAATGACCCACTGAGGTTGATATGCCGTAAAACAAAACAAAACTTTGCATTATGCCAGTAGCATGCAAGCTTGTCTGTTGTTTTCGTCTACTAACTCGACGGTAGTTAGACCCCCACTGCGACGGTGAGTATCATATTGTTTCTATATCTGAAGGATAACGTCTACAGTTGGTTGGTTGGATTTTGCAGCATGTCAACCCTTGGATTATGTTATGCCGAAAACGTTTTATTTTCTTCCATTCTTGTTGGGTATTTTAAAAATCTATTTGATCCATAAATGGGACCCTAACAGGTACTACTACTCCAGGTCAGAGTGGACCTGGGCTTACTGGTGATGAAAGGAAATTCCTTACTCCCCAGAGCTCGAGCTTTCGAACTTCACCACTCTACGTTTGCAGCGTTTATTCTTATCTTTTCAGGTAGATAGATTCGTTCGAATCTTCGGTTTTCCTTCTGATTCTCACCCAAAGCTTTCTGGTCCCTCGCCAAACTTTTCCACTTGTATTTCAGTCGGGTTGTGTTGGCTGACCAAGAGTGAATACAGATTTGATTACATAAAAAAAGACAATTTGAAACATTACGTGCAACTTGACAGGGTGGATTACAATGCTAGAATATCAGATTTCTTAAGCCCTGTAGCAAACGTTAGAAAGAAAGAAAAAGTCTACAATGCGTAGCAACACCATTTCATTCATATATCCTTCCAGACCTTTAGGCGAATTCAGAATAAGCAAGGGCCGGTTTAGCTCAGTCGGTAGTGTGTCCGACCAGGAGCCACAAGGTTCTTGGTTTGCTCTTTTTACTTCCCTTCTCTAAACATATCCTTCCTTTCTTTCTTTCTTTCTTTTTACTTTTTGACATTTTATTTCATTTACTCAGATAAATTTTATCTCCCTATTACCGTTCATAAGGAGCAGCTTAGCTCAATCAGTAGCCTTGGATCCACAAGGTTCCGGGTTCGATACCGGCCCTCGCTGACTCAGCGTATGAGTAGCACAGGGATCGGTACGGTAAAGTAAGGAGATGATGGTAGGTGTGGTGCTTTACATCAGACGAAAGAAAAACAATCTAGCGCTGGTGAGAAGGGGATAGACACCTCGCTGTTTGGCTGATATCAACTTTAGGCCACCCTGACGTCTTGACTTACTTCATATCCCCTGTAATCACCGCTTAAAAGAATAACCTGTTGGTTGGTTGGTTGGATTTTACGGCATGTCAACCTTTGGATTATTTTATATTGAAGACGTTTTAATTCATTCTTCATGATACTCAATTTTATTTTTAATTCAATTTTTTAAACACCTTTCTTAAATTCACATATTTCTGTATGTATTTTTGAGATGAGGCTTGGTGTGAATAATTTTGATTTTTCAGAATGCTGTCCTAATCTTTATTATGATAGTTATTAACACAATGTTTCAGCCGCTCTATTCTCCAGTGTTTCCTGTGTATCCGAATATAGTAATGATCCAATAAACATTCTTTTGTAAATGATCATGATTCTTCTCGTGAGATGTCTGATTGATAGGCCTGCAAAAAAAAAAAAAAACAATGACGTCATATTTTGAATGAGATTTTAAAGTTTTCAACTGTCAAGTATTAAAAATGATTTCCCAGGTTGGATCGTTATTATATTGGGATACACTGAGAAAGGCAGGATGAATCAGCGGCCGAAACATTGAGTTAATAATTAACAAAGTATAGATGAGGACAACAGCCTGAAAAATCAAATTATTTTTCTTTTTGTTTAACCCATAGGTGGGACCCGAACATGTTCTATCACTTTGGGTCGGAGTGGACCAACGAGTAATGGTGATGAATGGGTACTCCACATTTCTCAGAGCCCCAAAATTTAATCTTAGCCATCAGATAGATTAACGTCATACCCACGACATTAAGACCTTCAGACACCGCCCTCTAGAGCATATATGATACAAAATGGAGGCGCGTGGTCTAATGGTTAGAGTCGTAGGAAATGGACTCGTCGGCCCGAGTTCAATTCCTAGACAAAGCTATTTGCATTTCACATGGTGTTAATACCCTTGGGAAATATATGAATCTAATTCTCCCTCCAGCTATGGGTAAATAGCAGGGCAGACTGGGTTCTTTAACCATGGCTAGGTAACCAGTCTAGGAGAAGGAAAACTCTGAATTCAAACCTGTTAAACTCCTCTTAAGAAATTGACCTTGGTTGGTAAATATATATATATATATATTATATATATATATATATATATATGAGGTTAAGTAAACAAACAGATGTTTATTTTTTATACGGCTTTAAGCCGACAATTTTTGGAGGATATGTGCTTAATTGAAGTCATACCTAATTGTGAAAGTTAATTAGTTAATAATTAATGAATTTAGGCGGGCATATATGTTCAAATGTAAGGGTAAACAAATTGAGCAATCCCTGAAAATAGGTCGAAATGTACATTCAGGGATTGACATTTTCTCGATTTGAACATATATGCCCGCCTAAATTCATTAATTATTAACTAATTAACTTTCAAAATTAGGTATGACTTCAATTAAGCACATATCCTCCAATATATATATATATATATATATATATATATATATATATGATAAAAAGGTTTGGGGTTTGCTATAAGCGTAATAGTGTTAGGACAATGATATAGGTGCCAAGGCTTGACGTGACCAGCCGATTGATCAAATGGGGCATCTCCGACCGCCTGTCTATCCAAAGTGCCAAGATGGTGTGTTGTATGTCATGAACTGATCAGCAATCAGATTTCCATTTTTAAGTATCATGGTTCGCCAATAGATTGTCCCATTGGGTGGAGGCTTACCCCTCTACAGAAGTGCAATCGGTGTATTCTAAAGCTACAACCAACAGGGCTGAATAAACTTATGTCACATCTTGCTCTAGCGGAGAGTTTGGTCAGCGCATACTCTCACTATTTCACGCGCACACACTTCACAAACACTCAATGCCGTAATGTATGGAGGCTTTTGGTGGTGTAATGGTTAGAGTCGTAGGAAATGGACAATATGATACGGTTTCAAATCCTAGACATGGCTGTTTGTATTTCTCAGAGCACTAATACGTTTAGGAAAGGCATGCATTCAAAATAGTGTCCCTCCAGCTATGGGTAGATAGTAGGATAGACTGGACACCAGTCTAGGCGAGGGAAAGCTCTGAACTGAAACCTTGTGTCACATCCTGATTGTGCGGAGGGGTTGGTGAATACATAGGCGTATGTATTCGCACACTCGCTCATGTATTTTCGCAAACACACGCCCATGCGAAAACATGCATGCGTTTACACACGCGTAAAATGACATGATAAAAATGCATTGAGTGTTATTAGTATTATGAATATCGCGAATTTATTATTAGATGGATTGTAAAATATTATTAATTTTTGAGCCGTGTTGCTTTCATTTTATTTTTAGTTGGTTTTCATGGCAGCTACTCAGACTGGCTGTCTACTGCCCATTCGTAAACATCATGTATCGGAAATAGCTGTATTTTTCATACATATTTGAATGCATGGGTGCTATGTATTCATATCGATGTACAAACTCTCTCGCTCGCTCCCTCTATCTCTCTCGCTCGCTCCCTCTCTCTCGCTCGCTCCCTCTCTCACTCCCTCCCTCTATCCCCTCCCTCTCTCACTCCCTCCCTCTCTCACTCCCTCCCGCCCTCCCTCTCTCAGTCCCTCCCTTTCTCACTCACTCCTCTCTCCCTCCCTCTCTCCCCTCCCTCTCCCTCCCTCCCTCCCCTCTCTCTCCTCCCCTCTCTCTCACTCCCCTCTCTCTCACTTCCCCTCTCTCTCACTTCTCTCTCTCCCCTCTCTCTCACTCATTCCCCGTCTCTCTCATTCCCCGTCTCTCTCATTCCCCGTCTCTCTCATTCCCCGTCTCTCTCATTCCCCGTCTCTCTCATTCCCCGTCTCTCTCATTCCCCGTCTCTCTCATTCCCCCTCTCTCTCATTCCCCCTCTCTCCCTCTCTCTCTCCTCTCTCTCCCACTCCCTCTCTCTCACTCTTTCTCACTCCCTCTCTCTCACTCTTTCTCACTCCCTCTCTCTCACTCTTTCTCACTCTCTTCTCACTCTCTCTTCTCACTCCCTCTCTCTCACTCTTTCTCACTCCCTCTCTCTCACTCTTTCTCACTCTCTCTCTCACTCTTTCTCACTCTCTCTCTCACTCTTTCTCACTCCCTCTCTCTCTCTCTCTCTCACTCTTT
>CM042159.1:37442927-37452927 GCA_023376005.1 Doryteuthis pealeii | reverse complement strand
CTATTTCATTTTCAATTTTTTTGCCGACCTTGGCATTAAACAATACGCCATTACTGAATTTTGAAAACAAATAGCAAAGGGAGACAATCGATAATCTGTGAAACTAAAGATGTAAAGTGGTTGATGCGTTTCTTTTTTTTTTTTTTTAATACAATATTTTTCAGTTTAGTGATATTCGTTGATTTTTCGCGCCCTTCTTCCCTGTCGTCTTTTTGTTCTTCATTTTCCTTTTTATTTTTATTTATCATAAACTTGTTCTTTTTGTTTTCGTATCCTCAGTTTTTTTATTCTTATTCTTTCTTCTTTTTTCTTTTTATATAACCTTTCTTTATTCCATTTTTCTCGCTATCATCATCTTACTTATTATTATTATTATTATTATTTGCTCCTTTTGAGTTTTCACACATCACGTTAGCTGATGGTCTTTCACTGGAGTCTGAGTGACAGCAAGTCTCCTCAGGTCTCCAGGATTCTTCTGTGTATTCTGACAGATTGCAGCAGTGCAGTGTTCTGAATGGTTTCAATCCTTCCTCTGATTTCCAAACTTTCCAGACCCTTTTCTAATCCTTTTAGCACTGTTCCAAGTGCACCAACTACAATTGGTATCACTTTCACTTTCATATTCCAAACTTTTTCAGTTCTCTGCCAAGTCTAGATATTTGTCCATTTTTTCATTTTCCTTTAGCTTCACCCTGTGATCTGCTGGCACTGCAAAATCCACCAGTTGACAAGTTCTTTCTTTTTTGTTTATTAACACTAGGTCTGGTCTTCTTGCTGGCATAAGGTGATATTACCATTTGAGTTTTTCATATCAACGTTAGCTGATGGCTTTTCACTGGCGTCTAAAGGGCAACAAGTCTCCTCATGTCTCCAGGACTCTTCTGAGTATTCTAGCCGATTGCAGCAATGCAGTTGTCTGAATGGTCCCAATTCTTCCTCTGATTTCTAGTTCCTCAAGTCTTTTTTCCCAGCTTTTTTGGGACCGCTCCAGGTGCACCAACTACAATTGGTATCCCTTTCCCGTTCATATTCCCCAGCTTTATCAATTCTCTCGCAAGTTCTGAGAAATTGTTTGTTTTCGTTCTCCTTCATCTTCTTCATGTGAACTGCTGGAACTGCAAATTCTACCAATTGACAAGTTCTCTTATTTTTTTTAAATAGATACAAGGTCTGGTTTCCTGGCTGGGTTATTATTTAAATTTCAACCTTTTGGGATTTTTTCCTATTGGCACTAGCTTGCGGACTTTCATTAGATTCTGAGTGGCTGCAAGTCTCCTTGGTTCTCCAGGACACTTCTAATTTTCTAGTTGATCTGGACAATGCTGTTGGTAAGATGGTCTCGATTCTTGTTTGGATTTCTAATTGCTCCAGACCCTTTTCCAGAAACTTGGACTTTGATACAGTCTATAATTTCAATTGGTACGACTTTTACCCCAATTAACACTAGGTATAGTCTCCTAAATAAGTTTAGGTAATCTGTCTGTATCTCAAAGTCTTATTATTTTCACTCCTTTTGAGTTTTTCCCATCAGCGTTAGCTGGTATTATTATCAATATTTTATTATTATTATTATTAATGGAGACTATGGAAACTAAAATTGTAACCAAAACATTACCCGAAATCGTCAGTACATAGAATAAAAACCAACCTTGTATTATAATACTCAACATTTAAGTATGTCACCTTAGACATACTTTTGAGTTTTTTCTATGCTTTCCTCAATTTTGGTTTGTCTTCTCTTTTTCTTCTCATAATACTAATTGAAATATTAATCTATTAATAATGGAAGATTCGCTTCCGGTTTTGTCTGTAACAAAAATTACGTCACTGCTTACGTCACATTACTCAAAATCGTCATAACATAGAATAAATACACTCAAAATTTAAACATGCGACATTAGACAGTCCTCATTGTTTTTTTTAAAACAAGTTTTAATAAATACATGACTGGTATTATATATCTATATATAGTTTGTTTTATTTTAATACATATTTAAAGTTTACATTTCAAATTGTTTTATTTTTTAATCCTTAATGAATTTGATGATTTTACTTACTTAGGGTACAAACTCGCTGATATTGAATTTTTTAATCCCACCCCTCAGACAATATGTTTTAAAAGTCTATTTTTTTATTTTGTACTAGTAATATGAATAATACTACATCTACATTTCCCCCTACTGTAACACTGAAACAGTTAATCCATCCCTTCTTTCTTATTTTTCTACAAGGACGGCTTTAAATAACACACGAAGGTTGTTATGCCATTAAATAAAGAAAACCAAATCAAACGTATTGTAATCTGTTCATTTCTATGTGAATGATTTCATCATCAATTCTTTTCTTCTTCGCTTCTTTTCTTCTTCTTCTTCTCTTCTTTGCCTTCTTCTTCCCCTTTCGTTTGTTTCTTTTACATTCCTTTCTTTTATCTTATTCTTTCTTTCTCCAAATTCATTCAAGATTATTCGCGCCTTTTTTTAGTTTCTTTTCAACGTTTTCCTCTTAATCATGTACAGCAGATTTTCTAATAGCTGTCCCCCTCCCTACTCTCTCTCCCTACTCTCTCTCTCTCTCTCTCTGTCTAACTCACACACATTATCTTTCTCTCTGTCTCTAATCTCTGTCTCTAACCCTCTGTCTCTAACCCTACATCCCTCTCTCTCTAACTCTCTCTCTCTCTAACTCTCTCTCTCTCTAACACTCTCTCTCTCTAACACTCTCTCTCTCTAACTCTCTCTCTCTCTCTCTTCTAACTCTCTCTCTCTCTAATTCTCTCTCTCTAACTCCTCTCTCTCTCTAACTCTCTCTCTCTCTCTCCTCTTCTCTCTCTCTTAACCCTCTTCTCTCTCTCTTAACTCCTCTTCTCTCTCTCTTAACTCCTCTTCTCTCTCTCTCTTAACTCCTCTTCTCTCTCTCTCTTAACTCCTCTCTCTCTCTCTCTCTAACTCCTCTTCTCTCTCTCTCTTAACTCCTCTCTCTCTCTCTCTTAACTCCTCTTCTCTCTCTCTCTCTCCTCTCTCTCTCTCCCTCTCCCCTCTCTCCCTCTCCCCTCTCTCCCTCTCTCTCTCTCTCTCTCTCTCTCTCTCTCTCTCTCTCTCTCTGTATTCTTTCTTTCTTTCTTTCTTTTATGATCACATGATTCTTCGATATTGTTTTCTTCCTAGCTGTTTTTTTCTTCTCTCTCACTATCTCTTTCCGCTCCACTTTGGGTATGCTCATCAAATATTCGAAAAACTTTAATTCTAGATTGCCACAGAAATGGCACAGGCATCGAGAGAGTTGCAACTGTACCACGTGACACGCCTGTATTTCTTTATTACCAATTCCCAACGCGCAATGGTTTTATGAAGAGAAACCTCCAAGTCGGCTTCACTTCTGCGATTCTTTTGTTTTATTGTCGGCTGAAATAGATTTCAACATTATTCAACATTCATTTCTCGCTATTTTCCGCCACATAATCCACTTTTTTTTTAATTCTTTTTTATTTTTTATTTTTTTATTTTTGTCAATCTCTGAGGGGGATCTTTACATTTACTCTTCTTTTTAGTCATTATTATTATTATTAAAATTATTATCATCATTATTATTATTATTATTATTATTATTATTATTTTCACTCCTTTTGAGTTTTTCACATCAGCGTTAGCTGATGGTATTTCGCTAGAAGCTGAGTGACAATAAATCTCCTCAGGTTTCCAGGACTCTTCTGAGTATTCTATCCGATTGCAGTAGTGCAGGAGTCTGGATGGTCTCAATTCTTCCTCTGATTTCCAGATCTCGAGTCTTTTTTCCAAGTTTATTGGGACCGTTCCAAGTGCAACAAGTACAATTGGTATCACTTTGACCCTCATATTCCACAGATTTTTCAATTCTCTGGCAAGGTCCAGATATTTATACATCTGTTCCTTTAGCTTCACCCTGAGATCTGCTGGAACCGCAAAGTCCATCAGTTGACACGTTCTCTTTTCTTTTTTCTTTTTCCTTTTTTTGCTAATCAACAATCTGGTCTCCTGGCTGGGATAAGGTGATCCGTCTTTATCTCAAAGTGTTGGAGAATTATATGCGTTTCATTCTCAAGAACAGATTCTGGTTTATGCATATACCATTTTGTTGTATTGTCAAAATTTTATTTCTTACATAATTCCCAGTGGATCACCTTCCCAATCCAATCGTGCCTAGCTTTGTATTCTCGTTGTGGTAGTTTACTACATTCACTTAATACATAGTTTACAGTCTCCTCTCTGTCACCGCACAGTCTACATTTACTATTTTGTTGCGTCTTATTAATTTTTGCTTTGATATAATTTGTTCTTATAGCATTGTTTTGTGCAGCAATTATTAGTAATTCAGTTTCTCTCTTGAGGTTTCCTATTTTTAACCATGTCCAAGTCTTTTTATGTGCAACCTCTCCGACCTGTCGTTTGAAGTGTCCATATAATTGTTTTTACTTCCCATCTTTGTTTTCTAGTTTTTGTTGTTTTTCTGTTTGTCCATATATTACATCTGCTGTTGTTGGCTGCCATAAGTAATCTTTCTTTGCTCTTTTTTGTGTATTCTTCGAGTCATTATTATTTACTCCTTTTGAGTTTTCACATCAGTGTTAGCTGATGGTCTTTCACTGGAGTCTGAGTGACAGCAAGTCTCCTCAGGTCTCCAGGACTCTTCTGAGTATTCTGGCAGATTGCAGCAGTGCAGTGTTCTGAATGGTTTCAATCCTTCCTCTGATATCCAAACTTTCCAAGCCCTTTTCTAATCCTTTTGGGACCTTTCCAAGTGCACCAACTACAATTTGTATCACTTTCACTTTCATATTCTATAACTTTTATTATTATTATTATTAATTTGCGTGCGTTAATTGTTATTTTGCAATTCCCGCCAGAACTTTCATTCTTTGATTTTTGTTTAGTATTTTCTATACTTTAGTCATTGTTTTGGTTACTTTATTTTTGTGGTTGTCGGATCTTTTTGAAAACCCCGGTTTCAGCTAGTTCACCAAGGTTGAGCATCAATGAACATGTTCAATATTAGATGGGTGACCATTTAAGCAACATCGGGTACTATGATGAACCTGATATCAAAATGACGTGATTCGGCATTAAATGACTTGAAAAGGGTTTATATGCCATAAAACAAAACGCCCTAACAAATTCTGTTCATAACCATTCTTTTCTATTTAATTCTTTTTATCTATATTGTACTACTTGGATACTCTGCCTATTTCTTGTAACTATATTCTCTTGTCTAATTCTCTCTTTCACTCTATTTAGATACTATTTAATTTTTTTATTCCCGTCATCGATTAGTCTTTCCTTTGTTTCATAATTATTAAAAGTTTCACCGTCTTTCTCATCCAGTTGCATTTGATTTACCTACATTTCTCTCTTTGCGGTATTTTCATATTTTATTTATTTATTTTCATCTAATCCTACCATGGCTTAGGTTTTTGTTTTATTCATTTATTTAATTATTATCCTTTTTCCTCCTTCCTTTTCTTTTTCTTCTATCTTTCCTTCTTTCTTTCCAATTTGTACTTAGTAGGCATTTTGTTATTCTTTACGGACTCCTGTCCTTTACATTTTTTTCCCTTTTTTATCTTTTTATTTATTTATTTTTCTTCCTAATTTCTTCATTTTTTCTAGTCTGTTTTGTGTTTATTTATTCTCTTCGTGTCCGTATAGAGTCTTTCTTTTTTTTTCTTTGTTTCATTCATTGTTTTTTCCTTGTTTGCCCCTTTTCTTTTGTTTTTTAATTCTTCCTTCTATCCTTCATTTTTCTATCCTTTGCTTTTTCCTTTTTTTTTCTTTTCTTAAATTTATATTTCTTCATGTTTTCCTTCCTATTATTTTCTTCCATTTCTCTCTTGTTCTTTCTGTGCTTCTTTTTTCTTTTTCTTTCTTTCTTTCTTTTCGTAGTTTCTTTTTTTAACTTTCTTTCTTCCGTCTTTACTTTCTGTCTATCTTTCTTTAATTTCCTTTCTTCCTTTCATTTTATTCCATCCTTCGAAGTAAGTTATTTTCTACTTTTTATTCTTTTTCTTTCCTTTTTCTTTTTTTCTTTTTTCTTTTTTCTTTCTTTCTTTCCTTTTTTCTTTTTCTTTTCTTTTCTTCCTTCCTGCTATCCTTTCTTTGCAGTTTCCTTTCTTTCAGTGTCCCTTTCTTTCTTTTATTCCCACCTACATTTTATCTGTATTTTATTTTTATACCAATCAGACCTTGTTTAACTTTCTTTTTTTCATTAAACTCTGTTACGATTTTTCTCGTTCTTCTAATCGGAAAAGCTAATCTTTGTGCCAAAAAATTCTGAAAAACGAAATACCATTCTGGGAATTCCTGTTTGGCTTCTGGAAAAGCGAGTAATATCTTTCGAAATTTTGAACGATAAAAGAAAAAGAAAAACACTCAAAATCAAAAAAAGAAAAAAAAAGTCTGCTAATTTCAAATGGTGCTGACAAAAAAGAAAGAAAACCAAGTAAATTCCACTGATAGATTTGTAAGGTGAATTAATATCCAATCTGTCTTTAATTCGAATAACTGCTTTCGTCTTCAAAATACTTCAGAAATAGGCCAAAACAATGACCTATTTTATTTCAATAAATAGAGGTAAGTTTGAAATAGAAACGACCATTTTTGGTTCAGCTCCAATTTTTTCCCAAAAAATATTATGCTTTTAGGCAATTTTAGGCAAGCCTAAATCCCCATTGGTAGTGGTTGCAAATTTAAAGAGCTGGCTTTAATCTCTTAATATAGAATTGTTGGAAAAGCGGGTAACATGTGGATACGTTCCTTGCCAAAAACTATAAGTATATTCCTTCTATTATGAGATGATTTGTTTGAGGAGAGGCTGGACTATCGGTTAAAAAAAAAGAGCAGAAAAATCAAATCAGTAAATCTAGATGATATTGGAGACCAAATGTAAGGAAAAACGCATAAAAGCTTAACTGTTAAATAACTATGGTTAACATATGAATCGTTCATTTTCTCAACCATTACTCGCAGGTTCACTCTGTACTTATTAGGTGACCATATAGGTATTTACCAACCCCTTCACACGATTAGAATGTGACACAAAATTAATTCCTCAAGCGATGTGTTATTCACTTAGACTGTTTACCAAACTAAGTTTAAAGAGCCTAGGCTGCCCTATTATTTATCCCTAGCTGGATGTCGAATGGTTGGATTTGTAACTTTCCCAACGTGTACTAGCGCTCTGGGAAATGGAAACTGCCACGTCCAGGATTTGAACTTGTCTCGTCGTGTTCATTTACTAGGCCGGAAATCATTACACAACGCTCCTCCATTAGGTGGCCATATTCAAGAACAACAATTTGAAACGTATTAGATAATATCTGAAAGCACGGTGCCAAAAAATGGCAATGGGAGAAAATATAATAATAATAATAATAATTGACCATACAACAAAATAGTATATGCATAAACCAGAATCTGTTCTTGAGAATGAAACGCATATAATTATCTGGGACTTTGAGATAAAGACAGATAACCCTATCACAACCAAGAGACCAGACTTAGTGTTGATTAACAAAAAAAAAAAGAAAAGAAAAGCAAAGTAAAAAGAACGTGTCAACTGGTGAACTTTGCGGTTCCAGCAGATCACAGGGTGAAGCTGAAGGAAAATGAAAAAAATGGATAAATACCTGGACCTTGCCAGAGAATTGAAAAATTTGTTGAATATGAGTGAAAATGATACCAATTGTAGTTGCTGCACTTGGAAAGGCCCCCAAAAAAAACTTTTTTTTTAAAAAGACTGGAGGATCTGGAAATCAGAGGAAGAATTGAGACCATCCAGACTACTGCACTGCTGCAATCGGCTAGAATACTCAGAAGAGTTCTGGAGACCCAAGGAGACTTGTTGTGAGTCAGCCTCCAGTGAAATACCATCAGCTAACACTGATGTGAATTACTCAAAAGGAATGATGATGATGATAATAAGTATTCATATTATTAATTTCTGAAATAAACTATTTGAACCATCACCTACGACGATAACCATTACACAACAGGGTGGCATTGGGAATGTACACGCCCAGAAATTAACAATTACTTTGAAAAATAATGTATTTATAATTCAATTTTGACGCCACCTTGCTAGAAATATGATACAAGGAAATAATTATTTTAAAAAATTAAAACTAAATATTATCTAAACTAAAACTAAAGTAAAATTAACTAAACTCAACCTTGCTTAACAAAATTATCTAAACTAAAATTATATGAATTAAACTCCTTATTTGAAATAAACTAATTAAAATTAGTTAATAAGTTACAATTAATTAATCAATTAAAATTGGTTAATCAAAATTAATTAACTAAAATTATCTGAACTAAACAAATTATCTAAACTAAAATTATCTTAACTAAACTGGAACCTAAAATTATCTTTTTTACCAAAATGAAATGAATATCGTATAAAAATATTCATTCGCAATATTAGCGGAATTATAGTGACACACAGGAAATGAGCAATGGCCGTCTTGGTTCGTGTTGGATTTAATTGAAGTAATAGACAATTCACTTTGTCAATTTATGGAAGCCTGTATGTGCAACAATATGCATGATGTTCTGTCTGATTGTGTATGAAATTTTTACCTTTGTTCAAGTGTTTGTATGCATGCGTAAGGGAGTATATGTGTGTGTCTTATTTTCTGTGTACGTATGAGTATATGGGTGTGATTTATTTTCTGTGTACATTTGAATGCATGTGCATGTAATATACTGTAAGGATGATCACGTTTCTCTTCGCGTCTACGTGCAAATTCATCTCATGCATAAAGTAGGAAGTCCGGATTCTATAAAAAAATAACAAAAAAAACAAAACATAGAAAAACAAACAAAATAACTACAACAAAAAAAAACTACTGCAAATTGTAATGAAAACAATTATTTTCGTTGCACCTTGTTCCGTTAAGCGTCGAAAACTGTTTGCAACGCTGATCAAAAGCGCCTCTTAGTTTGTTCGTATAAAAATCAATTTCCTTTTTGGATCCGTAACACGTGGCTATTTTGTTTACCATCAGATAATTGGCCTTTATTTTCAGGAATACCCCCTCCCGTTTCTTTTATTACATTCTAATTTATTTTTCCAAGTATATTATAGTGTCCAATACAATTAACAGGTGATGGTTATCATTTGTTTCAAAGCAGCGTACTAGCCACTTATCACCAGGAAAACACAATTCATTAATAGAATATATAAAAGAAACATATCTTTTATATATATATATATAGCAGTCTGTTAATAGAACTAGCCAAAATATGTGCCCTACGGGCATAAGTATCTAAGTTTTACCTAAATATTACCTTGAATTAGAAAGACTAATGAAATTAAATACGAATTCAAAACAAGATTACACTTATTTTTACTTTATTCTATTTTTCAAGTACATTACACTCATATCATTTTCTCCTCTTATGAAACGAAACACTCAGTTTCACGGCGTGGCATGTTTAATTCTGAAAGACTACAACTTCATTTTAGTTAGTAGGATAAAAGTTTCAAAAATGGAAAAAAATGTAGGGATTCTTTTTTTGCGTCAGTGTAAAGCCATCATCTCCGTCATTTGCGATCCAATGACTGTCCCAAGTGTAATCATTTTCCTTGGTTTTAATCCCCCCTCGAAATGAGCTCGAGAAGAAAAGACGGAACAACCTTATAAGCTTTTTGTACTCACTTCATGCCATGTTGGAATGATGCTGTTCTTGATAGAAAATTGATACTGCTATTTGTTGAAAATTCTATCCAAAACAGCTTCATTCCAACGTGACATGAAATGAGCATTAAAATTACCAAGAATATCAAACATTTCCTTCTAATTAAACCTTGTTTATTATATATATAATATATATATATATATATATATATATAATTAATGTTGATATTATGATTTCACACTCATAACTTCAAGTTTCTTGGTAGTCCAATCATCAGATGAGAAGTGGTTGAGATGTAAAAAACCAGTATATATACTCTGATGATGAAGTTC
>CM042159.1:37405427-37437927 GCA_023376005.1 Doryteuthis pealeii | reverse complement strand
GGAGTATTGGTAGCTGAGTGTAAAGCCCCCTTTTAGCTTTTATATAAATGCCATATTCCATAGTCTACTTTCTCGTGGAATTATATTTTTGACACACCTTGTATGTATATATGTATATATGTATATATGGGTGTGTATATAATGTGTGTGTGTATATAATATATATGTGTGTGTGTTTGTGTCGAAAATATTAAAACAATGTGTTCCAAAAATGCATGAATTCATTCTAGATGCTGAAGTCGGCGTTAACACATTTCAGTTTTTATCAAACCTTCATCGGATATTACGATTGAAACATTGTTGTCTGAGCAGTGATTTTTAAAATAATGGGAGAGGAAAAATGTATATAGACATATATTCATAACCGTTTCCTTCCATCACTGTTAAGACAACAATTTGTCCATCCTAATGTTCTGATGAAGGTTTAATAAAAACGAAACGTTTTAACGACAATAATCTAGAATAAATTCATCTTTTTTAGAATATTTCTTCTATTTTCTATATACTTTCATGTTTTTTCCACATGTGCGTGTATATATATATATATATATATATATATATATATATATATATATATATAAATTTATATATATGTGAAATAAAGGAAATTAATCCGTGATATATTGAAAAAACAAATGATGATGATCATCTATATATATATATATATATATATATATATATATATATATGAGAGTGATAGCATTTATGTATTCATAATAAACAACAAAATACCAAGTGCAGTATATGTGAAAACGTTTAATCACACTGGCATGATTTCCAGAAGTGGAACCTCACCATCTGATGCTGTTTAATGTAAAATTCAGGACAGCACTTATCTCTTGGAAGAGGCTCACCCCTCCTTAAGGGATTTAGTCTGTTTATTCTAAGTCCGCCAACAGGGATGGAAGGCCACATGAAAGAAATGGCATAGGTAAGCATTTAGAATTTGTTTATTTTCGTGCTAACGAACTCAAGAAATCGGATATTCTAGTATTGTAATGCCCACTTGTACGTTGCTCCAATATTTCAAATTCATGTAATCGAATTTGTATTCTTTCTTGGTCAGCCAACAGTCCAACTGAAATACAAGGGAAAAGGTTTGGCGAGAACCCAGAAAGGCTTTAGGTGAAGAATTAGAAGGAAAACCGAAGCCTCGAGACATTTTAATAGCAGTGATTCAGTTTACCTAAAACGATAGAATAAACGCTGCAAAGTAGATCTTTGCACGAACCTAAACATGGAGAGGGGTCAAAGTTTAGGTACGGAATATATAGGGAAAAAAATATGTGTAGTGGGTGACTTAAAGATTAATTAGGATATTTTAAAAAGTACCTGGTACCTTTTATGGGTGAAATGTAATAGCATAATAACAAGCATAATTATTGCAAAACCTTCCTTATCTATCTATCTGTCTGTCTATCTATCTATCCATATATATATATGTATGTATGTATGCATATATATATATATATATATATATATATATATATATATATATATAATTCATTCGCATCTGATGAGTCGGGAGGGTTAGACTATTTGTCTAAGCTCCCTGAAATAGACTATAATGCTAAATCTCTAAGTCTTTTGTTACTTCTTTACTTATATATTTGCTCTGTGACTCTAGCATTAAGAGCACACATTGAGCTCTCAAACTGCGACTTGTTTTTTTATTTGATATTTGTCTGTAGACTCGCTTGTGTCGTAAGGAAGATTTCTTCTCTGGACTTTTAAATTTATTATTTATATATATATATATATATATATATATATATATATATATATATATAAGATGTGTGTGTGTAATGCGAATAAAAAATCATATATATTTATTTACCTACACATCTGCATATGCAGGTTTTGACAAAAGGTCAATTTCTTAAGCGGATTTTAACAGGATGAATTCAGAGTTCAGTAATATCTGTGACGGCATGCACCCTGATCCGGATGAGCCAGAGCCAACCCACGAATTCACCCTTTGTGATACGTTGAATTTTATGGATGGAGCCGGCTCAACCGACCCAGGCTTAATGTTGTCATATATATAGATACACTGCTCTTTGTCAATTTACAAACTATCTTTTTAAATGTATCATCATCATCGTGACATGCTGTCACAACGTATTTCTCTCTCTCTCTCTCTCTTTCTCTCTTTCTCTCTCTCTCTCGCCAACACTCCCTATCAGTCATTGCTCCTGACAAGTCCTCTCCACGACATCCATTATCGATACAGAGCGGATCAATGTAAATGCTTGCTGGTAAGTCTACTCTGGTGTGCCGATGTGTAGTCGTCCTCAGGAGAACGTTGCTTATGAGTTCTCACTGATCGATAATTCTTTATTGTACCATTTTCATTAGCCATTGTGAATTCTGCCAATGCTTTAAATGCCGCAGACTCAGTCGACGAGAGAGAGAATAAAGAGAGGAGAGAGAGAATAAAGAGAGGAGAGAGAGACTAGAAGAGAGAGAGAGAGAATAAAGATTAAAGATTACATCAGGGAGCAGACAAATCGTCGAGTGACCAATATATTCCCGTTAAGTTCACGGCCATTGGCTTTTTTCCCGACACACATTCAGCACCAACCGGTATTGCTTCACTTATTAGTCACGTAATGTTTTGCTACAATTTTCTAAAGATGTATCGGCTATCACGGGCGGCCATTAATATTTACTTTGAAAGAAATAAAATAAAGAGAAATAATTGTATTGTATTCGGGTGTATCAAATAGATTTTAATTGACACAGACATTTAATCCAAACCTTAACTTACCTAAGCATATAAATACTTATCTATAAAAAAAATCATTTATTTAACACAACGAATATTTAAATTTTCAACTATAATCTCCTTTGGTGTTAATGCACTTTATTCCATTCTGGATATTAATGGCATAGATCGAACATTATACAATGACGTTAATCCCAAAGATCGGACATTATACAGAGAAAATTGTCTGTAGACTCGCTCATCGGTCAGAAGAGTGACTTACAGCGAGAATCGAATAACAATTACTTAGATTTTGTACAAGGCCACAAGAAAGGGACACCCAGTGAGGATTGAACTCATTACCCTCAGTAGTAATAGATATGCGAGTCTATGAGTTTAGTCGTGAAACTTTAATGAGTCTCCAAATGAGTCAGTGATCCAATCAATCAATCACTTCTCCGTTCATATGTTAATTAATCATATATAAATAATTATCTATAATGTAAATAAGTTAAAACTGGTGTAAATACAACTCGAAAGAAGTAAAATATGTGTTATTGTTATGTTCACTCTGTAGAAGGTACATCATGATCACCTTTACAGAAAGGTTGTGACTAGCGTCCAGTTACCAGACAAAAAAAGACAGACAATAACCGAATACACTATGTAGCAAATGAGAGGACACGGTCAAGTCTTCAGTATATATGGATACAAATATACACACTAAACCAACAGCCAATCAAAATGCTGGAAATAGACTTGACCATTCCACAAAGTAGAATAGCCCAAGCTGCTATCTAAACCACTTACCAATTCTGGATTCTGAGAAGCTGATTCAACTTGCAAACATTTGAATACTCATCACTTTACACAAATCTCTACATGGCTCTGCGAACCTGTGAGGGAATAACCCATTGGATTTCGAATCCAATGTTTATTCTCTTACTCTCCTTTGAGTTTTTTCACACAGCGATAGCTCATCGTCTTTGACTGGATTCTGAGTGACAAGTCTTCTCAGGTCTCCAGTATTCTTCTGAGTATTCTAGCTGATTTCAATAATGCTTTTTCTGGATTGTCTTAATTCTTCCTCTGATTTCAAGTTCCTCCAGTCTTTTTTCCAAGATTATTTGAGTTTTTTCAAACCAGTTGATCTTTCATTGGAGTTTGAGTGACAAGTCTCAATAAATCTCCTCAGGTCTCCAGGACTTTCCAGAACTTTTCTGAGTATTATCATTATTATTCTTCTATTGACTTTTCTTAATTTTTCCTAAACTTTTTATCTACCTATCATTATTATTATTATTATGCTACATTAGAGGTTCCCACACACCTTGACCGGCAATTTTCCGGAGGCTAAGTGACAGCAAATTTCATCATGTCTCCATGAATCTTCTGAGTATTCGAACCGATCTTAAAAGCGTTGTATTTTGGATGGCTTCGATTCTTCCAATTATTATTATTATTATTATTATTATTATTATTATCAAATTAACTATCGTTTTTTTTTGATAATTGTCTAAGTCTGGGGACAAAGTCTGGTGTTATAAACAAAAATAATCAGAATTCATCAATTCTTTTTAGTGCTGCTGCCGCCTAATAGGATGCTTTTTTTCCACAACAAAAGATTAATCGGTCCAGTCGTATGCTTAAATCATTAGATAATAATAACGAACCATATATAATTATAATATCTATGAATGTCACTCAGTTGAAAATCCGTCAATAAACATTTTTTTCATTCTAAATTTTAATGCAACCGAGCATAAATTCTAATTTCAGAAACATAGGGGAAAATCTGAAATGTTAGTTTCACATCATTATAATGTTTTCATCAAATATGTTTATCTGAGATATATATATATATATATATATATATATATATATATATATATATATATATATATATATATAGACTATTATCTGCCTATTAATTAGATTAACATTTAGGATGAAAAAAAACCCAGATAATTACGGGAAATGTTAAGATAACTTATATATATATATGTATGTGTGTGTGTACTTGAGGACATTCTATGGAATATATGGATAATGACTGCACAAAATTAAACTTTAAATAACATCATAAGATACATCTTTGAAAAATTCCATTTCTATTACGGGATTTAATAACAACCTATATATATATATATATATATATATATATATATATATATATGAGAGACAGAAGTAGCGTAATGGTTATCGTTTGTACTCGACGAGTGGAGTGGATTTGCATTTCACCTAACACTAATTCTCTTGGTAAAGGGATGAAACCATATCCCCTACCCCAGCTATGGGGAAATTGGAGGGCGGACTGGGTTCTTTCTGAGATACTTTAGTTATCTGATCGTTTTCCAAAATCTAAGTCGCTCTCAAACCTGTATTGTGGGGGTTAGCCAAACGTTTACCAAGTATGTTTGTGCAGTACTATGCAGGGTACTATATGAATAAACATGAACCATCTTAGTTGTAGTTCCTGACTGTTTGATGAAAGGAGTCACTGCGGATATTGAATTCAGTCAGTATACTGTTGGTTTGAACAACAGCAACTGGCTAAGCACAACTGTCAGTGTCCCAAGATAGCTGGTATTTATGAAGTCAAAAATAGTCCATTCATGTATTTGGCTGATTCCATACCTTGAGTCCTGATTGGCTGCTTGGTTTCTATGATGTTATGAGGCTTCATAAATACCCTGTCATTTTGCAGTAATATTGTTCAAACCAACAGTGTACTGACTGACTTCAATATGGCGCTGCGAACAGGATTAGATTCGTATTCAGTTACGATTAATTGTTGCCTTGTTACCAATTCGACTGTAATTGGAACTTATTGTGATTATTCTACAGGGGACACATACACCCTACCGATATTTTCTCTTATTTTGAATGGATTCATATCACAGCTATCTAGTAGTAATTAAGCTAGTATATATATATATATATATATATATATATATATATATATAACAAAAGACTTAGAGATTTAGATTATAGACTATTTCAGGGAGCTTCTTGCGAGTTACTATATGTCTGCTGCTCCCTGAAATAGACTATAACGCTAAATCCCTTCTATTTGCTAAGTCTTTTGCTATTTCTTTACTTATATATTTGCTCTGTGACCTAACATTAAGAGCACACATTGAGCTCTCAATCTGCGACAGGTTTTTTAAATAAAACTCTTGTGTCGTAAGGAGATTTCTTCTCTGGACTTTTGGATTATATATATATATATATATATATATATATATATATATAGCAAGGTCAATTTTTAATCGGATGACGGTTTAATATAAATCGAAACATGCTTGTGCATGTGCGTGATATTCAAATGAACTGGTTTCATGTAATCATTACAAAACTATTTTTATACCTGTTATTATTATTCATGTGGCTTAACATTTCTTCCTCGCAAGATCTTCTCTAGATGCTTGACATAGTTGGAGACTGTCAACTTTTTCTCAAATGTAAATTTCAGGCATTTGCACGTAGGCAGATCGTTTTCACTTGAAAAAAAATAACACGAAGCAAAATCCCAATTGCCCATCCTCTAATTCATTTCGCAGATGAATGTAAGATTTGTGAACGTCTGCATGTTTATCCCAAAGGAGACTTTTATAATTTCATCCGTTCGTACGAAATAAATCAACTTCAAGATCGCCATTACATCGGCAGTTATAACATAAGTATTTCTGATATCATCTTTTTTTTTTTTTTTTTTTGTGTCAAATCACAGCGATAATGACAGTGAAATAACAATTTTTGATATTTTCTGTTGTGATATTTGTTGTTGAATAGCCTAGTGTACCTTGAGTAGAGAGTGAAGGTGTTGGTCCAGGATTATTTATACACAACTGTCTGAGAACATCGGAGATATTACTGAGACTGCAAAGGTTACGTGAACCGTCTAACTCGAGGTTTTACCACTCTATTTCGAGTTACTATATGTCTGCTGCACATGTAGTTTGAATGTGCTAGTATACCGAATACGGTATGATCCAGTATACAACATATACAATATATACTTGCAGAACCTGGAATATATCTACGACAAGTGCGGCAAGTAGTTTTAACCAGTTCATTTAATACCAAAGAACAAAATATGATAATCTAGTCCACAACATAAACATTGCGGGAATCAAACTATCGTGTTAATGTGATTGAGTGATTAAAATGCTAACAATCAAGCTACCATAATTCCTCGTTAAAAAACCTTATCATATGAAGATGGTAGCATTCTAGTAGTCCTTGATATCTTATATATTTTATTAGTTTGCTTGTTATATTCATATCAACTCTTTTCGGGTCATTTAATACCGAAACATATAATTTTGGTAAAAGTTTCTGTGGCGAGAGAAACCACGAACGTAGTGGTTCGAAGCGTGTGTTTAGCATGCAGAATGAGATCAGAGGCGAGTGGGGAGATTGAACTCACATCCTCCTGATCGTGAGTCGTGGCCTGACGCATGTGAATTACTAAACTGTCCAGAGTGGCCCGGGTGTGAAGGATTGACGCGTGCTGCACGGGCAAGTCAGAGTAAGGATCCCGGATGAACACAGTAATTGTGTATTTAATAACCTGCCCTCAAAAACCTGATCAAAAGCTTGCAGTAGCATTTTGGCTGTTGCGACGAGTGGATGAGAGACAAGATATTTTGATAGTTGGTGAGAAGAGTGCAGCATTGCTGGAAGAGATTGTTTCAGACTGAACACTTGGTCAGTTGGGAGAGTAAAAGCGTCGGACTTAACTGTGCCCCCAGAGAACATTCTTATTAGAGTTTCTTTCAAGGATTTGATATTTTCAAATTTTATAACAAATTTTCATTAACTTCATTTGGTTTGGTTTGTTTAATGGCATTTTAACCCTGTGGGGTATTTAATGCCAAAAAAACTATTAGAGTATGAGATAAGAATTGGTACTCAAGTTTCCTTCCGAGGTGTATTTTTATTTATCAAAGCACGGTTAAGATCAGCTAGAATACTTAGAAGAGTCCTGGAGACCTGAGGAGATTGCTTTCACTCAGACTTCATTGAAAAACCAACAACTAGAACGGGCGAGACAAATACTACTACTAATAATAATAATAATAATAATAAATAATTAATAATAACTGGACAATCCATGAATCCGTTGAAATGTTTATCAATTTGTTTGACTTTTTGACCAATCTGGTATACAAATCGTCCGACATGAATCCAACATAATAGATTTATGTTAAACAGTTATGAACCTGCTCAGAACTTGGATGGTTTATCATTTTGAAATAGTAGGTACTGCTAAGCAACCCGAGCCCTGCGTCTCAGACTGAGGAAAGCTTAGAGATTCATTATTCAATTATTGAATTAAAAAACGTTATAAAACCAGACTGACTAAATTTTCGATATTTATTAGCTTAAAATGTCTGAAAGAATAGCGACAAACTCGAATGTTGTTCCGGTCTTGGAAAGTGACGAAAACGTTCGACACGATTTCTTGATTTTGTTCTTTTATCAGTGTTAGAGCGTCACAGTATACATGTCATGCCCAATAAAAAAAATCGATTTTTTAGCACTGTGTAATAAAATATAATTGTTATAATATTAATATAAGTGTTTTTTATAGATGTATTTCCTAGATGTATTCTCTATCTAATTCAAAATTAAAATGTCTTTCATGTTAGTATACTCAAACAGACCCCTCATATTATTTGCATTGAAATATTTCTTGGATTGGAGCGGTCCATTCATTCTTCATTTCTATCTTGATAAATACAGCTTTAGACTTGATACTTTTTGACACACCTTGTATTCAGAAAAAAAAATGATTGAAACGTTATTTTATTATTCATTCTTTTTCATCTTTTCAATATATTCGATTGAAACAGATTAGCGTTATCTCTTCCACGCGCTCACCCCTCTCTATATATTCCTCTACTCTCTTTCATTATTATATTGGAGCGAAAACAGAGTTAATGAGGAATGTTTGACCGTAAATGGTGTTTGGCATGTCTCGCCCGTGGTTATCCTTCCTACTTGAACATAATGATATTGATATTTAGAATCGCTTTCATAACCATTTAACAATGTTCACACATTTACATTATTTACACTATAAATCAAATTCCCGCCATTTCCTGTCTTATTTTACTTTCTTACTTTTTGTTTTATCTTCCGCCGCCATTTTTCAAGACCCTTTGTTCATATATTGACTAATCTTCACTTTGTTTAACTTTGAAGATCAAACATGGTAATATTTCAAACAGTTATGCCGATAAACATCTTGCCAAGGTAAACATCTCTTCCAATTTATCTCGGAAAACACGTTTACCGAAACTATTATCATAATAGAAAATGGATTTGGCGACTCGATTTTCAAATCTTTGACGAACCATTTCCCGTTTTACTTCGCTCTAATGCCCTTCGCAAAATCATGAATCACTCTTTTCATTCCAACTACGATAAATATATACAAGGTGTGTCAAAAAATGTATCGCGATTTCTTTATACTTTTTGCCACACCTTGTATTTGAAAAAAAAAAAAAAAACGTTCCATTCATTCTTCATTTCTATCTTGGTAAATACAGCTTTAGACTTGGTACTTTTTGATACACCTTGTATTCAGAAAAAAAATGAATGGAACGTTATTTTATTATTCATTCTTTCATCTTTTCTATGTATTCGATTGAAACAGATTAGCGTTATCTCTTCCACGCGCTCACCCCTCTCTATATATTTCCCCTACTCTCTTTCATTATTATATTTTCTATGTAGCATGTCATTTATTCCCTTTCTTTCATTATATTTAAAAAGAGAAATGATCCATTATTTAGGTGAGTTGACGACGCTCATAAAAAATAAGAATTCGGTGCATAAGCAAGACAAGATAATCAGGATTTTAATTTTTAATGTGATTTGGACGGTCTCATTTTTAACCAGAGGGTGCTGCAAGATGATAACGGTCGTACTTAGTAGGAACCGAGTATTTATATATTCATCAATAAACGATCTGAAACTCTGCACACACAAGTGTCTACCTGCGTGTACTCACGTGTACAAGCATCCCCGATTGAATATATACGTGTGTTGGCTTGTTTAAGTGGATTTAAGCCTTTCCGTGTGCATGTGATCGTTCGTATGTTTGTGTGCGTATAGGAATGTTTTATAAACGTAGATTAGTTTGACGAAATAGCGGGATATAAAATAATGACCTGACTTGTGATGTCTCCATTGTGACTTCTATGTTAACCCCGGCTCTACGGGAGGTACCCATTTATTAAGATAAGCTGCGCCGGCAACTGGGATGAGTTACGTTAGAACCATTATATACAGAGATAACTTAATATCAAAGAAATGTCTTCATTAAATGAACTTGGTTAATATATTACAATGCATTCCATTCTTTGTCTTCTTACGCGTTGGGTTTGATTGTGTATATATATTTTCTTTTAACTTATATATATGAGAAAGAGAGAGAAAAATGCATAGACAGACAGAAACATTATCGAGAGGGGGAGAGCAATACAGATACTAATAGAAATAGACAGAGAGAAAGGTGAAGAGAGAAATCGGCATTTACGCATACATAAATACACACAGAGACATACATAGAGAGAGGTAGATATACAGAATTAGACTATATATATATATATATATATATATATATATATATATATATATAGTCTGTATCTTTCTGTCCGTGTTTCTTTTGCCTGCTGCCTGCCTGCTTATAGAGGGGCTAAGAGATCGGTCTGATTAAAAGTCGGTCGGGTTCCGTTCCCGGCTAGATGTAGTTGCACAGTCTAGCCACTGTGATGAGACGTGAAATGTCGAAACACGGTGTCTATGGATCACATACACACACACACAACATAAACATATATATATATATATATATATGTGTGTGTGTATGAGAGAGAGAATATAGTTTTCTGCATTTATAAGTAATTATTGCTCAATATAATTGGTAGAGCTTGTATGTCTGGTTTAGGGCAACAAAGACATGAAGCCAACGGTACTTGGTAGGTGTTAGTTTCTCGCCTATGGAATTTACAAACTAAGTAGTTTCGAAAATAACATAGGCGAGAAACTGACAATTACCGAGCGCCATGGACTTCCAGTCTTTGCTACCATAGCGTGTATATATACAGGCTCTACCCATTATAGTGTGCACTCTTTGCTTATAAATATAACAAATTATATATAAAGACAGACAGAAATACAAAGAGACAGAGAAATAGTGAGTTTAGATAAATTGCAAGATTTCAATGAATGTTCTGAAGTCCTATTCAAGTTTCGGACCAAATCCAATCAAGCGAAAATTGTCAATCATTTTCAGCTGTCAATCAACGTAACTGGGGTCATCACTCACCAAGACTCGTTTCTTCGAATCTCATTACACCGTGCGTTTAATTATTCGAGTGATTCATTTCACTGAATATTAAAAACGGAGAGAGACACAGACAGAACATTATTATCAGAATGGCACTTTTTTTTAAATTCTGTATTATTAACAATTACAACGGGTAATTCGATTGGAGATGGTAAACATATCATTTATTTATTTATTTACAATAATTAAATCGAGTCTAAAAATATTTTCTCTACATTCATTACTGAAATCTTCATTTGCCAATAAATGTTGTTTAATGTTTTGGCTTTATTCTATGAATATTTAATTTCAAATAGAAAAAAAAAAATATAATATGACAAAAGAGAAACAAGAAAAGTCTCATTGAAAATGAATGAATTAATCTATTTTAGTTTGTTTAACGGAATATCAGTCCGTGATGGGTTATTTAATGTCGATATTAGTCAAAGCCAAAGAAGTATCCTTTTGTCCCAATGGGCAACAAAAATGAAATATAAAACGATTAAAAATATGAATATTAAAATAAATGAAAAATGAATTAAAAAAAAGTGTAATATGAATTAATGGAGAAAAAATTGTTTTTAAATATCTAATTAATTTATGCACAGTTTTTGGGTAGGACAAATATTTAAATATTCATTTTTCTTCTTGTTCATTTGTTTTTAAGTATTCACAGACTAACAACAAAACATTAAACAACATTATGAACAACACTGAATGAAGAATTTAGAGATGAATTTATAGAAAAAATATATTTCAAAAATATTTTTTAATTGATTTATTTTCATGAAAATTGTTAGTTTACTAACATGTTTGATGAACTAATCAATAAATATTATAAACAAAATAGATTCACCCATGTCCGCTGGAGTTATAGAATACGCTAACTACACCGCCCATAGAGGAGTAAAAGGCCCCCTTTAATGGAACCGCCTGTGGGTCGGGGGTGAAAACCTGTAATGCTTACGGATGGAGTCCTGGCTGCTGAGCAATCCATGATATGTAACACTCCACTTTGGCCCATATTTGGGCTAGTCAGACGGATGGAGAGAGCTCACACCGATCAATCGGCTGGTCAAGTCCAAGCTCTGACCGTTATACGATTCCTCCAGTCCTATTGCTCCTATGGTAAGGCCCCAACGTTTTTATCATATATTTGCTAGAAGGCGATGGCTGATGGTCTTAGTGTCCTGGCTAAGACGTTAAACTGCATCTAATGATGAAGTTCTAATCTTGGAGCATTATGGTGTGTGGAGTACCCCTTCATCGCCATTACTCCCTGTTCCACTGTGATCCAGAGTGGTTGTACATGTTAGGGTTGTAACTATGGGTATACTGAAAAAATGAGTGCTAAAAATGTGTTTAATAAAGATTGAGTATTTTCAAAAATTGAGTACCATAAAAAATGAATAAAACAAATTCTCCGGCATAAACAATCCAACAAGGGTTGACATGCTGTAAAAACCAACCAACTAACCAATCATTGGTTGGTTGGTTTTTGTTTTACTAGTTGCCTAAATTGTCACCCATCTAAGTACTGTGCAGACTCACCCCTTCTTAACTTCACAACCATATGTAACGCATAATAAGAACAACACAAAAACAAAATAAATTTTAAAAAAACATGCAGAAACTCCAGAGAATCACGATAAACATCGAGTTTATTCTACAAAAAAATAATTCTGATAAAAGCCCTAATATTTTCCCATACCCTTTTCATATCCTTTACCTTTTACATACTCTTCACCCCACCCCCGAAATATCATATAGGATTTCATTTTATTGGTCTTCAGCAAACAGAGACAGCAGTATAAGTTCAGAATGACATCAATAATATTCAGTCGATAGTAGCCTTTAAATGATATCAGTATTCGTTCACTTGAAATCCGTTTATGTGATTAACAAGGGAAAAACGCAAAGTTGGTTTAGTAGAGAAATAGCAAGAAGAAAGAGAAAAGGAGGAAGAATTCACTTAAAATGGTTAAATCAGTAGAGACGTTCGGAAAAGTAGAAAACCGTTTTGATTCAATTCGGGTTATTAATATTTGAATTCTGATTCGTCTAAGATGGAATTTTCGAGGAAAGTAAGAGGTTCTTTGATTTTTTTTCTTCTCCATTTGAGGAACTGGTTTCCTTCAAGTGATGTTCTTGTGAGAGTTAAGTTTCAAAGAATCCTCAATTCTCTCTGATATTGGGTTCTTTCTGATTCTTTTGTAAATCATATGCAATTTCTTTGACTGATTTTTTTAAGCATTTTCTTCTTAAGTCGTTCCTTGATAAACTGTATTTATTTTTTTTTTTCATTCTACAATTGCTATTTTTGTTTGCTTTTTTTAATTTCATTCTTTCTGTTCATTTAAAAAAAATGTTATACGCAATTTCGCAGGCGTCCTATCGTAGTGTAATGGTTAGCAAGTAAGCTTGCAGTAGTATTCCAAACTACTATTTCATTCTTTGCTTTTTTTAATTTCATTCTTTCTGTTCACTATGATTTCGCAGGCGTCCTATCGTAGTGTAATGGTTAGCAAGTAAGCTTCACAGCGTGGTTCATTTAAAAAAAAATGTTATACGCACTATGATTTCGCTATCGTAGTGTAATGGTTAGCAAGTAAGCTTCACAGATCCAATACTACTAAATTATTATTATTATTATTATTATATTATTATTATTATTATTATTATTATTCCAAACTACTGAATTGGTATTTTATATATATATCATCTAAACTTTCCTTATATGTGTACATAGGAAACGCGTGGTGTAATGGTTAAAGTCATAGGAAATGGACTCGTCGCCCCGAGTTCAAATCCTGGATGTGGTAATTGCATTTCACTTAGCGCTAATACCCTTGGGAAAGGTATGAATCCTACTCTCCCTCCATCTATGTGTAAATAGTAGGGAAGACTGGGCTATTTAACCTTGGTTAGGCAACCGGTCTAGGAGAAGGAAAACTCTGAATTCAAACCTGTTAAACTCCGCTTAAGAAATTGACCTTGTGTCACATCTGCTCAGAGGGGTTGGTAAATATATATATATGTGTGTGTGTGTGTGTGTACATACAAGTTAGGGTTGCGTTGGCATGAAGTCAACGGCTCTTGGTTACTGACAGTTTCTCGCCTATGTGATATTTAAACCAGAAAATTGCAAACGCGAGAAACTTTCAGGAAACATGTGCCGTTGACTTAGTGTCAATGCAACTTAGATATACACGCTCTATCAACGATATTGAGTCCTATTTATTTATAAATATAGTAAACACACACACACTATATATATATATATATATATATTATATATATATAATATATATATATATATATATATAAATTTTTTTTTTTGGGGGGGGGAGATATGTGCTTAATTGAAGTCGTGCCTAATTTTGAAAATTAATTAGTTAATAATTCATGCATTTTATGCGGGTATATATGTTCAAATGTAAGGCTAAACGAATCGAGAAAATGTCAATCCCTGAATGTACATTTCGACCTATTAGGTCTCATCAGCAAGGTTATAGACATGGGAGACTGCTCCGTGTGTGACTCGAAAAGCTATATAATAAGACAAAAAAAAACACATTTGTGTGTTTACTTAACCTCATATATATATATATATATATATATATATATATATATATATATATATAGTGTATTCGATATAAAATAGTTTTTAAAGCATAAATGGAATGTAAGAGTTCAAATAGATATAAGAAACACAGGTGACTTACCCATCATGTTTTTATTAATAATGTAAATGACATTGGATCTGGGGATATTTCTACTAATTGTTGTTTGCCGATTAAGGAAGTAAAGTAGCTTGATGTAAATATTTTGAAGTTAATAGAAGTTTTATTGGAAGAATGTTTATATGTTCAAAATTTTTGAGAAAATTATATGTTCTTGTGTTGGTAATTATAACCGTTCTAAAATGGCATTATTTTTGACTAACACTCGTATATGTATACATTTACATGTATGATTCATATACATTCATATTCAAACTCTCTCTCTCTCTCTCTCTCTCTCTCTCTCTCTATATATATATATATATATATATATATATATATATATATATATATATATATATATATATATGCTACATGCACCTCTCGATATATATTCAAACTGTGCATATATATAATATGCTACATAGACCTCTATATATACATATTCAAACTGTATATACATACATACCTATATATATGTGTATATATATATATATATATATACATATTATATATATACACCTCTATATATACATATTCAAATTTTATATATATGTATATATATACATATATATATATATATATCCTCTATATATACATATTCAAATTATATATATATGTATATATATACATATTATATATATATATATATATATATATATATACCTCTATGTATACAAACTAGCCAAATTAATTTCCCCGAGACAAGTTGTCTGTTTTCTATTTTCAACATCATAAGCAGTCACTTTACGGTCCTTTATCTACTTGAGATTGTTGTCCCTTCCTCCCACCCTTCCTCTTTCTATCACTCACACGTTCTCCCTCTCTATTTTATTCATCTATATTTTTTCTATTACTGAACTAGTTTTCCATTTCTTTAATTCGTTGTTTTCTGCTCCCATTTCCTGAGTGTTGTCATCGTCTCTTATATAAATGCGAATTATCCAAACTCGAACTCCTGGAAATTTTCCGATCTGATGCTCTCTCTACTTATTTATTTACATTCTTCTCAAGGAGTGAATGTATACTTTGATTTTGTCCGTCATCGATCTCGTGCAATTCAACATTTATATTGGGCAACCATTTCCTTTTCTAATTTCTACTCTATTCTGTTTCTCCTGCTGTAAAATTCTTTCTTTCCCTCCAAGATTAACTCAAAATGCTAACAATTTACAAAAAAAAAGTTTATCTTTTAAAAGTATTTACAGAAGTTTAAAAGTTTAAAATGCAGTATTGAAATATAAAATCAGTAATCATTTATTCCCTTATTTCCGGGACACACACACACACATATATATATATATATATAATATATATATATATAATATATTAGTATCCAATTACCGCTTGCAGTGGCATCAGTAAATAATCCAAAAGTGTTCAATATATAAAAAGTACAGAGCAGTAATAATACTACTAATATTATTATTAGAGGAAAAATAAAGGGTATACCATGGTTTCAATCAAATTTAAATGATTTCTTCAGGACCCTAACCTACGTTAACTAAGTCGATTTGTTAACGTAGAGTAGGGTCCTGAAGAAATCATTTAAATTTGATTGAAACCATGGTATACCCTTTATTTTTATTTTATTTTTCTTCTAATAATAATATTAGTTGTATTTATTTATATTATATATATATATATATATAAATACTTGTTTACTTTGGAGTTACTTCAAAACCTTTTGTTTCGATATTTATTCATTTATTTCCGCGACTATATACTTCACTACTTTTTCAAACGTTGATAATTTCATTCAAACATTATCACATTTCTGGAATATTTAATTCTTTTTATTATTATTTCGGATATCCCCTTCTTCCTGCATCTGTCCCTCATTCCTTCCTTTGGACTTCAATATATACTATGTTTCAATATTTATTACCTTAATTACGCATCTATATAATTCATTACTTCTTCACACGTTTTTAATGTCCTGAAATCGTTAATCCTTTCATTATTTTTGATATCAGCTTTTTCTTTTCCTTTCTTTCCTTCCTTACTTTTGTTGGACTTCAATATATATGTTCCGATTTTAAATTCCCTTATTTTTGCGACTATGAACTTCACTACACCTTCGCACCTTACTTTCCGTCTTACTTTTTATCCATTTTTGAAGATTTCATTCATTGGACTTTCTTCAATATACATTATAAGTTTCAATTTATATTCTCTATAAACTTCACTAAATCTTCCCATGTTATGAATGTCTTACTTTTCCCATTTTGTAAATTTTTCATTCATTTTATCATTCGGATACTCTCTCTCTCTCTCTCTCTCTCTCTCTCTCCCTCCCTCCTCCTCCCTCCTCCCTCCCTCCATTCCTTCTTTACTACTTTGGACGTACTTCAATTTATATCATGACTTTCGAGTTGTATTCCCTTATCGCACATTCTGAATTCCCTTACTTTTCCCATTTTTTGAATTTTTCATTCATTCTGTCATCTCGGATATCCTCTCTCCTTCTGTGTGTGTGTATCTCTCTCTCTCTCTCTCTCTCTCTCTCTCTCTCTCTCTCTCTCTCTCTCTCTCTCTCTCTTTCTCTCTCTCGCCCATTCTTTTGGACTTTCTTCAATATACATTATAAGTTTCGATTTTTATTCCCTTATTTCCGCGACTATAAACTTCACTACTTCCTAATCCTTTCGATTCCTATCTTTCTTTTTTCCTCTCCTCTTCGATCTCTTCTTTCTTTAATACATTTATTGCTTCCACTCAACATCGATTAAATGATTGATCGATCGATTCTGCCTCACAATCGTTTGAGTACAAACCAATCCATATAGTAGCGTATTTGGTTAATACGTCAGATTAAGAATCCTGGGTCTTTGGCCCCATGTACCACCGCGCACCCCTCACCGACCAGGGTCTCTGACCCTTTGCATAGCGACTAAGCAAGTTGATTATGAAATTGTGTTGGCATTTTTGAAACGACAATCCTGATAAATGGATTCTTTCAAAGTCGGAAGGTAAAACCTGATGGAAGTTCAATACTTCACATCTTCCCCCGGAAAGAAAGCATGGAGATGGTGTTTTAAATCGGTTTCTGCTACCCTCTTTCGCCGGGGTATTAACATCTTGCTAGTTTCTCTGAAAGGTTTCCAATCAGTTTGACTGGTTCTCGTTTGATTTTGTGGCAGTGGGATCAAATGGTACCGGGGAGCGAATAGATAATCTATATAAAAAAGAAGAAAACAGAAGTCGACAGAAATAAGAGTTGATAAAGTTCAACATATGTTCCAATGTACTAGGTGTAACATGATATACTTCATCTAGCCCTTCAGATTGGTCTTGACGATTTCACCATTTAAAGTATCAATCAATTGGAGGTGCTATCTTCAGTGAATATCTATACACACACACTTCACTTATGTATATATAAGTTAAGGTAGCGTGGACACGGAGTCAACGGAGCCTTTTTAATGATAGTTTCTCGCCTATGCGATCTTTGTTATCAAAAAATGAAGCTTTTTCTTTCTTACAATTAGTACTGAGTTAAAAAAATGATTTGTTGGAATTGGAATATATAAACATCGTGGGTCTTAAGAATTTTATTGATGAATGATATAATTTGAATATTAAAATTAATCGAGTTGTAGGACTTCCAGAGTTCTTTATAAGTAAAAAGTAAGGAAGTGCCGACACGTGTTTCGGTCGAGTGATTGCCCCTTGTACACATTGTATTCTATTTAGTATTATCTTAAATACAAAATAAAATAAAAATAATTGAAAAAATGTTTTTTAATTAAGTATACAGAGAAACGGTCGTCGTCAGGGCAAGATATTTGATATTTTTCAAAATATTGTCGGATTCATTTCCATTTTTCAACTTATATGTATGTGTGTGTTTGTGTAAAAATTAGAAAAATAACATTTTCTTAAAAGAGATTATTATAGATGGTAAAGCCGACGTTAAAACGTTTCGGTATCGAACCTGAAACCCTGTGGTTCCGAGGCGAATACTCTACTGACTGAGCTAAACCGGACCTAAATATATACACCGAAGAGCGTAAATCTTATAGTGTCACAGTGACATGATAGTCCAACAAAGACGGCCTAACTTTTAATTTCCCATATCAGATTAATGTAAATTCACTCGTTATTGGGACAGAAAGTAGTATATTAAAAACTTGATACATTCAGCATTAAGTTAAGACCTTTGGTTAATTTTCTTACGGTATATTAACTCGTTATGGATTATTCAATGCTAGAATCATAAGATTTTTTATTGATATATGAATGCATTTATGCTTCGTTATCTTTTTCATTTAGTCAGACTCTGGTCGTCTAACTGAACATCAAATATATTTATTATACTGGTTAACACAATTTTTGTTGAGTTAGATCTGACATTTGTTTTTGACTAACTTTAAACTCTGAATTCAAAAAAGTACCCTAGTTTTTCGTCTATTGCGTCTTAAAAACTATTAGAATACTGAATGTAAGACATTTGTGCGTATTCTATAGAATATTTTTAACATTTACAATGGGAAATAATAGAAAATTGCTTGTTGAAGAATAATTAAAGTCCAATTACCGTCGAACTGGGAAGACAAGGCAGCAAACGGTTGTAACTCAATACAATCCCGAAAGCCACAAAGTCTACTGCAAAATGACAGAGTATATATAAGACTCCACAATGTCATTCAAATCAAGCAGTCAAGCAGCACTCAAGGAATGGAATCACCCAAACCACCCAGATTCATGAATGGATCATTCTTGAGTCCTTTGTATACCAACTGTCTTGGACACTGCTGGTGTGGTACTTAACTGCTGTTATTCAAACCAACAGTAGGCTAACTGACTTCAATACTTGTTTGTAATGTTTTTACAAATTTATCTTGTTCATACAAGGTTAAGAAATCTTCCTTTTATACCCGCTGAAATGTGTTATCAGATAGCGTCCTTTTTCAGATATCGAAAAAGTCTTTCTACTAATTACTTTTTGTCTGTTCTGTTATTTCAGTTTTCATCAGCATTTTTATTTTCAAAATAATAAAGTAAGAATCGATATATTATTTTTAATTAATCCACACCAATATTCGATCTCAACTGAGATCAATATTATATCTCCCATACACTGTATTGATTTAATCACAAAATCAAAATTATATCTTTGATTGCAGTCGTGACTAAAATAACTCATTAATATTTGAGTGGGTGTTGAACATTTCAGAGCTTCACTTGTTACTGAAGAATCTTGTTTAAGGCTTTAATTTGTAGTTGTTTCTTTCTTTTTTTTCCCTAAATTCTCGAATCTATTGATAATGGAGATTCGCTTCCAGTTTTTGTCTGTAACAAAAATTACGCCACTGCTTACATCACATTACCTAAAATCGTCATAACATAGAATAAAATTTATTCTACGATTTTTGGCATGTTCAAATTTTGAGTATTTATTCAATAAATACACTTAAAATTTGAACATGCACCATTAGACAGTTCTCATTGTTTTTTAAAACAAGTTTTAATAAATATATGACTGGTATTATATATCTATATATAGTTTTTATTTTAATACATATTTAAAGTTTACATTTCAAATTGTTTTATTTTTTAATCCTTTAATGAGTTTGATGATTTTACTTACTTAGGGTACAAACTCGCTGACATTGAATTTTTTACTCCCACCCCTCAGGCAATATGTTTTAAAAAAGTATTATTACATCGCCCGGAGGGTGTTTTTTATTTTGTACTAGTACAAATAATTGTTATACATATCTATTTGACCCATAATTGGCACCTTAACAGGTATTATCTTTTTAGTTAAGAGTGGTCCTGGGAGTAATAGCAATGAATGGAAACTCCACACGGTGAATGCTATGTTTTTGCAGGGTGCCCTTCCTGGAGTTTTTCAACAGAACATCGTTGTGTTCCCTTTTAGCCTTTTCTCCAAACATTTCGTTAGAGACCAATGTTCTTCAGCCATACACAAGTAGTGACATGACTACAGCTTGGCAGAATTGCCAGTTAAGTTCAGCAGTAACAACTCAGCACACCTTATTATAATAGAGATTATATATATATATATATATATATATATATATATATATATATATCAACCCATTTGAGCGAGCAGGATATGACACAATGTAAATGTATTAAGCGGAGTTTAACAGGTTTAAATTTGGAGTGTTCATTCTCCCAGACAGGTTGCCTATCCAACTATAAAGAGCCCGGTGTGCTCTACTATTTACCCATAGTTGGGGGGAGAATATGTGTATCCATACCTTTTCCTATGGTATTAACTATGTGAAATGCAAACAGCATCGTCCAGGAGTCCATTTCCTACCACTCTAACCATTACACTACGTGCTCTCCACTAATGGAGATTATGTTAGTCTTTGTCTGTAACCACAGCTACGTCATCATTTACTCACGATTTACTTATTTGTTTATGTTCTGTTCTCAATGATTATGAAATTGTCAGTATTTAATCTTAATTAGCATATTCTTTTATTAACGATGTCTCTATTAAAGCCTGTGTAGATTTGCCGCAAATCTAAGATCCTGAAATACAAGTTATATATCTCGAATAAATAAAGAAATGCATAGTATATGTTAGGACTAATTTGCATAATGATTTTAATAAAACTGAGTTTAATGAATAATTATTTGCTCTTACTGATTTCTAATAGTATCTATCATGCTATCCCCAAACATATTAAAACCAATATTGTATATAATTCTATTTAGAAATCAATTAAAATAAAATAAAAATAAGTGCAATATTTAAATATTATTTAGTTGTGTTAATTTTTCTAATTCAATATAAAATTTTATTTATTATTTACTCCTGTGCTTAGTTGGCGGGGACAGGCATCAGACCAGAAATTTTGCGATTCCTAGGTGGGTCTTCTACCCTCTAAGCTAAACATTCTATCTTACCAAACGTTGTAATAGTCAAATTATCAATTTGTAATATACCACGGTTCCTGCTAGTTGATATAGAGGAATCAATATACTACATAAGAAACGATAAAGGATTAATACTATTCTTTTTAATGAAACAGTATATGTCGAATATCGTACTACTTGGGGCTTTGTATTGCAAATTATTAGCTATAATTTGACAACTGAAGAGAGAGTGAAGGAAAATAATTACTTTTTGACAAAGAGGAAATACATTGAACTCTCAATATAATTAGTTGAAATATCTTGCTGGAAGATGTCATCAATATATCGCCAGGAAAATATTAGAAAAGGAAAATGTGTATTTCTTTAAACGAAATAAAAATAAATAAAATAAATGCATTTCGATCAATAATAAAAAAAAGTATCTTAGAGAAATCAAAGAAAAATGCAGTTAAAAAGAAAAAAAAAAGATTTCCGTGTTGAATTGAAATGTGAAGTATTTAAAACAATAGAAGATACGCTTCTTCCTTTTCCCCGGGGTATTGGGGAAGATACAATTTAAAGCAAGAATAGAATTAGGAGGAAAACAATAAATTAAAAAAAAAATGTTAGTAAAATCAAAATCTTAAGAATTCTTTTTTTTTTCTTTTAATGTTAGATAATTGAAAAAAATAAAAATTCTTGAACATTTTCATTATCACTGCAACAAAGGAAAAATTGACTTTACCGCAATTAATTCATTAAATAAATTTTATGTTATCTTACACTTCTGATGTATTGCGCAGCAAGGTACGCATGCGCCATATGTTGTCTTCACGCAGGCGCAAAGGCAATATGGCTGCGGGGAACACTGTGTGCTCGGTATGGGTCATATCACCATCTGCGCCATCTAGTGATTTTCCAAAGATTTGAACAGGATTTTTGAGAATAGAATTTAAAAAAAAAATAATATACGTATTGTTCTTTATGATGTCGAATGCTGCTCTTGTTAAAAAAAAAAATTACCCTAAGATGCACGAGTTGTTTTTTGCTAACGTTGGTGACATTTTTGCATACATCCCGCAATGACATTGTTGAATTATGAACATTTGAATTAAGAACATTTGAATTAACAAAGAGTTAGCATCTATATATTAATAGTCGTGTTCGAACTACCGTTATTATATTGAAACACCCTATGTTTAAATATGAGACCGTCCAAATCGTCAAAGATGAAATGCAAAAATGTAAATCCTGATTCTGGTCTTGCTTATCCGTCAAATTCTTATTTCTTAGGAGTGTCGTCACTACAGCTAAATAATGCACCATTGTTTTTATTATAAAGGAATGGCTATTGCATAATAGTTCAATATGTAAAAAGTATAATAATCCTGAGTTATCACCTTCATTCTTTTTTTCCTTTCTTTCCTTCCTTTTTTTCATATTTTCATTATGTTCGATTGAATCATATTAGCGATATGACTTCCATGCGCTCACCCCCCTCTCTCTTTCCCCACCTCGATTTTTTTTTCTTTTTTCTGTCTTCTACTTTTCTGTGTAGCGTGTCCTTTTCTTGCCTTTCTTTCTATATAATAAAACAGAATGGTTCCTTATTTAACTGAGATAACGACACTCATTAGAAATAATTCAGTGGATAAGCAACATTAGATAATCATGATTTACAATATTGCATTTCATGTTGGACGATTTGTACGGTTTCAATTTTAACCAGAGGTTGTTTGCAAGATGATAACGGTCGTACGTTTCTAGAAGCACGAGTATATATAAGTAAAATTAAAGTCGTCGGGGTGGCCTAAAGTCGGTATCAACCAATAAGCGAGGGAGTCTATCCCCTTTTGACTAGCGCTAGACCAAGGAGATTGTTTTTGTGTCTGAGACGGAACACCACACCTACCATCAGCTCCTTACTTTACCGCACAGATCCCTGTGCTACTCATACGCTGAGTTGGCGAAGGCCGGTATCGAACTAGGAACCTTATGTTTTCTAGCCGAACGCTCTACCGACTGAGCTAACCTGGCCCTCTCCCTCCCTCTCCCCTCTCTCTCTCTCCCTCTCTCCCTCTCTCTCTCTCCCCTCTCTGTCTCTCTCCCCCCCTCTCTCTCTCTCTCTCTCTCAATATATATATATATATATATATATATATATCTTATATATATATATATATATATTAAAGAAATAAAAAAAGACTTTCTGCGACAAATTGAGCTCTCAAACTGCGACAAGTTGTTTTAAAAAAAAACTCCTATGTCGTAAGGAAGATTTCTTCTCTGGACTTTTGGATATATATATATATATATATATATATATATATATATATATATATATGCACACACGCTTTCTTATTTGAATAGGGGTAATTGTCTTCTGTATTAAGAAACTTTTACTTTCCTTTTAGATCTATTTTCTTTACCCCGTTTCCTGTTGTGTTACACTATGTCAAAATTGTGCGCTGAACTTTCGTTTGACAAGGCTAATTGGAATTGGCTGGGGTCGTTGTAGTTCAAGACTTTCCAACTCACAAGCAAAAAAAGGAGGTTAAAACGCTAAAAATTACAACGTCAACAAAAGAAGAAAAAAAACTTTCAAAAAAGGACGGCGCCAGATGATAGTATAATTCTCATTTAAAACAAGGTTCAATCGCCTATTCACTTGATATATAATTACGCCTGACTAAAATACACGTTAGGTTATATTCTCTTCACTTAATACACTTAGCCTGTTCTATGCACGACTGTTTAAAAGTCATGCATTTTCCCTCTTTTTTTTTATTGTTCTATTCCTCTTTTTTTATATTATTATTAAGCAGAGACACTCTTGTTGTAACGTCGTACCAAATGAAATCAGCGCAACGAGTTCGAATTCTGGGCAGAGCTGTTTGCATTTCACTATAAGGTAGAATTACCAACACGAACATGTAGCATACAACCAAATGAAGCTGGTATTCTGTTGATCTCATCCCTACTTCTCCACATAGTCACCGTTTCTCTCAATAGCAATGTTCCACCTTCGAATGAGAGCATGTATCCCTGCCCCGTAAAGATCTCTTGACAGTTCTTTGGGTCACATCTTCCCTACAGATTTCAATGCTTGTCACTGGAATAATGTTCGTCTCTCAAGGCCTTTTTCATGGGGCAGAAGAGAAAAAATCCTTTTTTTTTTTAATCATCTACACTACACCTCGAATAATAGATACTGCTAAACTGTTATCTAACATTTCTAGGAGTCTGTTTACGTTTCGATTTGGGATAATTCTTTTAACAAAGGAATGAACTCTTCTATTCTACCTCAACCTAGCAAATAATCGTCGGCATTATATGCAACTTGATACGATTTTATGGGCCATCTTTTAGGTTTCAAGCAAGAGCGCGGAAATCCTTGGTAAAGAATCCTTGGTGCTCCTCAGTATTTTAAGTTCATTCGTCATGTTTACAAATGGACCTCTGTCAGTATCAGTGATTAAGTAGTCAACTAGCCACGCATTATAGCTGCTGAATGGCAGAGGGATAAACCACGTGACCTTGCCTTGTCTATAAATTTACGTGGTGAATTGTAGCACACCTTATATACCAAAATGAATCCTATTCTCCTACCAGCTATGGGTAAATAGTAGGGCAGACTGGGCTCTTTAACCTTGGTTAGGCAACCGGTCTAGGAGAAGAAAAACTCTGAATTGAAATTGACCTTGTGTCGCATCCTGCTCGTGCGGAGAGGTTGGTAATATATATATATATATATATATATATATATATATATATATACCAAAATATTCCAACAACCTCACATGTGATATGTTTTTATTATCTTTCCTCTATATGATACAGCAAAAAATACGTATAATTTTATTCTTTTTTCCGAGTTGTGTTGAATGTTGATTCACGGAGGATAAAAAAAACCTCATGGAATTTTGGCCATACTTAAAACAATGTATCTCTTTATTTATCTACATATGTCTGTCTGTTTGTGTTTCTGTCCTATTTATTGAGATTATTTATATACATATTTATAAGGAGTATCATATTTTATTATAAGAATATTATATATCCACTTATTATATTAAGAGTATTATATACCTATCTATTATTTTATTTTAACATTATTATATACATATTTAGTAAGATTATTTCTTTTTTCTTTTCTTTTTAGGTAAGTCCTCTATTTCTAATACCTACATTGAGATCGGTGACGTTGTAATCAAGGTAAGTTGACAGATCATATTTGTGCCATTTACTTAGTAAGGAAGTAACAAATAAACTTAAATATCGACAAAGCCGGCAATCTATCATTCTATACATAATGATTCTCACACATATACATATCTTGGCCGCGTTTGGTCTTTATTTTCTTTTTAAAGCTGAACTGTAAATATACAATCCTAACAACGCTGCTTGACACGTACAACATCATTGTTACTGAATGATTAATATAATCATATTAGTAAATTTAAGAGGATCATATGCTTCCCTTTGTACAGGTATCATAGATACAGTTATATATATATATATATATATATATATATATATATATGTGTGTGTGTGTGAGAGGTCACAGTTTCAGCTTTTGCTGGAATGGCGTACCAAAAGCAGTATTATTGGTAGAGTGCTCAATATAAAATAGAGCTGTTATATAATATAAGATAAATATATAAAGGTTTTACTTATCTATTTATTAGGTGACAAAGGAACATTCTCCTTTGTCACCTAATAAATAGATATGTAAAACCTTTATATATTTATCTTGTTATATATATATAGGCATTACCACCTTGGAAGACTATATAATTCTTGTGTCCCTGAGGTTACAAAAAGTCCTGTGACTGTCAAACCCATCCGGAGAACCAGGAGCCACGTCTGACCCCCACCAGATCTACGGCAAAAAGAGCAGATTTTTTTCCTCTTCCGTTTCTCGTCTCGGCGTCACATCCGTTTCCAGTCAAAACCCGGAACTTCCGTTTTTATTTTAAAATCTATTTCCGGGGTCATTCGTCGGTCAAATTACTTGCACCCCGTTGAGTTGTTACCCTTCCAAATTTTAACCTTTGTTTGTTCTTTTTCCTCTCTTTCTCCTTTCAATCCCCAAATTCCCCGTAGACCACAATAATTACGCTACACCTTTCTTACATAATATGCTTATTGCTCCAGTGTCTGTGTTGTAATAATTTTTTGTTGTCTTGTTTTTTTGTTGTTTTTTTGGTTTTATTGTTGTTTTGTTTTTTTTTTGCTATTATGCCAGTTGTCTTAATTGGATGTTTCTTTTTTTTTCTACTACATTTGCGATTTGAGCGGAGAGTTTTATTGGATTTTATTTTATTAATATTGATGATTTTAGCAGTCTTAATGGCACCATAGTGACTTGCAAGCTAAAAATGGACATCGGCGAATCGAAAATAATTTCTGTTTGTTAAACAATTATGCATTTAAATTAAAAGTTAGTGAAAGATTGTAAGATAGTTACACAAGGTCAATTCTTAATACAGCTATTTGTCAGAAGTTTTTAGATGACGCTTGATAAATTGTATCATTTGAATTTTCATTGTGTTATTTGAAATGTCGCATTTGATTCCGTGTTGTGTTATTATGGTCTACATTAGGATTTCGGACTTTGCATTTTATCTTGGACGGTCTCATTTTTACCTTGAGGGTGTTGCAAGATAATAACGGCCGTACTTCTAAGGAACACGTATATTAATATATACTAGCAAAAATATGCACGCTCCGGATGCAAGTATTTAAGTGTTATGTAATGAAATATATCAAATTAGAATGATTAATTAAACTAAATAAGAATGCAGTAAAATGATTTGAAACAGAGGAGGGATAATCGAAAAATTGAACAACTTGTTGACAATTTATTGTTGTATAAACAACGTTTCGGTCGGTGTACCCTCCGGTTTCTTCCGATGTTTCTCGTCGAACTTGGGAGCCTTCAAATCGTAATCACGGAACCTCGAACCGAAAAGTTTCAACCCACGGAGATAGACTGTTCTCATTCGGGTAGCCATGGCCGGGTGTAAACGTCAAACTGTTAAGTTATCTTATCACTCCTAGTCAAGTTTGAACTTGAAACCTAAAGATAATTGTCACTTAGAACAGTATTAAATCAACCACAATATCCATTGCGCTATGTTTGCAACTTAAGCCGCCTGATTACGACATAAAGGCTCCCGAGTTCGACAAGATGGTGAAGAATAATTAAAGTCCAATTACCGTCGAACTGGGAAGACAAGGCAACAAACGGTTGTAACTCAATACAATCCCGAAAGCTACAAAGTCCACTGCAAAATGACAGAGTATATATAATACTCCACAATGTCATTCAAATCAAGCAGTCAATCAGAACTCAAGGAATGGAATCACCCAAATCACCCAGATTCATAGATGGACCATTCTTGAGTCCTATTTATACCAACTGTCTTGGACACTGCTGTTATTCAAACCATCAGTAGGCTAACTGACCTCAATAACCCTAATTTACAAGAAACTTCTGAAGATGGCCGGAAGGTACATCGGCTTTAAAGTTGGGTATATAATAATAAAGTTGAGGATAACAATCAGAAAAATTTAAATGATACGGAATTCAGTTTGAATTGCTTTCTTTTGTCATTGACTGGTTGTCATACCAAAACTAAAGAACCGAGTCTGCTCTACTATATTAACAAGAGTTCGGGAGATTGGAAAAGATGAGTTTATGCATTTTCCATGATCTCAATAATTATGACGAATACGATGACAACATAATAATAATACTAATACTACTACTACTACTAATAATAATAATACACATACAATATAATAATACATATATACAAAATTGTATATGCATAAACCAGAATCTGTTCTTGAGAAGGAATCGCATAAAATTCTTTGGGACTTTGAAATAAAAACGGATCATATTATCCCAGCAAGAAGACCAGACCTAGTGTTGATAAACAAAAAAGAAAGAACTTGTCAACTGGTGGATTTTGCAGTTCCAGCAAATCACAGGGTAAAGCTAAAGGAAAATGAAAAAATGGACAAATATCTGGACCTTCCCAGAGAACTGAAAAAGTTATGGAATATGAAAGTGAAAGTTATACCAATTGTAGTTGGTGCACTTGGAACGGTCCCAAAAGTTTTCGGAAAGTTTGAAATCAGAGGAAGAATTGAAACCATTCAGAACACTGCACTGCTGCAATCTGCCAGAATACTCAGAAGAGTCCTGGAGACCTGAGGAGACTTGCTGTCACTCAGACTCCAGAGAAAGACCATCAGCTAACACTGATGTGAAAACTCAAAAGGAGTAAAATAATAATAATAATAATAAAGAAACATACAGTTGTCTCCTCTTTTCTCTCAACTCGCTAAGAAAGATCATAAGAAAAAAATCGCAAAAATAAAAAGATTGACAAAAAATTCGAGGCCAGTAGATCATTCGGCGAATTACGTTTTTGTCTTTGACACAATTAGTGGCGTGGAATGGAAATTTGTCAATTAGAGATCCAGACAATTTGCTGTTTGTATTATTGTAGATTGCTAAGGAGTACTCGGCTCCACTCGATGGTTGCATGAAAGCCGAAGGGTAATGCAAATAGCATCGTACAGAATTTGAACTCGTATCGCCGAATCTATTTACAAGGCCACTAAATATCTTAATTATTAATTGTTAATTAGTTTCTCTTTCATCTTAATCTGTTTCCGCTAAATCCTTCTTCTGTAATGGTCGATCACCCGTCAATATATTACATGAGGTGAAGTGTTGCATTTCATGTGACAGCTTAGTATCTGCTTCACAGACTGCTCAGCCACCACAATCCTATCCATTGGTATTACAGTTCACACGCATGGCAAACAGGTGGCCCCTTTTGTGGTGTTACTTACCTGCTCCTCGGGGCCTGTGGCCAGTGGATTTGGTCTCTGATCGCTTAAATAATATTTACAGCGTTATCCCAGGGGGCTATCGCCTGCTCTCCTAGATTTAAAGGGGCAGGGTTTATTTAGGGGTAATGCCGATGGAATCTACGCATTTCTGCACCCACCATCCCATGAGCTTTGGTTCGTGGTTAGTCCCTCATTGAAAAGACCTTGTGTCATACCTCCATACGTGGGATGCGATGTAAATACCCTTACCTCTCTGTAGAGGTGCAGTTGATTTAATCTAAAGCCCCAGCTGACAAGGCAGGCCTATACTAAGGGATATCGTATTAATTATCAGATATTTTGACTTCCACGAAAAAAGGGGAAATTAATACAAACCGTATCAAGTATGATGCACTAAAATAATTGAGTATATCTTATTAAGATTAATGCAATTTTATAATTAAATCAAATATCCGTTAGTATGATTAGATTTTGAGTATTATTCACGTAAAATATTTTCAAGATTTTTCTCAATTGTCAGATTTATCTGTTTCTTGTCCTTTTTGAGAAGTGAACAAGTCATTTCGATTTTATCAAGTACTTCAAATTAATTAGAATTTAGTGGAGAATTGACAAGGGTATTTTTTCAAATAAAACTAATATAGTATCTACTTGTGCATTTAATGAACAACTCTTAAAATTAAAATGGTAAAGTAATTAATTTCTATTTAGTTTAGTTTTTAGTACAGAATATTGATGTTTCCCTTTTTTCTTCTTTTTCTCCTTTTATTATTATAATTACTAGCAAATATATGCGCCCTCCGGGTGCAAGTATTTAAGTTTTAATGTGATAAAATATTATATTGAATCAGAAAGGCTAATGAAACTAGATAAGAATGCAGATAAAAATATTTGGAACAGAGGGGCTATAATTGGAAAATCTTACTGAAACTTACACTCTCATCATTCCCATTTTTCATTGCTAAATTAACCTAATTTAACTATTCTGTTAAAATAGGAAGTAAAGAATGAAATTACAGTTATTTCTTGTTAATTGATTTATTTTAAGATTTATCCCTGAGATATTTGCTCATATTTATCAAAATAGAACCAAACAATTAGAAATTAATAATACTAATCACATTTATTACAATCGAATTTTCAATATCAATAAGCAAATTAGGATTCCCGTTCACTTTTACCACTATTTTGTTGTATATATATATAATAGCATGTTATTAATATGTAGATATGGTCAACAGTATTAATAATGTAAAACGACTTTATTAATAATTGAGGTTTAAATACAGGAATAAAAAAAAATAAAAATTATTTATTAGAGAAATGTATGGGTTATTTACTCAGTAAGATTGATTAATGATTTAAGAAAGCTATATTTTATGTTCTTTTTTATTTTTAAAAATTTAAATATATGAAATACCATAAAATAAAATATTTAAACTATAAATAGCTAAGTATTATTTTTTCCTTCATCAATAAATCTAGACTGAGCGTAATATATATATATATATATATATATATATATAAATATAAAGGCCGGATCTGCTAAGCACGTCGAATTTTATGACAACAAACAATCACAGAGTGATATTACACAGGTCTTCCCGCGGAAAGCTACAGGTAACTCGTTTCAATTCTGTGACTATGTACGTAGGTCTATACTTTGTGTGGGGAGACATATTAGAGTGACATTATTATCTGTTATCCCATAAGGGTTAAATGTTCTTCAAGATAAATCACCAAATCTTGTATATCTGATTAATCGATCAGTTAAAAGAAATTATATTTTTTATAATGGAATTGGGTGTCTATCTGTAACCAAAACCGCGTCATTGATTACCCTAAGGAATTGCGTAAGTTTGTCAACGAGTATTCAATTTATAGTCAAAATCATTAATACATAGATCGAAATAAATGTTATATATTAAGGAGAAATGTTAATTTTCGGATAAAAATTCGAGGTAGATTTGCCTCAAAGCAGCCTATGTTATTAATGCGTTTAAAATCCTGCAATGTGTCTCGTACATCCCTAAGAAAGAAATATCTACATGATATATGTGTGGTTAATTTACATAGCGGTTTTAACAAATAAATACTTGGTGTTATTGATCTCTAATATAATTTTTTTTATTCTCCAACGCTTTAAGATTAAGCATATGAATAATTTTATATAGAAACCAATTAAAATATAATTAAGATACGTGTAATCTTTTTAAATATATTCGCATTCAATTTCATTAATCTTTCTAATTCAATATATTTCATTACAATAAAACTTAAATACTTACGTCCGGAGGGTGCATATTCTTGCTAGTACGTCACTGAAATAATGTTTTCCTCTCAAATCCTCTTTCATGGAGCCGAAGAGAGGCAAACATTATTCCAGTGAAGTGGAATTGAAATCTGTATTGAATACGTGGCTCAAAGAACAGTCAACAGAATTTTACGGGGCAGGGATATATGCTCTCATTCGAAGGTGGAACATTGCTATTGACAGAAACGGTGATTAAGGGAAGAAGTAGGGCTGCGATCCACAGAGGAGCAGCTTCATTTTGATGTATGATACATGTTCCTGTGTTGGTAATTATACCTGTCCTAAACAAAATGGCATTACTTTTTTACTCACCTATGTGGAGAAGTAGGGATGTGATCTACAGAGGCCCAGCATCATGTTGATATAGGATACATGTTCCTGTGTTGGTAATTATACCTGTCCTAAACAAAATGGCATTACTTTTTTACTCACCTATGTGGAGAAGTAGGGATGTGATCTACAGAGGACCAGCATCATGTTGATATAGGATACATGTTCCTGTGTTGGTAATTATACCTGCCCTAAACAAAATGGCATTACTTTTTGACTCACCTATGTAGAGAAGTAGGGCTGTGATCCACAGAGGACCAGCTTCATGTTGATGTATGATACATGTTCCTGTGTTGGTAATTATACATGTCCTAAATAAAATGGCATTACTTTTTTACTATTCGCGTATAATTAAAACAATGGCCAGGAAG
>CM042159.1:37385427-37402927 GCA_023376005.1 Doryteuthis pealeii | reverse complement strand
ATTTAATTTCGTTAGTCTTTCTAATTTGATATATTTAATTATATTAAAACTAAAATTCTTACGCCCATATTCTTGCTAGTTTGGAAAATGAAAAAATAAATCCAAAATCAGATTCTTTGTTTTTGAGAGATATAGAATTCCCCCGGCGAAAATTTCTTCCTCATTTTGGAAATTATAGCCATTTTCTCTAATTTGTTTTGATTGTGAGGTTGTCAGTTTTGCCAAACGATACTAATGAGATAATTAGTTGATAGTCAGCACTAAGTGCGGTTGCTGGGTGAGATAAAAATAAGGGTTGGTTTTTGGGCGAATATTTGAGCATCGCCCCGTTACATTTGCCACCGTCGCCGCTCCCCCACCGCCCACGTCTCCACCATTTACAATGACACGCGCATGCGTACTCGTTCATTACTTTGCAAAGTAATCACTGTCTCTGGTGGCACACAGGCGTCAGGAAAGGCGGGAATATTGTCGCCGCTCTTCGCTAATGGTTGCTCCTTTTGTATAATTGACTGAACACTTAGTTCAAAGGCGCGATTATCCCAAGGGTTGGGAAGTAGAGGGGGTGGAAGGTGTGAGACTGAGGATTTCGGGGTAGAAGCAAGGGCGACAAATGAAACCAGGAAATCAACGGGTCAGTCATTTCGCCCCACCCCATCCCGCTGAAGTTCAAATGTTTGCACAAGCAGGATCAATACGTTCAAGGGAAGTAATTTGTAGGCGAATTGAAAGAGTCAGATTCCTGGAGGTTACACTTGTGTACCACCTGCAGGACATGTCTTGTGTTATTTTATGTTAACCTGATTACTTTGTGGATTTTTCTCTTCTGATTATAAAATGTTGCATTTGTAGACGATACATAAAATCAATATAATACTGATTGTACAATAAAACACAAATGGAAATATGCTTATTTGAAAATGAAAATAAATATATCCATTTTGATTTATTTAAAAAGAATGGTTTTTGCTAAAATGCATTCATTATTTCTGTCTGCTATTATTTCTTTATACTCGTTCGCAACACAAGTATCTCTCTGTCTGTCTGTCTGTCTGTCTGTCTGTCTCTCTCTCTGTCTCTGTCTCTGTCTCTCTCTCTCTCTCTCTCTCTCTCTGCATGTATGTATGTATGTATTCATGCAACATTCAAAATGGAGAAGTTCCAACGTGTAGTTTACGTGGAAGAGTATATCTCTCCTGGGCTGGGCTGGTGAGTCATCTGAGAAAACACAAGGATAGTGTCAAATGCTACTGTCTCCCAACTATGATAAGATAAACAGGAAACGGTCTTACTCGAACACGAGTTAATAGCCATTATATATATATATATATATATATATATATATATATATATATATATATATATACACACACACAAACAAGGTGTGTCAAAAAGTATCGAGAGTTTTGGTAAATACAGCTTCAAACTCGGCACTTTTCTGACATTGAAAGAGTCGGATTCTTGGGGGCTACTCTTGTGTACTACCTGCTGGACAAGTCATCGATTCTACAATCGTTTATCTTGATGCTAAACATTTGACATTGTGACTGATCTCTCAACAAGGTCTTTTTTTCTCAAACAACTGTGTGCAGATTATTTGGACTAGCAAATATATGCACCCTCCGGGCGCAAATATTTAACTTTTAATGTAATTGAATAAATTAAACTAAATAAGAAAGAAGATAAAATGATTTGAAACAGAGAAAGTGTATATTCGAAAAATAGAACAACTTTGAAACTAACTCTTTCACGTGGCTAATGATTTTTTTATTAGGTTTGTGGGTAGTTCATTTTAAGTTAGATGTGGGTGACCAGTGGCTGATATATTTACTTATATAGGCGTTAGTAGAATGTTTTCTATCTCTCTATATATATAATTTATATCCTTCCCTTTATCTGAATTTCATTACTACTTCTATATCGATCTAAATTTATTTGGAGGCGCGTGGTTTAATGGTTAGAATCACACGCACACATCAGATGAGGGACCTCTGTTCAAGACTGGTATACTCTGATTATCCGCCATTTTGAATAGTCTCATAACAAATATTTCTGAGAGATTATAATACGTGTCTATAAACCAATTCCAAACAATACAGAGCTTACATTTAAGGAAAAAAAATCCTGAAAAAAATTATTTCCTTCTTTAAAAAAAAAAATCAACTTATTTATTGAATGACCCTCTTATATTATGCAGTTCGCCCAAGATATTTTCAATTTCATTTCATGGTCAACGATAGAAACCCGATTAATTGACTGACCTCAAAACCTGTTCAGTCATTTTTCAATTATATCATTTAATGAACACGGAAACATTCGCCTATCTTTGTTTTTTTAAATAATAAAAAATATATTAAAAAAAAAAAAAAAAAAACAGAATCTGGCTATTTCATTCGAAGTCGAAATATTTTACCCTTCCATTTTCAGCCGCGGGTTCTCCATTTTTTTTTTTTGTTCATTTTTTTTTTTTTTTTTTTGCTGGCTGATAACCCCCACCTTCGTTAGTTGTGAATGAATGATTTAGCAGACACTTTTCCGGGACGATGCAAAATGACTCCTTTTATTAATGACGCACGTTGCTTTGTTTCTTTTTACTCTTTTGTTTTTAATTTTTAGCCTCAGTTCCGTTATCATTAACACGGGAAATGAATTATGGAAAAGACAACAATAAAAGGCAGTGTGAATGTTAATTTATTGGTGTTTTACGACCAAGTCCATTCAGCAACGGAATCAGATTTCCGAAAAAAAAAAATCAAATTGCTTCATCAGAGACTACATAGACGCACACCTCTTTTCATAAGTTCGGGGTGTTCCATTGTCATTTCGTCAAGCTTTAGCACCTCCGTAACTTTATCGAAAGTTTTGATGTAGCAGTCACGTGTTCATTATAGTCACATGTAGCTACTTCTGGTGTCTTCCATGTTGGAGTGCATATTCTTTAGTCCATAGCATTAACAAACAAAGAGACATGACAAGATCCCCCCACCAAACAGTGAGAATTGGAAAATGACTATTTTTTATTACCGTCACACTGTCCCAACTCTAGTGCCGTAATGACAATCTGTTGAGGATTTTGGATATAAGGCTTATGCTTGAGGCCCACTTCTACTTATAGACTAACCGATAACCATGTGACCAACCACTGGCAGTATTCTGCTGCTGATATTATTTATACTGGCTGTTCTGGATATACCTGCACATATTTCTTCAAACCTTCGTGGACGACGGATCATAGGATTATATCACTGGACCTTTGACACTACGTAGGATTCCAAAACTTAGGACTTATTCACTTACCAAAGGATTCTCTACTTCAGGACTTACTTACTTTAAGGCCTTTTCAACTGGCCAACGATGGCGGCCAGAAACTTAACACAATCCCCAACCATTTTCATTATATATGTGGTAGAAGGCAGTGGCTGGGGGTCTTATTGTTCTGTGTATGACGGTAAACTCTTTCTGATGGTGAATTTCTAGTTCTGGAACTCTGGAGAATGTCGAGTACCCATTTATCAGCATTACTCTCAGGTCTACTTTGACCTGGAGAGATAGTACTTATCAGGGTCACATTTATCATTTAGTCAATTTTAATTCAATCATCTACAATTTTAAAAAAATACAATATAAATGAGGCGATTAATTCAATCAATGAACATCATATTTCAATTACCTTCTGTTACTATATAAATTTTAATTTTTAAATATCTTCCCAAATATAAATCAAATCTTCATTATTTTTGCTCAAAAACAAAGTCCTGTTGATAGTGAATGTATATATATATATATATATTTACTTTGTCGTTAATTGTTTTATTTTCGAAGGTTACTTCGGACATACATATATACACAACTGCCCCTTTATACATGTATAGATAGATCATAAATCATCCACGTATCTTCCTTTTTTTCATCTAAGGATTATGATAGTTTGTGTTTGCTACTACCACTACTGCTAGTGCTAAACGATAGGTACCAAAATTGTGGCATCACAGACGTATCTTACAAAATAAATTTAACCCCCCGATTGTTAAAAATTTGAATACCCGTCAAGAATGAATAAAACAAAACGTCTTCGACATAAAATCACCCAAAAAGTGTTGACATGCCGTAAAATCCAACCAGCCAACCATCATGGTTTAATGGTTAGCTAGCAGATCCAGTATTACTGAATAGTGAGTGCGGTCCTGGCTGGATGCTCCATACACGTGTCACTTCCTACCCATGGCTAACGGGTTGGGTAAATACATTGAGGTGCATGGTTTAATCATTAGAGCCGTTGGAAATGAACTCGTCGACCTGAGATTTAATCCTAGATGTAAACATAAAAACATATCAGCATATAATTCATTAGATTCTATTTTATTATATTTCCATACATTACAGTGCTATTTTTTATTTAAAATAACGTAACCAAAAAGTTAGTCTGTGGAATGAGAAAGGATTAAATGCATTTCAATTTATTTAGAACATTGATTTAGTAGACGAGGAAAAATGTTACAAGCGGAACGAATTTTACTCGTAAGCCAAGACACCACTAATATATATATATATATATATATATAGAGAGAGAGAGAGAGAGTATATATAAAAAAAAAAGATATGAAAACATCACAAAATGCTGTTAAAGTGAAAACATTTTATACCTTCGCTGATATTGAACAATACTTTGATTTTATGAAAATCGTCATAAGAGCTTGTTTATTATCCGTGTTGTTAAGAACGGAGACAAAAGTCATGAGTTCAAAACAAAAACCTTGACGTTGCAAAAAAGAAAAAAAGTTATATAATAGTATCGAATGTGAGCCACTTCCGCCGCATTTTTCTCGGTCATCGAAATATTGTTCAATATCAGCGAAGTTATAAAATGTTTTCACTTTAACAGCATTTTGTGGTGTTTTCATATCTTTTTTATATATACTCATACCGTCGGATTCATTTCCTTTCTTTTAACATATATATATATATATATATATACATACTTGTAGAAAAAGTTGTTTCTAATTTACACGTTTTCGGTGTTCTATGTACACTCTTCTTCAAGAGAACTCCTGAAGAAGGTGTACTTCGAACACCGAACCCATGTTAGAGAGAAAAACTTCTACAACTATTAATGAGCTAAATATATATATATATATATATATATATATATATATATATATATATAATTTTGAATTTATTTTGAATTGAACATGGCTACATTGTTGCAATATTCACCGGATGATAAACAGACAACATTGGATACATATTCAAGGTAGGGGTTCAAACATTCGTTCTCAACAGATATTAAAAAAAAATAAGAAATTACAGTTATTCGCCCATTTCATTCATAACATAAAGAAGGGGGAAGGGAGGAGAAATAAAAAAAGAAGAGAAAAAAGTATAACCACGCAAAAAAAAACTTAAGCGCGTACATTTCTGATATTCGTCTCTGAAGATAAAGTTTCTTTGAAATCGATAAGACAAAATAAACATTTTGTTTTTATTTTTTATACGCATTGTAATTGCCTTCAAATCATTAATATATTATTATTATATATATATATATACATTTGTAGAAAAAGTTGTTTCTAATTTACACGGTTTCGGTGTTCTATGTACACTCTTCACCAAGAGAACTCCTGAAGAAGGTGTACTTAGAACACCGAAACCATGCTAGAGAGAAAAACTTCTACAACTATTAATGAGCTATATATATATGTATGTATATATAGGTTATCACAGACAGATGTATAGACAGTCATGAATTATTATTCCAAGCTCATACTTCTCTCGTAATATGAGAGCCTATCTTGTCGAAAATCTGCCGAGCAGGGTGAACTGGTAACATTGAATCCGGACCATGTTCAGCAGACCTCACACCTCTGGACTTGTTTTATGAGGAGACGTCAAAGATAAGATTTGCAGTAAGAGACCAACAACAATGAATTGGTTGAGAACAGACATCTGTAAGAATGTATCCAAATATCTATTGAAATGAGTCGTAAAAGTTAGCAATTCTGACTTTTCCCGCGTTATCAACATTGTCTAGAATACATAACAATATTAACATATTTATGTTAACATTTCTGTATAATAAACTGAATAATAGTGTTGGCATCCTTCCGTCTATTAAAGACGATGGCGTAGAGTCCACTTATCTACAGCTACGTGAGTGGCTGAACAGACCAATTTTTGAATGGCAATCTCTGGAGCACAGACTGCAAACAAACGGTGCTGTTTGCTGGAGATGCTGTTGTCTCCCCTTCCTTTTAACTCTCTATTCTGCGGCGGCTTCTTTCCTCTCCTTTTCACCCCTTTTCGTTCCTTGCTTGACGAGGTAAAAATATGGGACACCTACTATATGATTTGGACTCTATATATAAACAAATACTCGATGTCTTGATCGTAAACAATTAATCCGTAGTATTCAACCACACACACACACACACACACACACACACACACACATATATATATATATATATATATATATATATATATATATATATATATATAATTCTTTATCAGTATTACTGACTACAGTGAATATCTATTTTTTGTCATATTTACCTGATTGGGGAGCTTTTTTGCCTGTGCCATTTTGCCGTTCACCCTCAATAACATCCAAGAAACGCCATCTGGCAAATTTGACCTTGCGACCTGGATTTATGCTACCGATGCCCAAAGAAACACATGAACAAAAATGTCTAGTATTTGTTGTAATAGGGTTTTTTTAAAAAAGAAGGAAACACTACTGGATATGACGGGACTGTCACTATTAAAATCTCTTTGGTAAGTTGCGGGCTGAACTCCAAAATGCAGAACGAGGCGCTCTAAGATATGACAAGCTACTGAGGAAGCTAAGGACACTCGCAAAGGAGTATTTACAAATGAGTAAGCACTGAATGCTGCTGTAGGATGTTCTTAAGTACCACATCGGCAGAATATAGTAAATCATCTTATAGAAAGGATCTTACTTAAAAGTGAAAATAATCCTCTTTATGTTTGACTATTACAATTTCATGTTTAAAGTGTTTTGAATACAGATGGAAAATGATTATTTTAAAAGCGTTTTGCTTCAAGAAAATAAAGTGTTTTTCGAAGTAGGTGTTCATGTCTCTATTCCATTTAAGGATGACATTAAAAAATAAAGACTATTTAGGGGATTGGATGAATTTTTAAAAGAAGATTATTATAACTTACAACATCCTGATAGATTTTTTTGCAAAGCTGCACCCATTCGATATAACTGGAAAGTTTTTCTTTTCTCTACACTAAGCATGTTTGGAGACTTTGTGTTGATAACCATTGATTTTAAGAAAATACATTTCAAATCTTTCATATTTTAACGATAAATTTTATAAGGTTTATATTTTTTTTTTATTAATTTTTTTTTTAGTTTTGTTTTAATAATATTATCTGTTACAAAGATGCGATTATGAACGCTTCATAAAAGGGTCTGAAAATGGTTCCTTAATCTATTAGTGATCGTCAAAGAAATCATACCATTTTCAATATCAATGGAATAAGAAAGAAAATGCATAATATTCTAAGAATCGGACAAAGATTATATTTTAATAACCATTTGTTTAGTTACTCATTGTTTGCAGAACTCTCCCCACCAGGAAAAAACCCGAAATTCTTTCATATTAGAATGACAATTTTTATATGGTTTAGAATTTTTTTTTCACCATTATTTTATCTGTTAGAGAGATGCGATAATATATTCTTTCTAAAAGGGTCTCAAAATGGTTCCTTAATCAATTGATAACAGCGGAATAAAGAAAAAAAGACACGTAATATTCTCAGAATCGAAAAAAGATTATATTTTAATAACCATTTGTTTGGTTCCTTGCTTGCTCACACCCCTCAACAAAAAAAAGAAAAGAAAAAGGAAATAAAATTAAAAAAAAAATAAGAGAATAGAGAGAAAAAGATTGCTAAGTTTTAAAATGCACTTTATGTCATAATTTTAAGATCATTAATGCCGGTAAATTGTTAAAGCGATTCGATTGACCTTTTCAAAGTTGTCTCATTTTCATTACGGGTGACATTTTGACAGCCCGCCGGTGGCACTTTACTTTGACTTTCTTTTTCATCTTTTTCATCCCATGCAATATTCTTAAGCATATTTCAAGCGAGACTTGATACTGTCAGATGTTAAATGCGAAACGGATTACCTGACACTTTTAGGACTGATTACTTTCTTCTCACAGGATGCCACGTTGAAGCCGACTTCTTCCGAACGGACATATTAAATAGGATCATTTCGATCCTTGCTCGTTTGAGCAGATTCCACGAAGCGGCAAAATGCGAACGCCGTCGAGAGTCAAAGACAATTCCGAAAAGGCGTTACTTCACTGGCACCAGAGAGGATTTCTGCCATGTTAACCATGTTTGGACTTTGTTAATCATCTTATGTCAAACAATCGGACATCAGACGGGCAAAATATTACTGCCTGTCAGAAGTTCTTTACACAGAAAGAAAAACTGAACTTATATTTTGACCTTCTGTCGAAAGACATTTTACACTTTCTTTTTTCTTTTTTACACGTCTACTGGCCTGGATCATTTAAGAAGCTGTTCTGGTTTTAAAAGAGTAACGAGTATTTGTTGTTTTATTTTGAAATAAAATTAATTCTAAAAGGATACTCAATTTTTTTCTATAAACTAATGTTTTTCTATTTAACCCATAGATGGGACTCTAACAGGTACTACCACTCCGGGTCAGAGTGAACCAGGGAGAAATGGATCTTAAGGGGTGCTCCACATTCCTCAAACCTCCTGAACTTGAACCTCACCATCAGATAGTTTAACGTCATTCCTAGCCACCGCCTTCTAGATAAAAAGGGCTTGGTGTTGCCATAAGGGAAATAGGGTTGGGGCAATCATATAGGTGCTGGGCTTGACATGGCCAACCGATTGATCGGATGGGGTCTCTCCGATCGTTCGTCTAGCCTAAGTAAGAGTCTAAGTGGAGTGTTGCATGTCATGGACTTCTCATACCCCAGGATTCCATTCTTAAGCATTACATTTTTTTACACGTCTACTGGCCTGGATCATTTAAGCTGTTCTGATTTTAAAAGAGTAACGAGTATTTGTTGTTTTATTTCAAAGAAAAAAACAAGTGTAAGTGCTGGAAAGTCCGAATCACCAAGCCGAAGTTAAATTTAAGATTATACTTTTGGACACATAGCGTAGTGGATAAAAGAGATAGCTTAAGACAGTTCTAAGTGACAGTTATCTCTAGACTGCAGGTTCAATCTTGGTCAGGGGCAGCAGTAACATAGAATAATAATTAACACAGCTTGAGGTGGGTTCTCATGACGTAGTAGCTAACGTCCTGGACTGCGAGACCATAGTAAGTGAGTTCGAATCCAGATGCGCCATTACGTCCATTTTCGGTCATATATTATTGCGAAAGTCCAATTGGACACATAGCATAGTGTACAAATGAGTTAGGTTAAAACAGTTCTGCGTGACAGTTATCTCTAGAATGCAGGTTCAATCTTGGTCAGGGGCAGCAGTAACATAGAATAATAATTAACACAACTTAACATCTGTACCCCAGTTATGTGTTTGTTTATTTATTGATTTTCACAGCATATCAACCCGTCTGGGGTTATGTCATGCCTAGCGGTTAGGAAGTTATACATATCGTGTATTCATATTTATACTTTTTAGTAATTAGTTTTAAAAAGGTGTAGCATTATTGGAAATTAGGTTGTATGGTTATGTTTTGTTAGTAGAATGAGAACAGGTTACAACCGTGGACTGAATAAAGGTTTAGGTTCAAAGTTCCGTGATGGTTTCCGATTACGACAAGAAATACCTGAAGAGGGTACATCGACCGAAACCTTGTATAAATAACCATGAAGATGAGGACAATAGTCCGAATAATCAAATAATACTAAAGATCAGACTTAATGATAGTTTCGTCTAGTGAATGACATTAACCTACGCCAACGTAAAGATACGTAGGATATCGTAAGAAAACGTTCATCATTAGTATGTCAAGTCATTTCAACTTAACAAAATGAACGAAATTGTTAAACAAAATAATTTTACTCATACTAACAACACTATTAATAGAACGAGTACAAAATAAAAAAACACCCTTCGGCGATGTAAAAATATATTTTTGAAACATTGCCTGAGGGGTGGGAGTAAAAAATTAAATGTCAGCGAGTTTGTACCCTAAGTAAGTAAAATCATCAAATTCATTAAAGTATTAAAAAATAAAACAATTTTAAATGTAAACTTTAAATATATATTAAAATAAAGCAAACTATAGATAGATATATAATACCAGTCATGTATTTATTAAAACGTGTTTTAAAAAACAATGAGGAACTGTCTAATGTTGCATGTTCAAATTTTGAGTGTATTTATTCCATGCTATGAGGATTTGGGTAATGGACGTAAGCAGTGACATAATTTTTGTTACAGACAAAAACCGGAAATCGAATCTCCATATTAATAGAGATATGAAATTTAATTGAATAAATGTATTAAGATAGAGTTAATATAATAGATATATCTAGCAAGACCACCGCACGAGTAGGATGCTGCACAAGTTCAATTTCTTAAGCAGAGTTTAGCTGGTAGCCTAATCTACGTTAAAGAGATGTTATCTCGACATTATTGTCTCGTCAATTCTATTTTTGATGTTTTTCTCATTAATAACGCGGACATCTTAAATGAAGAAACGGGAAAAATCACACCAGAAAACCGACAGTGAAATGTTTAAGTTAAATCAACAAAAATAGAATTGATGAGACTATGATGTCGAAATAAATTTATATTCTGAAGGTATATATCCTTTTATTTATTTATTTATTTATTCATTCATTTATAATCCTTGGTGTCTGTAAAAATATTATACACAAATCCTTAGTTGTATGTTAGTTCTCAATTTGGGTTAAATCCTATCAAAGTAACACTTTATAGCATCCACATACACACACACACACACACATATATATATATATATATATATATATATATATATATATATATATGTCATCTACAGACACCGTATTTCGACGTTCCACGTCTTATCAGTGTGTCTAGATACAGCAACTACTTCTGATCAGGGGCGAGGGCAAACTGATTTTTCATCAGCCCGGTCCCTTAACCTCTCGGCCGTCGACAGGTGGCATTAAGGAGCGATGTTTTAACTGATAAATACACACATCGGTGTATAAATTTTACGATCACCAAAGAGATCAAATCTGTAAACAGACGATCATTGTTAATATATATATATATATATATATATATATATAGGGACACACTAGTTGATCTATATTACTGGCCCTCATCAGTGGGTAGACACTGTTGGTTTGGGAAACAGTAACTGGCAAAGCCCAACCGAAAAAGGCCCAAGACAGCTGGTACTTATGGAGCTCAAGAAGAGTCCATTCATGTATTTGGGTGATTCCATTCCTTGAGTCCTGATTAGCTGCTTGGTTTCTATTATGTTCTGAGGCTTCATAAATAACCTGGCATTCTGCAGTAGGATTGCAACAAGATTAGGTCCGTATTCAGTTACGGCTACTTGCTGCCTTGTCTTACAAATTCGACGGTAATTGGAACTTAGTATGATTATTCTACAGTATTTATTATAGAAACAACTATTACATTTATATGTTGCAACTAGATTGCGTTCCTAAGAACGAAGAAGTGCATTTAATTGATGTCACCCGTCATTTTCTGACTAACACGTGACACTGCTCTGCTATCGTATCACACAAATTAGCGTTATTCGCTGCTGAAAGAACTGGTGTTATCTGAAGTAACCTATTATCAGAATGCATAATGCTAAGATTACGTTCATACTGCTTTTAGTTAGAAAGGCTGTTATCTAATTACACTGAAGATGCGTCGTCTCCTCTCTCTCTCTCTTGTTTGATAGTTGCCACGATTAGCTGTTTAGTTTAGGTTAACCTTAACAGATAACAAGGCGACAACATTTTGGATATGAAAACCAACTGAGATAACAAATGCAACTTTAGTCCTAGAGGCTGTATCTCAAGATATCATACGATTTGAAATAAGTCGAAAATATTCTGAAGCTGAATACCCACTCAGATAATAAATAAATGTCAGCTTTACTCCTATAGGCAGTAGCTGAACATAGCATACCATTTTGGAATTGAAAACAAATTCTGATAATAAATGCGGATGTCATCAGCTGCTTTGGCATTGCCCCCAGGGAAAAATTGTCTCAGGACCACCTTCGGCGGTGGCAGGCTCTCTGTAGAGGACTGTTCATGTCTGGGGTCACCCTGGCACAACCACATGACGCTAGGAAGTCCAGAATAAAGCAGCGGCAACAAGACACTGGCACATCAACATCTTCAGGGACTGCATTCACATCTGTGGTCGTGAATGTTTTTCTAACATTGGACTATAGTCACAGGAGGCGCTGTAAAGTCAGGGGCACAATAACTATTTTCTAGTCTTCCGAGACTGAAATGCCAATAACAAAAGTATGTCACATTTTTCAACTTTACTCCTAGTGACCGTAGCTCAACAAATTTGGAATAAGGCGACAGCATTTTGAATCTGAAAACCAACTCAGATAATGAGAATGTCAGTGTGTCACGTATTTCAACTTTAACACTAGATGCTAAATGATCAGCATTGTAGGAAATGGACTCGTCGACCAGAGATCAAATCCTAGACGAGGCTGTTTGCATTTTACATAGCAATAAAGGTATGAATCCAACTACACTCCCTCCAGCTATGGGGAAATACTAGGGCAAACTGAGGTGTTTAACCTTGGTTACGTAACCAGTCCGGAGAAAGAAAACTCTCAAGTCAAACCTGTTAAACTCCGCTTAAGAAATCGACCTTGTGTCGCACCCTATAGCAGATAGTTTGGTTATATAGGGTGTGGCATAACTAACGCTTTGTTTAATTTAATTAATTAATTTAAACTAATTTAATTAATTTCATTAAACAAAGGGCGTTACTTATGCCGCACCCTGTGTATGTATACATACATTACTTTACTGGTTTACACCAGTTGTCCTTTCTAAAAGGATGTGCGCTCGGGCACTGTACTAAAAACATCCATCCATACATACAGAATCTTTCTTTAATATGTATAGATAACAGACAATATGTTGCATAATTGTATGGTGGCGTATGGCTTCTGAAAAGCCCTGTAGCGAGAGCGCTGAGGGAATGGAAAAATATCAGTGATGGTCACTGGCCCCAATTGAACTCAGAGGCGAGAATATCGCGAGTCACGTGAGAATTAGTCAGGTAATAAGTTCCAGCCGAGATGTGACGCAGAACAGAAGTGGCTGGACTTACTCCGCGCGATGGGTTAGTAAACGAGTGATAAAAGCTTTGATCAAAGCAATAAGCCTTGTTAATTAATTACACATGCCCTTAGTTAGAAGACCGACCAGACAAGTAGAAAGAAGTAACAAGTTAGAAGACCAACGTAGATACAAAGAAGTAAAGCAAGAACTTAGACGTAGACGGTCATGGCCGGAATAAAGGAGAAGAGAATAAGTAAGTCAACGACTATCTGTCCATCTGTATCCATCTCTCTCTCTATCTCATAAGAACTCTTGTTATGTACCCGACGAGTAAGGGCTAAGTAACTGTTAAAGTAATTAGCGTACTGTTGGTTTGTGCAACAAGCTAAGCACAACTTAACCAGTGTCAAGACAACTGGTACTTATGGGAATCCAGAATAGTTCACTCATGCATTTGGATTATTCCATTCCTTGAGTCCTCATTGGCTGCTTGGTTTCTATGATGTTCTGAGGCTTCATAAATAATCTGCCATTTTGCAGTAGTCTTTGCAGCAAAATAGTTTTGTATTAAGTTACGACTGCTTGCTGCCTTGTCTTACCAATTCGACGGTAATTGAAACTAATATGATTATTCTAATAGACGACTATATAGACTTTAAATATCTAGCAACAACTAGCTCAAGGAATATCTTTCTAATAATCGTTTAATAATGGTCATTTGATTTATTTATTTATTCATTTAGTATACACTGAAATCTGATCAAAAGTATATATACAATCATATTAAAAATAGATTTAATGCTATTCAATCGCTATAGATATTCATCTTGTCTCTACAAGAATTTAATGACAGCTTATTCAAATGTGTTATTAGTATCATCATCATCATCATCATCATCCTGTCGCGCTGGCAGCCCGGATATCCATGACACTCTCTTGCCATCCTTCCCTATCATTCATTGCCTCCGGGAGGTCCTCTACGCAGCATCCAGTATCTGCACAGAGCTGATGTATGTACGACTATGCCGAGTGGCGCGCCCATGTGTTGGTTTCCACAGAAGAACGTCACTTATGAGTTCATCCTTGCTTCTCCAGCAGTGCCTAGCGTGTTTGCCTCACACGGATGGTCTGTGTGATATGGGGCAGGTGGCCATACAGCTGTTTTCTCGTGGGTGTTGTTTTCACGTCTTGTTTAATATTGCACGCTGCATTTTTGTGCAAGTCTCATCTGGCTTATCCTCCAGGCGCTTCGTTAGAGTTCAGGTAGTGCAGCCGTATAGTAACACTGATACAACTACGGCTTGGAAGAATTTTCAGTAAGTTAGTAAGATCGATTTACATATCACTACTTCTATAAATTGGTATTGTTCTGTAAATTGAGTTCGTTGTATTTTACGGCATGTCAACCCTTGTTGGATTATTTCATGCCGAAAACGCTTTGTTCTATTCATTTCGATGTGTATTGAAAATTCTTTTTTTAAACTCAGTTTTTAAAATACATTTTGTTAACTCAATTTCTACTATTTAACCTATAGATGGGATCCTAACACGTGCTACCCCACCCCGGGTCAGCATCTACTCGGAGTAATGGCGATGAAGGAGAACTCCACACTCCCTAGAGCTCCAGTATTGGAACTTCACCATTAGATGTAGTTTAACGTCATACACAGGACACTATTGATTTAGAAGTTATTTTTTTTTTTTTTTTGGTTTGGTTTGTTTTTACGGCATATCAACCTCAGTGGGTCATTTAATGCCGATAAAGTTTTGAAATAAATCAATTCTTAATGGATAATACAATTTTTTCATAAATACATTTTTCTATTTAACCCATATATGGGACCCTAACAGGTACTACCACTCCGGGTCAGAGTGGACCAGGAAGCAATGGTGATGAAGGGGTGCTCCACATTTCCCAAACCTCCGAATCTGGAACCTCACCCTCAGATAAAGTTTAACGTCATTCCCAGGACATGTAGACCCGCAGCCACCGCCTTCTAGCACCCATATGATAAAAAATGGGTTGGGGCTTGCCATAAGGGCAATAGGGTTGGGAAAATCATATAGGTGCTAGGGGTTGACGTGACCAGCCGATTGATCGGAGGGGGCCTCTCCGACCGCCCGTCTAGCCCAAGATAGGGCCAAAGTGGAGTATTGCATGTCATGAACTGCTCATCCACCTGGGCTCTATCCTTAAGCATCACGGGTCGCCACCCACGGTCAACAGGTGGCCCCATTGGGGAAGTCTTACCCCTCTGCAGAGGTGCAGTCGGTGCATTCTAACGCCGCAGCCGACAGGGCGGAATTTAGAAGTGAATGTATTTAAAACTGGCCTAAAAGCTGTCCTTTAGAGCTAGCTCTTACCTAAGTGCTCTTAATCGGGCATTTACTTCTAATTAAACTTTATTAAAATTGAATAATCATTTCCAAACAATTAAGTTTTCATCAATTTATCTAATTGGAACTTATTGCAAAGTTACATGATAAACATTTTTAGTTTTCCTATTCGAAGTCAGTACAAATAGCTTATTTCCATTCCCAACCATTGAACAACTACCAAAGAGCAAAGTGGTCTTCTGTTGGAGGAGATTTCTTTTTAGGAGGCATATATATATTTAACAACTTCTCTTCACGAGCAGGATGCTACATACGATCAATTTCTTAAGAGGACTTTAACAGGTTTGTATTCAGTTTTACTTAAACAACCTTGGTTGCCTAACCAAGGTTAAAGAGTCCACTCTGTCCTACTATGCGGAGGGAGAATAGTTGAATTTATACTTCTAATGCAGTTCCATCTTATACTAATGACACACCCTTTTTAAAAGTATTGCTTCTTTGCAGAGGATACAGTCAATATATTCTAAACCCAGTCTCCCCAATATTATTATTATTTTTTTATTATTATTTTATTGTTTTTGTTGGTGTTATATATTGGAGTGCATTTATTGTAATTTTGCAGATATTTACTCCAAAGTATGTACACATCTAAAGACTATCTATATATTATTATTATTATTATTATTATTATTATTATTACACAATAAAAAAACACCCTCCGGGCGATGTAAAAATAAATTTTTGAAACATATTGCCTGAGGGGTGGGAGTAAAAAATTCAATGTCAGCGAGTTTGTACCCTAAGTAAGTAAAATCATCAAATTCATTAAAGGATTAAAAATTAAAAAAACAATTTGAAATGTAAACTTTAAATAAGTATTAAAATAAAACAAAATATATATAGATATATAATACCAGTAATGTATTTATCAAAACTTGTTTTAAAAAACAATGAGGACTGTCTAATGTTGCATGTTCAAATATTGAGTGTATTTATTCTGTTATGACTATTTTGGGTAATGTGACGTAAGCAGTGACGTAATGTTTGTTAAGACAAAAACCGGAAGCAAATCTCTATATATTAATAGATTATTATTATTACTATTTTATCATTATTGTTATATGCAAGTGTAATGAATGATTTTTATTGTACTTTTCTAGACCTTTACTCCAAAGCTTATTTCATGTACACATCTAAAGACATCACTGTGTATATATATATATATATATATATAGTTGCCAAGTGTCAATGACTTTGTCTTTGCTACTCCAACTTAGATGTACATGATCTAGCAATGATATTATGCACTCTTATAAATATAGCACACTGTAGTATCAATGTTATATATGTATATATATATATATACACACATATTGGGTGATATTGTTAGTAATTTTCATACTCTAATAGACATCAAAGCCCGAATATATATATATATATATATATATGTATGAGTGGCGGCTTACCGGTGGGTACGGGTACGATCGTTGGAAGGGCACAGAATTTTGTAACGATAATATCCATTCCAACAGACATACGTGGTATCAACTGATATTAATCGAAAACTCGATAATTCAGCGGATGTAACCCTGACGATTCAGATGATGAAACTCGAGTAGGTTACTTTATATCAATTTCTTAAATAAATAAATAAATGATATAATATGAATATTAGCTGAGCCATAACGATTCAACGAATCTCACTGTTTTTTTAACAAAATCAATTCCGTCAATTACTCCTTGTCTTCTGTAGAATTCACATGGCCAGAGTTTCACAAATGGAATAATGGCAGACTTGCTTGATTTTGGGGTCTATATCATTGATAGGGGGCGTGACATGGACTATATATAAGTCATCGAGTGATAGGCGTAGAATATTGGAATCATTTTTCTTTTTACCAGAGAAT
>CM042159.1:37360427-37380427 GCA_023376005.1 Doryteuthis pealeii | reverse complement strand
CACACATGTCTGAGTACAAGTTGAGGAAAACAGTGAATAACAAAACAAACAATTACATTCAATTAATTTTTAACCTCTGTGAATTTAAGAATCTTCATCAAATTTTGTTATTGTTTAAAGCAGTGCTATATATATATATATATATATATATATATATATATATATATATATATATTATTGAAGTCGCTAAGTCTGCTGTTGGTTTTAATAACAGCAGCTAAGTAGAACTCAAGCAGTGTCCAAGACAGCTGGTATAAATAGGAATCAAGAATGATCCATTCATGAATCAGGGTGATTTGGGTCATTCCATTCCTTGAGTTCTGATTGGTTGCTTGACTGCTTGATATGAATGACATTGTGGAGTCTTATATATACTTTGTCATTTTGCAGTGGACTTTGTAGCATTTAGAGTTTGTATTTAAGTTACAATCGCTTACTGCTTTGTCTTCCCAGTTCGACGGTAATTGGAACTTATTCTTCATATATATATATATATATATATAGTATGAACAAAAAGTAATAAGAGAAACAGGAATATTTCTCATATGTTATTTATTTTCAACTAGTTTCGACCTTAGGTCATCGTCAGGAGAAAATCTCTTATTTGACGAAATTGTTTTTAGATTTTTTGAAAGGGAGCATTATAGAAGAACTATAAAAATTGGAGTATTTTTGAGGGTTTGACATGCTATTAAAATCCGGGTAGAAGAGTGTGTTAGTAGTAGCAAGTCCATCTGCTCCGTGAAGAACCTCTATGTGATGGGTTGTTTTTTGAATGATCTTATATATGTGAGGGAGGGTTCATGGGAGTTGTGTATATATATATATATATATATATATGCGAATTTTAATAAGATATTCATTCATTGAATATCGCTAATGTATATCTCATATTTCTGCTTGTGGTATAATGTTTAGAGTCATACTAAATGGACTCGTCGACCCGATTTTTAATCCTGGACGAGACTGTTTCACATAACGATAATACCTTAGGAAAGGTATGAATCCATATCTTACCCCCAGATATGGGCAAATAGTAGGGCAGACAGGGCTCTTTAACCTTGGATTGGTATCCAATCTAGGAGAAGGAAAACTCTGAATTCAGTCCTGTTAAACTCCGCTTAATAAATTAATCTTGTGTGGAGGTGTTGGTAATATATATATATATATATATATATATATATAAAGTAAAATCGTCGGGGCGGCCTAATGTCGGTATCAGCCAAACAGCGAGGGAGTCTATCCCCTTTTCACTAGCACTAGACCAAGGAGATTGTTTTTGCGTCTTAGGTGGAGCGCCACATCTACCATCAGCTCCTTACTCTACCGCACAGATCCCTGTGCTACTCATACGCTGAGTTATCGAGGGCCGGTATCGAACTAAGCGCCTTGCGGTTTCTAGCCGAATGCTCTACCGACTGAGCTAACCCGGCCCATATATATATTATATCTGTAACCATTTACTATATATTTTCTTTACGTCCTGTAAATATTTTTGAATTGATATAATCACTAATTGTTTACGTTAATTTGTTCAACTATTATAATCAATCTTAGACTTATCGAGAGGCCTGTGTGAAATTTCCTCGTATAGTCACAGCATGTAGATGTTTCTTCAAATAACTTTCTATTTCTTTTCAAACGTTTTTGATATGATGAGTGAATAAAATCTCGTGGCGTAAAGTAAATTAAGAAAAAATAAATCGCTTTTCTATTTAATGGTAACATCACTTTAGCTAAAATTGATTTTGCTACGTTCAGGATGAAAAAAAAAAAAGAAGAGAAACATGCAACAATTAATAAATTTACTCTACTTTGTAAGAGAAGAACTATGTATAAAAAAAAGAAGAAAAAAAAAACAAGAAAAAATCACGTGACTTAAATTTTATATGGACTGAACTGTTGTCACGATACATTGACTTGGAGACATGCAATCGGAACACAATAGTAACACGGAATTTAAAAAAAAAAAGAATGGATTTTAGTTGCTGACTCTACCAGTGTCATCTCTTTCCGTCTTTATGTATGTATGTATCCATCTATCTCTGTCTCTATCTATCTAGTTCCATCTTTTGCTCTGTCTTTATGGTTCTCTCTCTCTCTCTCCATTTAACTCTGTTCTCCTCTCTATAACTCTCAGTCTTGCTATATATCTCTTTCTCTATTTCTACCTCTCTATCTCTCTCTCTCTCTCTCTCTCTCTCTCTCTCTCTTCTGTTCTGTCTCTCTCTCTCTCTCTGCCTCTGTCTCTCTCTCTCTCTTTCTCTGTCTCTCTCTGTCTCTGTCTCACTCTCTCTCTGCCTCTGTCACTCTCTCTCTCTCTCTCTCTGCCTGTTCTGTCACTCTCTCTCTCTCCTCTCTTTCTCTCTCTCTCTCTCTCTCTCTCTCTCTCTCTGCTGTTCTGTCACTCTCTCTCTCTCTCTTTCTGCCTGTTCTGTCTTCTGTCTGTCTGTCTGTCTCTCTCTCTCTGCCTGTTCTGTCACTCTCTTCTCTCTCACTCTCTCTCTGCCTGTTCTGTCATCTCTCTCTCTCTCTCTCTCTCTCTCTCTCTCTCTCTGTTCTGTCACTCTCTCTTGCTCTCTTTCTGCGTCTTGCTATCTATCTATCTAGTTATCTGGATTTGAAGATCGCATAGGCAAGAAACTGTCAGTAATGTTGCGCCTTTGACTCCATATCCACGCTACTTATACATATGCCTCTTTCTCTTCTCTCTCTCTCCCTCCTTTCTATCTATGTCTTTTGTTCTGAAGATCTCTGTCAGTAACGGTGCTATTAATTCCATGTCCACGCTACCTTTGTCATGATCCCGCTACCTTGGTGTACACACACACACACACACACACACACACACACATATATATATATATATATATATATATATGTGTGTGTGTGTGTGTTTAGAAACCGACACGAGCCTAGTTGTCTAGACTTTGTGTAAACCAGTCAGTGCTAATTTAAGAAAATAATGAAGAGTTAGTCTGAAATCTTTTGAAAAGAAAACTGCTTCATAAACATTTTTTTTTTTCAAATAAACAAAACTGGACATCAGGGTTAATTTAATAATGGAAATTTGAAATGATATACCTAAATTAAGTAACCACACACACACACACACAGACATGCACATATATATATATATATATATATATATATATATATATATATATATTACCGGATTTCCATAACGTCAGTAAGCACTTTAAACAATTTATAACTATAAACGTTACACAAAATTTGTGGAATCCCTATGTATATATATATATATATATATATATATATATATATATATATATATATATATATATAAAGGGTATGAAAATAATACAATATGCTGTTAAAGTGAAAAATATTTTATATCATATTCATAGCTAATATTGAACAATATTTCGATTTAGAAAAATCATCTTCAGAGCTTGCTTTACTCCGGCATTAACAAGAACGGAGACGAAAAATAATGAATTCAAAACGAAAACATTGATGTTGCAAAAATGTTATGCGGTAGTTTTAGATATAACTTTTTGCAACATCAATGTTTTCGTTTTGTATTCATTATTTTCGTCTCCGCTCTTGGTAAGGCCGGAGTAAAACAACCTCTGAAGATGATTTTTATAAATCGAAATATTGTTCAATATTAGCTATGAATATGATATGAAATATTTTAACTTTAACATCATATTGTGTTGTTTTCATATGATTTTATCTATACTCATACCGTCGGATTCATTCTTTCTATTAACTATATATATATATATATATATATATATATATATATATATATATATAAGTACGCAAACATTTTGTTTGACATGGCTATGCCGACAATTTCTGGGAGAATATGTGCTTAATTGAAGTCATACCTAATTTGAAAATTAATTAGTCGATAATTAATGAATTAGGCGAATATATCTGTTTAAATTTGAAGCTTCACGTTTAAACAGATATATTCGCCTAATTCATTAATTATCAACTAATTAATTCAAAAATTAGATATGACTTAAATGGCTACGCTTAACTGCCAAAATCCGTCTTGATATGTAGCTATATATATATACATATATATAATATAATGTAATGCTATCACTTACATTTATTGCATAATAACTAAAAAAGAAGACATAAGTCACACAATATTAGAAATTAATCCTGAATGCATATACGCCTTTATGTACAGTATGTGTACAAAATGTACATAAAAAAACTAGAGGTGATGAGTAAAAACGGATTTCAAATCTGAATTCAGCACCCCCAAATTAGGTTAAAACAGCTATTTTTCTGCTTGCGTCAATTTCTTTGTAAACCAGTGTTATTACACCATGATTCGAATGCCTGTATTTGCTATTTACCCAACCTGTTTTCTTGACAGTGTAATAAATCTTATTAAAAAGAACACATCTACATGGGAGAGAAAATGACAAAAATGCACCATTTTAACAGATACAAATTTTGAATTATAAAGTCTCTCGTTTTAAATAATATAAAATAAATGATTTTAACATTATATCTATATATTAATTCTCGTGTTCCTTAAGTGTATGACCGTTATTAGCATGCAACACCCTCTGTTTAAAAGTGAGACCAATCGTCCAAGATGAAATGCAAAAATGTACATCCTGATTATCTGGGATTACTTATCTGCCGAATTCTTATTTTTTATGAGTGTCGTCACCTCAAGAAAATTCCGTTCGTATAATAAAGAGAAAAAAAGGACATGCTACACAGAAAAATGTAAGAAAAAAGGAGATTAGGGAAAAGATGGAGATGGTGAGCGGCGGAAACCATAACGCTAATATGTATCATTCGAACAGAATGAAATGGTGAAAAGAACCAACGAAAGAAAAGGAAAAAAAAGTGAGAGAGTCACTTAGATCAAGATTATTATACTTTTTACATATTAAACTATTTTCGATCGTTCTTAAGTAACCAATCAAACCTTGTAATAAACAAATATACTGTGGTATATCCGCAGGTCCGGCTAGGAAACCAATAACGTAACCCCTCACAACCACAAAATGCAAAAAGGACTTCTAATGAGGATTAAAAACACATTTACTTGTATAAAGTCGTCGTGACGGCTTAATATCGGTATCAGCCAGACAGCGAGGAAGTCTATCTCCTTTTCACTAGCACTAGACCAAGGAGATTATTTGGCCTCTGATTTGGAGCGCCGTGCCTACCATCAGCTCCTCACTTTACCGCACAGATCCATGTGCTACACATACGCAGAGTTGGCGAAGGCCGTGATTGATCCCGGAACCTTGTGATCCCTAGACTGACACTCTACTGACTGAGCTAAACAGGACCTATTATTTTTTAGGTATAAGATTATTTTATTTGGATCGGTTTTGGTGTATACCCTTTTTCCTTTCTTATTTCTATTATTCTTCTGCTCATCTTTGGTATCTTACGTTCATCTTCTAGCGTCTGGACTTCGTCTTGGTGATCGGTCGCACTTAATTCATTTTTTCTTCTAGATCAGTCTTTTTGCCAAGACATTCATCAACCACAAAACTATATTATTTTTAAACCTTTATTTACTTAACTAAACATTTCATGTAACTAACATAACGCGCGTGTGCAGTGAGCTTCAACTAAGGCAGAAAGACCTTATCTGCCTGACGTCCAAGCTGAAACTGAGATCCAACCAGGTCCCACGTGACTTCACGTATTTCGCGGCCTTTCTGTAATATTCCATGGAAAGTCCCGCCCGTGATATGAAAAGGGGCCATCCCTTCAGAAATACAGGGGGTTGACAATAATCTTATGCAACCGTATAGATTATGTAACAGTTTTAGCTGATATGTTTTAAGTTATTTTTCTGATGTTTATTGAGGTCAGTTAGCCTACTGTTGGTTTGAATAACAGCAGCTAAGTGCAACTCAAACAGTGTCCAAGACAGTTTGTATAAATAGGACTCAAGAATGATCCATCCATGAATCTGGGTGATTTGGGTGATTCCATTCCTTGAGTTCTGATTGGCTGCTTGACTGCTTGATTTGTATGACATTGTGGAGTCTTATATATCTGTCATTTTGCAGTGGACTTTGTAGCATTCGAGTTTGTATTTGAGTTACAATCGTTTGCTGCCTTGTCTTCCCAGTTCGACAGTAATTGGAACTTTTAACTATTCTTCAATGTTAATATGATCAAACCCAATTGAAATCAGTGTTGCTTTCATTTTGTAGGACTCTTGACATACAGTTCATGTTTTTTTTTGTTTTTGTTTTTTTTTTTTTTGGGGGGGTCTTCGTTTTTTGTTGTTGTTTTTTTTTTGTTGTTGTTTGTTTTTTTTAGCAGGAATGAGTATTTATCTAAGAGAAGTAACGGAAATATGTAAGTGCAGATTGTCCTGGGAATTTTATGCCTCGCCATAATTCACACCGTATAAATTAAGGCTTCCGGTTAATCGTATGTAAAGATCAGTTCGTCGTTGTTTAACTACGGAACGCCATTTAAAATGTTATCGCATATTCTCTGATTTATTCTCAGGGGTTAGGATTCCAATAACGTGACGTATAGAAATACTCGATACTATCAGCGGTAAACAGCAACAGTTTTAACCCCATTCCAACAACGGGAAAAGGGATATCCATTATCCCCCGGGGTTTTGCTTTATCTCGCAGGAAATGTTAAGACACGTGAACATCGAAAGTAGAAAGCTAGCAATTTACTCCTGTGTGCATTTTCCTTAAATCATCAGCCCTATAAGACGTGCGTGATTTAATGATCTCATCGACCAGAGTTCAAATCCTGGACAGGGCTGTTTGTATATCATATAGCGCTAATACCCTTGAGAAAGGTATGCATCCATTTATTCCAGCTATGAGTTAAATAGTAGGGCATACTGGGGTCTTTAACCTTGGATAGGTGACCAGTCTAGGAGAAGGAAAACCTGGTAAATCCCGCTTAAGAAATTGACTTTGTGTCGCATCCTGTTTTGTACGGAGAGGCTTGGTAAATATATATATATGACGAGGTATGGTTGATATTTACCCAACCAGTTCGCCACGGTAGGATGTGACACAAGATCGCAAGTAAGCAGCATCCAGCTATGCCGGAACTCTGTACGTGTAGCCTTTGTCAGATCATCCTGACTATGGGGGAGGCTTTGAGTAAATAATACAAAAGAGGGACATATTTACGGTAGATAGACAAGAAGTTAACTGAAAGTTACATAATTTGACTCGGTAAACACCATGAATGAAAAGAAATTGAAAGCAACCCTTCTATACATTAGGGGTTGTTATATACATATGTTGGGAAAATGTAGAACAAACACGCGATGTTACAATGGATAGAAATTTGTTAGTCGTGTCGATGTTCGAACATAAAGAAACCTTCTTTAGGACAATGAAACTAGTCAAAGAGAAAAAAGGATTTATATAGTTAAAAAGATGACGTATGTTCTGAATGCGTTGAGTGTTTAGAAAAGGTTCGTTACTGTTCGTTGGCAAGCCTTCATAATTGAATGTTAATGACGTGATTGGTGCATGCAAACCTAAAATCAAAATGTGATAGGAACACGTGAAGTCGAAAAGCCAAGACGTGATTGGTCCACGAGATGTTGAAAAGGTGTTGGGTATTCCATATACAAAAAGGACATACTACAGCACCATGAAGCCAAGAGATCCAAAGTAAGCGGTGACAACAAAGCACTGGCACATCAACATCTTCAGGCACAGCCTTCACATGCGATATCTGTGGTCGAGAATCTTTCGAACATTAAACTTCACAGTCACAGGGGGCGAATATCCGGGGCATAAGAACTATATCTTCTTCCGAGACTGCAATGCCGATAGGATTCCGTATAGATACCAATGTTTAAAAACGAGAGAAGTATTAATTGTTTAAGTATGTAATTTTTCTCATTTTACTACCATACATATGTTGGTATGTTTGCCTATTGAAATGTGATTTATTAATTGAGGTTTAAGGAAAGTTAAAATCCTGAAGTATGTGATGTAAATAACTAGGGGAATTGTTACTTAAGCAGTGGTATAGGTTCGATTACAGTCAGACAAACACAGAACCTCCATTATAATAACTAGCAAATATATGCATCCTCTGGGTGCAAGTATTTAAGTTTTAATATAATTAAATATCATGTTAAATTAGAAAGGCTAATGAAACTGAATAAGTATGCACATAAAAAGATTTGGAACAGAGGGGGTATGATTGAAAAATAGAACAACTTTGAAACTAACTCTTTCATCATTTTCCATTACTCCCGTCTTTCATTGGTAAATTTTCCTAATTTAACTATTTAGTGAAAATAGGAAGTAAAGAATAAATTTACAGTTATTTCTTCTTGTTAATGGATTTCTTTTAATATTTATCCTCGGGATTTTTGCTCATATTCATTAGGATAAAACCAAACAATTAGAAATCAGTAATACTAAGCATATATTTATTAAAATCAATTTTTTAAGATCAATATGCAAATTAGCCTTCCCATTCATACCGTAAACCTCTATTTTGTTGTATATATAAATACAATTGCATGTTATTAGTATGTAGATATGGTCAACAGTGTAAGTAATGTAAAACAATTTTATTGATAATTAAGGTTTGAATAAAAATAAAATCTTAGAGAATATGATGTAAATAACTAAAGGAATTTTGACTTGTATAGTAATATATTTTCGGTCACAGTCAGACAAACACAGAACCTCCATTATAATAACTAGCAAATATATGCATCCTCTGGGTGCAAGTATTTAAATCTTAATATAATTAAATATCATGTTAAATTTGAAAGGCTAATGAAACTGAATAAGAATGCAGATAAAAAGATTTGGAACAGAGGGGGTATAATCTAAAAATAGAATAACTCTGAAACTAACTCTTCCATCATTTAGTTAAAATAGGAAGTAAAGAATAAAATTACGGTTATTTCTCCTTGTTAATGGATTTCTTTTAAGATTTATCCCTGAGATTTTTGCTCATATTCAATAAGATAAACCCCAACAATTGGAAATCAATAATACTAAGCATATATTTATTAAAATCAAATTTTTCAGATCAATATGCAAATTAGCCTTCTCATTCACACTGTAAACCGCCATTTTTGTATATATAAATACAATTGCATGTTATTAGTATGTACATATGGTCAACAGTCTTAATGATGTAAAACAATTTTATTAATAATTGAAGTTTAAATTAAAAATAAATCATGGAGAATGTGATGTAAATAACAATGGGAATTGTGACTTGTATAGTAATATAGTTTCGGTTACAGACAGACAAACCCGCAATCTCCATTATAATAAGAGATATGTTGGCAATTTTGGCTTATTGCAATGTGATTTATATCTAACGAAGGTCAAGGAACAGAACAGGTTAAATGAATTTGGAAGCAACAATAACAGCAGTGAATCATGTCCCAATTTTCTCCTCATTGCCAACGAGGAACTTGTTAATTGTTCTGCAATGCGGCAGTAAGTGATGTTGATTTTTCCACAGCACAACGAGTACCGACACCCAAAGTATTAAATAACAAGGTACTCTGTGTGTGTGTGTGTGTGTGTGTGTGTGTGTGTGTGTGCGCGCGCGCAGGAACCCCACCCTGATCCCGATAGTCTAAACTTTGATTCACCTCTAATCCTTTCATCAAATCATGCCGTGATCTCGAAGATTGGGATAAAGTCAAACGCCAACCTTAATGCGCGGGTCGGGTGTAGGGGTTTCATTACTATTTAAACGTTTGTCCTTGAACGAGACGAAATGATCGACCATTGGGGGGGGGGAGAGTTTTGTTTATTTGTAGTTGTCTTATCGGCGCAGCAAGAGATTTGATTAAAACGCGGAGATTAAGCAAATGTGTTGAACTTCCGTCAACTCTGGACATGACCCCGGCTAGCAAAAGGGAGAGACGACGGGGAAAGTGTTGGGAGGGGGATAAGGAAAAGGAAAATTCGTACATTTATAAGAGAATGATGGATCGATACTATTTTCTTAGCTAGCGCCAGAGAATTGGAAGAGGATTTTTTCAAAAATCTATATAGAAGAAAACTTTATTTGAAGCAACGAAAGTAAGAACATTCTATTAAACGCGAATCCTTTTCAAATTACCTTACACATTCAAATACACTTAATGATTTTTAAGTATCCCTTCATCACCATTACTCCCAGGTCCACTATGATCCGGAGTGGTGGTACCTGTTACGGTCCCATCTATGAGTGGAATAGAAAAAAATGTGTTTAAAAATTTAGTTTTAAAAAAATTGACTACCCATCAAGAATAAATCAAATAAAACATATTCGGCATAAAATAGCTCAACAGGTATTGACATGCCGGAAAATCAATCAACCAACCATGATCATTACATTACCACAAGAAGATTTGATTCCTAAACAAACAGTATCTTTATTTAATGGCATGTAAGCCTGCTTGGGTTATTTAATGTAAAATCCATCCTTGTAGATGAACTTAAGTGGTCTTATTTAGCCTATAGTGGTGCCATGTTAGTCACGGTACTTGATGAAATGACTACTACAGGTGGATCCAGATGTGCTTGGTGTAATGGTTAGTCGTAGGAAATGACTCGTCGACGCGAGTTCAAAACCTAAACGAAGCTATATGCATTTCACATAGTGCTAATTCACTTGGGAAATGTATGAATCCAGCTACACTCTTTCCAGCTATGGGTAAATAATATGGCAGTTTGAGCTCTTTAACCTTGACTAGGTAACCAGTCTAGGAGAAGCAAAATTCTGAATTAAAACCTGTTAAACTCCGCTTAGGAAATTGACCCTTTGTCGCATCCTACTCGTGCGGAGGGTTGGTAAATATGTATATATATATTTACCAACCCCTCCGCACAAGCAGGATGCGACACAAGGTCAATTTCTTAAGCGGAGTTTAACAGGTTTGAATTCAGAGTTTTCCTTCTCCTAGACTGGTTACCTAGCCATGGTTAAAGAGTCCACTCTCCCCTGCTATTTACCCATAGCTGGAGGGAGAATTGGATTCATACCTTTCCCAAGGGTATTAGCACTAAGTGAAATGCCAACATTGAACTCGCGTTGACGAGTCCATTTCCTACGACTCTAACCATTAGACCACGCGCCTAAATATGTATATAGACCAGTGCATACGCTTAGTTGCGCTGTCCCGGGTTTTTTTTTTTTTACCTACGCTCGGTTTTCAAATATATATAAATCTTGGAACTGAACTAACTTCGTCGTATAAAGTACGAAAGACGCGGTCTGTGGTATTCTGGCGTCAAGACCCGAATTGCAGATGGCCGTTTCTATCATTGTATTTATCCTTTATCCTGGTCAAGGGCAAAGCACCCTGTTCAGACTAGACACACTGGCAGAACATTCTATTCTACTTATACACGTCGGAGTTTTCTTATTGGATTGGTCAAATGCCGGGTTTTGGCAACTCCAATGACAAGAAAAACTATTTGTTGATGAATATTAACTTAAACACAATTGTGCAACAATAATACATGTAAGAAAGAATGTCACCTTTGTTTTGGAAGGAGAAAACAACGGGGATTCGACTGGTGCTATTTTGCCTAATGACCAGTGGTGATGACTCTGTTCTTTAGGGGGGGGGGTTCGGGCAGGCATTTTAGCGTTTTTGAGATAATTCGTTCATCTTCGGAGTCTTTTCCGCGTGAATGAATAGCAAATCCCAACAGAACAACGTGTCGTGTCATATGAGGTTTGTATCTATGGTATTAGTCCGACTAGAGTTCGAACACGCTTACTAGGTTCTCGTTTAACAACAAAAAGAGAACCTGTCATCTCGTGGATTTAGCCGTCCCGGCCGAACGCCGAGTGAAAGTAAAAGAAAGCGAAAATATAGACAAATACTTGGACCTTGCCTGAGAACCGAGAAAACTGTAGAACATGATGATAAATGTCGTGCCAATTGCAATTGGTGCCCTTGAAAGGCTCCCCTAAAGTTCAGGAAAATAATTTTAGTGAATTGGAAATCAGAGGAGTAATCGAGATCATCCAAACAACAACATTGTTAGCAGTAGGCTTCGATATACCACAGTATGATAATTCAATTATTACAACGTTTGATAAATTTACATAAGAGCAACTGCAAAATAGTTCAATATATAATAGTCTTGATTTAAATCTTTTTCACTGACTCCTTCTGTTTATCTTCTCATTATGTTCCATTGAAACAGATTAACGTTTTCACTTCCATGCATTCTATCCCCCTATCTATATTTCCCCTACTCTGTCTTTCTTATTAATATTTTTCTTGTAGCATGTTCTTTATTCACTTCATTTTTTCGTAAACAATGGAATGATTCATTATTTAGCTCATGAGAAATAAGAATATGGCGGAATAGCAACATCAGTTAATAAGGATGTACATTTTTTGCATTTTATCTTACACGATGTGGACGGTCTTATTATTAAGCAGAGGGTGTTGCAAGATGATATTATTCGTACTTTTAAGAAACACGAGTATTAATATATAGATGCTCAACTCACCTTGAAGACTAAAATGAATTATAATTTAATGTATCTCATATGCAAAAATATAGGTAATATTGAAGCAGTTTGTATTATCGAAAGATGTAAAACTGTAACTGCTTGTCAATTTCTTTTCCAAAAATGTTATAGTAAATGACATCTTATGTGATGTTTCGTGTTCTAACATCATGATCGTGTACATTAAGTATTCTATTATGAAATGAAACACGCAATACACCCGACTTACACCCCACACATATATATATCATATGTTTCTATCAAGCATTGATTTCATGTCTAATAAAACGTGAACAATAAATGAACACAACTATTACTCCTGCACACACACACACACACACACACACACACACACACACACACACACATATATATATATATATATATATATATATATATATATATATATATATATTTTTATTTTATTTTCTGTGTGTCTAGGAGGGAAAAGTGTAGTGTTCGTGTTTTGTACACGTTTTTAGCTGGGATGAAATCTATGCTTGATATAAACATATGCTAAAATGCCATCCATTATTGTTATTTTAGCTTGTATAAAGTATCATTTTGAAAACGCAACATGACTTTGATATATATTCAGGCTGATACTACTTAGGAAGACAACAAATATATATATATAATATATATATATATATATATATATATATATATATATATACACGTGTGTTTCTGTGAGTGATAGTGTTGGTGTATATATTTGTATACGCATATATACTCATTTGATATATATATGTGTGTGTAGGATGGAAAAGAGGAGTGTTCATGTTTTGTACATATGTGTGCATATATATATATATATATATATATATATATATATATATATCACTGATAGTTAATAGGCAGATGTACAAGAACAGACTGTAAGAGATAAGTGCCTTTTGGAAAAAACTGATATATGTCACTTTTTCCTTACATGTCATTGACATCTTTACTCTAAAGACATACATGTAAATCATTTTCCAAACCATTGCATCATGGCATAGATAGATGGATAGAATAACCTGATGTATACGCACACACACACACACATATATATATATATATATATATATATATATATATAAAAGAAAAGAATGACAAATAAATAGATGTGAATGCTGAGAAGTAAATGTGTGCGCTAAGAATGTCATACATTTTTTGGGTTTCAAGATTGGTCAAAAACGTAAAAAATCTCAAGCTATCTTTGCTGTGTGTACACACACACACACACATACATACACACACACACATATATATATATATATATATATATATATATATATATATATATATATATATATATATATATATAGATAGAGAGAGAGAGTGTGTTAGATAGGAGAGAGAGAGAGTGTGTTAGATAGCGAGAGAGAGAGAGAGAGTGTGTTAGATAGCGGAGAGAGAGTGTGTGTGTTAGATAGCGGAGAGAGAGAGTGTGTTAGATAGCAGAGAGAGAGAGAGAGAGAGTTTGTTAGATAGCGGAGAAGAGAGAGAGAGAGAGAGTGTGTTAGATAGCAGAGAGAGAGAGAAAGAGAGAGAGAGAGAGTGTTAGATAGCGGAGAGAAAGTTAGATAGCGGACAGAGAGAGAGAGAAAGAGAGTTAGTGAAGAGAGAGAGTTAGATAGCGGACAGAAAGAGAGAGTTAGTGAAGAGAGATAGATAGATAGCGGAGAGGGAGGGAGAGAGTTCGATAGCGGAGAGAGAGAGCGCAGAAAGAAAAAAAGAAAGAAAGAAAGAAACAGAGACAGTTAGATATGTATTTTTAGAAATATAAATTCATAGTTAGTACATGACAAAATAGGAACTCATTAACATCCAGATAGACTGATTGAGGAACATTTATTTATATATATAAGTTTATGCATATTTATACATATAGGTATGTACATTGTCTTATTTATGCATATTTATACGTATAGATGTATACATTGTTTTATTTATATATATTTATTTTATATATATAGGTGTATACATTGTTTTATTTATACATATATACATTTACCAACCCCTCCGTACGAGCAGGATGCGACACAAGGTCAATTTCTTGAGCGGAGTTTAACAGATTTGAATTCAGAGTTTTCCTTCCCCTAGACTGGTTACCTAGCCATGGTTAAAGAGCCCAGACTATCCTACTATTTACCCATAGCTAGAGGGGGAGTAGGATTCATACCTTTCGCAAGAGTATTAGCACTAAGTGAAATGCAATTACCACGTCCAGGATTTGAACTCGGGGCGACGAGTCCATTTCCCATGACTTTAAACATTACACCACGTGCTTCCTACATTTATTTATACATATAGGTGTATACATTGTTTTATTTATATTTATTCGTATAGGTTTATCTATTATTTATTTATACATATAGATGTATACATTATTTTCTTTATACATATCTATACATATAGGTGTACATATCATGTTTATTTATATTTATACACATAGTTGTTATATTATGTTTATATATAGTGCGGAGAGGCGGGAGAGATGCAGACATGTGAATTAAATGAAATAGATCAGTGTTTGTGTGTTTATGAAATTATACTGGTATATTCCAAGATTCTTCATTCATTAATTTCATAAAAGTAAGAACTCTATGCAAACCATAGAAACTAATAGATTGATAGATAGATATATGCTTAAAGTAGAAATGTATAGTTAATAGACATATGAAATATCTGCCATGTACACACGCATACACACACACACACACACACACACACACACACACATATATATATATCCTTATACCAAGAAATGCCCTGAAGAAGATCTAATTAATAGATCGAAACACTGCAGATCGGCAAATAAACTTACCACTCAACTTATTTAAACCTGTGTTTTTTCAATTTTCTTAATATACTACATACCGTCGGATTCACTCCCTATCCATATATATATATATATATATATATATATATATATATATATATATATATATATATATATACCCACACAGAGGAACGTATTTTTCGACTTTCTCATCTAACACACCTTATCTTTCTTTTCTTCCATTTTTTTCTTTTTTTTTTCTCTCTCCTTCTTTCCGCTTTCAACTTCCTTGTTACTTCCCCTCCTCTAAGACCCTTGCTCTATCTTTCTCTCATCAAAGACCCGCCAGTGAAATCCGGCAGAAGTAAGTTTCCGTTAAAAGTGAAAAGCAAACGTCACTGACCCGCCTGTCACATTACATTTGCTACTTGATGCAACGTATGAAGACGCATGTCAGTTTCTGACCGAAACGTGTCTACGTGTTTTCGAATTTGTGTAGCAGGAGTTTCGGATGATGACGTCTTCGGCTAACACTCTGCTATGCCGTAGTGGACAAGCGGGCGGAATCGATCGTTCGGACAAACTTTTAGAATGACCTTCATTCCTTCCTTTATTTCCTCCTTCCTTTCGTCTATCATTCCTTTCGTCTGTCCTTCCATCGTTTCTTCTTTCGTTCCTTCAATTCTTTCTTCTAGAAAGCAAAATAGAACGTCGAAAATAATTAGAGCTAAGTAAGATAGTAAAAGAAAAATGAATGTAGATAATAAACTGTACTTCAGTACTTCCAATAATGAATAAATAAACAGTCTTATATTGGTATAGTTTTTTTATGAGTTCATCATCTCAAGATTTACATACAGACCATATTCATGCTTGTATGTTTCAATAAATATACAAACATATAGATATATGCAGATGCGTTAAATACGAACTTATAGATATTATATTACAAAATATGAAACCACTGACATCCAGATCAGTTCATATATATATATATATATATATATATATTAGAGAGAGAATGTGTGTGTATCACACATAGACACATATATATATACATACATCGACACACAAATATATATAGAGAGATATGTGTGTATATCACACATACACCCACATTATATATATATATATATATATATAACACATATATATAATACACACACATACATATACATAATACATACATATACATAATACACACATATACATATATTTTAATACACACACACATATATATATAATACACGTACACACACATATATATAATACACGTACACATACATATATATATAATGCACACGTACACATACATATATATATAATGCACACGTACACATACATATATATACATATAATACACATACATATATATACATATAATACACATACATATATATACATATAATACACGTACACATACATATATATATACATATATATAATACACGTACACATACATATATATATATATAATACACGTACACATATATATATATATAATACACGTACACATATATATATATATATATATATATATATAATACACTTACACACATATATATAATACACTTACACACATATATATAATACATGTACACACACATATATATATAATACACGCACACACACATATATATATAATACACGCACACACACACATATATATATAATACACGCACACACACACATATATATATAATACACGCACACACACACATATATATATATATAATACAAGCACACACACACATATATATATATAATACACACACACACACGCATATATATATATATATATTATACACATTATACACACACACATATATATATACACACACACACACACACACATATATATATATATATATATATATAGAGAGAGAGAGAGAATGAAAATAAAAGAGATACCTAAATACAAAGTTATAGATAGTAAGTTATAAGATATGAAACTAACATCTAGATAGATAGATATGATCAAAATAGAAATGTATAGATAATGCATTACTAACTCTGAAAACAATGACACACGTATATATATATATATATATATATATATATATATCTATTTTCAACAACGTTGGCCCCTACGACTTGTCTCCTATTATTTTATGGAAATCCATTGAACGTCAGGAAGAATGGAATTAACATTTATCAAGCATTACCGACAGATTAATGCTATTATATATGGAATTATAATTTAGGAATAGATAAACAAAATTTAGAGGATGAACAGTTTCTTTCCTTTCCGTTTTATCGTTTTTAATTGCAATTGAAACTTGATTTTTATTTTCAATAAATGTACTTGATAATTTATTTAATTAATATAATCATTTATAAATATTTGATTGTTTACCTAAGAACTATTGAAAATAGTTCAATTTGTAAAAATGTATAATAATCTTGATTTAACTCTCTCCCTCTCTCTCTCTCTCTCTCTCTCTCTCTCTCTCTCTCTCTCTCTCTCTCTCTCTCTCTCTCTCTCTCTCTCTCTCCTTTTCATTATTTTCGATTGAAAAAAATTAAGCTAATTAATTCTGCGCATTAACCCCTTCTCTCTTTCTTTCCCCTTCTCTCTTTCTTTCTTACTCTATTTTTTTATTGTGAACCATGCACTTTTTCTTCCCTTTCTTTATGATAAAAATGATATGGTCCACTTTGCTAAGGTGACGATACTCATAAGAAATACGAATTCGGCGGATAAGCAATATCAAATAATCAGCATTTACATTTTGCATTCCATCTTTGGCGATTTGGACGGTCTCATTTTTAACCAGTTTTGAAAGATGATAACGGCCGTACAATTAAGGAACACGAGTATTAATATATAGATTTATAACAGTTTGTCTCATTTTTAACCAGAGGGTGTTGCAAGATGATAACGGTCGTAGAATTAAGGAACACGAATATCAATATTAACATAGTAATTTAGTAATAATTAAACAAAATTCATAGGATGAAAAATTATTTCGTTTTCGTTTTATCGTTTATAATTGCACTTGAAATTTGGTTTTCCTTATTTTATCATTATCATTTTGGATGAATTTCACAGTTGAATGCCGTGTGAGTGGACATTTCATTTCAAGCCTTATTTTGTGTCCTTTCATTTTCATGTTGTTTGTTTTTTTAATCTCGCACGCCCACACTACTTTCTATTTTCTCCCTTTTTATTTCTAATATCCCCAAACAATAATTAGTGGAAATGAGATTGCTCTTAAAGAAACCTCACGTACTTGTCTTCGAATCATATCCACATCCTTGATGTATTCGTGATGAACACTAAGAACGTCTTGCGAACATGTAGGCGGGAATATCATTTTAAAAAATCAATATCCGTTGAGGAATACCGAATGTCCAAAGCCATGTTTTTATTTGGTTTGTCTTAATGGTATAAGTGTGCATCTTCATGATAGTCACTTACTATGTTCAACAGTCAGGTACAAGGCCATGGGCTTTTATTTGGTTTGTCTTGATGGTATAACTGCATCCTCATATAGACATTTACTATATTCAACAGTCAGGCACAAGATGATGAGCCTTTATTTGGTTTGTCTTAATGGTATAACTGTGCGGCTAGTCTCCATGGTTGTAATATATTAAGTTTAGCACAGACTGGCACAAGGTCATGTGCTCACTAATAGAGCAATATATTTCCTAATCAGATCAAAACATATTTCCTTATTGTAATGCTATTTATGTATCGTTGATTTAAAAAATTTTTTTGATTATTGTCCTCATCTTTATTGTTATCTACACAAACTTTCGATCGATTTGTCCTGAATATTTTGCTAGGATTTGAACTCAAACAACTGATTTCATTTCATACGATGTTTACAATTATTTTAAGGTTGTAACATAGCAAGGGTTGCCAAATGAGAAATAACCGAATGGAAATGAAATCAAATCTTTATAACATCAACAAAATACAATACTCAGCAACGGCATGAAGAAGGTAAACCACTGCTAGTGGTATAAGACTACTCAGTCAGCATAATACTCCCGTATTTATGAGAATTGGGACATACCCATTAATGTTTATGTATAGTATATAACAATGAAGCACGTCTCCGTCAGTTTCGGTGTTTGGGAGTCGTTTTCTTTGTTTTTTCTGCTCCCAAACCACCTCCCACATCTCCCTCTCTTTCTCTCTCCCTCTCTTTCTCTCTCCCTCTCTTCCTCTCTCCCTCTCTCCCTCTCCTTCTCCCCCTCTCTCCCTCTCTTCTCTCTCCTCTCTTTCTCTCTCTCCCTCTCTTTCTCTCTCTCCCTCTCTCTCTCTCTGTATATGTGGATTAGTATGGGTATATCTGTGTGTTTGCCGCACAGGACTCTACTCTGTAATCCCTGTTTATACATGAGCAGAACACAAAATCCATTGTTATCACTGGACTAAAGCTTATTTATTGGATGTACAGTTCGGTTGCATATAAATTATAAGTCACGTGGTAATTGTGTGTCTTGGTGTGTGTGCGTGTGTGTGTATCTTTCTCTCTCTTCTCTTCTCTCTCTCTCTCTCTCTCTCTCTCTCTTTCTCTCTCTCTCTCTCTCTCCGTGTGTCTGTGTGTGTCTCTCTCTCCCCTCTCTCTCCCTCTCTCTCTGTGTTCTCTCTCTCTTTGTCTGCCTGCGCGCGCGTCTCTCTCTCTCTTTCTTTCTCTCTCTCTCTTTCTTTCTCTCTCTCTCTTCTTTTTCTCTCTCTCTACTTTTTCTCTCTCTCTCTCTCTGTCTTTTTGCTGTGTGTGTGTGTGTGTATCTCTCTCTCTCTCTCTCTCCT
>CM042159.1:37330427-37347927 GCA_023376005.1 Doryteuthis pealeii | reverse complement strand
TCCGAGAAGTGCTGAAGGATACTGATTTTGAGGAGCTTCTTACCTTAAAGGAACTGAGAGCATGGGAAGCATTTATGTCAGTCTGTAGTGGTTTCCTTGGTAACACACGCGTACTAAATTACCAAGCCTGTATTGAGAAGTTGCTAAAGACTTATGAAGATATAGGATGCCGAATGTCACTCAAAATTCATTTTCTCCATTCCCACCTCAACTTCTTCCCTCCAAACCCTGGAGCAGTGATTGATGAGCACGGAGAAAGATTCCACCAAGACATTACGAAGATGGAGAGCAACTACCAAGGCAAGTGGAACCCCGGCATGATGCGTGACTTCTGCTTGATGCTCTTGCGTAACATCCCGGAGGTAAAATACAGATCATCTAAGAAAACACACTTCTATCTTCGGTACTATGAATTGTGTACATTGTGTCATCCAAGTATATTTATTCCGTCAATGTTCTTTATCTATCCTGTTTTATCTGTAATAAGCTGCTGCAGCTGTTGAAATAAGCACGTATATACTCTGTATATACTAAAATAAAACTAGTTAAAAGACAGAAAACTGGAGGTGATAGAGCAAAACTGTTTATAAATTTGAATTCAGCACACCCAAATTAGTAAAAAAAAAAAACACCTATTCACATTCTTGCCTCAGACAAAAAATACTTTTTGTAAACCAGTGTTATAAATTGATTTATCTATTATGAATTTATTCATTATTAATTTGTTTATTATGAATAAATTTGTTTATTTATCATGAAGATATTCTTTTACTTATCATGAAGAAATCTATTTATTCATATTATATATATATATATATATATATATATATATATATATATATATTTCATTTATGTATCATAAATGAATTTATTATCGTCAAATGACAGTTTCTTACGTTTTTCTTAACGTTAAATATTGTTCTGTATATAATTAATTTATTACTTATTATACTTTGAGCTCTCCTAGGGATTTTTAAAAATGAGTCTATATGTTTGCACCTACGTGAGCATACAGTATGGATGTACAGAGTGATTTCGATGATCACAATTACAATCATCCCTTACTTACCAGTCAATTGGATAATCTATCTATCTATCTATCTATCTATCTATCTATATATATATATATATATATAGCACAAGAAACGTAATCTCTTTCTATAACAAGCGATGTTGTCTTCTGGGTATCATACTAAACTATATATATATATATATATATAATTGAACACATCTAATTACAATTATGTCAAATGTGTTTAATACTAGCCCACCGTTCGATCGTAGACGTGAAACCCTGAGTCAAGAGTTTTTTTTCTCTTACATCTGAAATTTTCTAGATCTTCTTACATTTATCCTCTTATATCTTATATATATATATATATATATATATATATATGAAATTACTAATATGTAGTACGTGTCTTTGATAATTGATTATCGATTATAATAAATATTTTTGTCTGATAGTCCATGACAGCTGTTTCTATTAAAAATGTTTTTTATTAAAATTGACGTTTGATGTTAAATCCAATTATTCAAAAATATTTGTTTCCTTTATTTGGTCGGCAGACATTTACTAATTAGAGAATGTAATTATCTTAAACCTATATATATATATATATATATAATATGTGTGTGTGTGTGTGTGTGTGTGTCTGTGTGTTTTGGAAATTTGGTCAAAGATTAATGGACGTTTTCCTTTTAATTAAAAAAAATCTAATAGAAACTTACAAACAAACAAAAAAAACCCCAGAGAACACAGTCTCTGATAGATGTTCTCGTTCCTTATCACTTTCTGTAGAAGCAGCTTAACCCTGTGTGAATTGATACACACATACACACACACACACACACACACACACACACACATACATATATATATATATATATATATATATATATATACATGCAAGGTGTCAAAAAAGTATCGGTATTTTTTTAACTTTTTGACTGACCTTGTATTCTAAATAAAATATCGTTAGATTCATTATTTTTCAGAATACATGGTGTGTCAAAAAGCACTAAGTTTAAAGCTGCATTTGCCGACATAGAAATCAAGAATGAATGGAATGTTTTTTTTTTTTCAGAATACAAGTGTCAAAAAGTACCAAAAATCTCGATATTTTTTGACACACTATATATACATAATATATATATAATATATATATATATATATATATATAAATATATATATATATATATATATAGACACATCATTGAAAACTAGTGGCGAAGATGCATGCCTGCATTTAGACTCCCCCGTAAACTACTTTACAGTGAACTCACAGATGGCATGCGGAGGACAGGAGCCCCTTCCCCCAAAAAAAAACGGCTTAAAGACCACATTAAGACAACACTGAAGAAATGTAACATCACACCTTCCAACGTGGAAGATCTGACCTCCAACAGTTAGTGTTGGCGAGACGCCTGTTGCCCAGAGCTAATCAGCTCAATAATGAGATAAACAGGATTGCAGAGCGGCGACGTCTTCGTCGTCATGAACAACCAAATGTAGATGGGAATTTCCCCTGCAATGTGTGTGACCGTATCTGCAAGTCCAGAATTGGGCTAATGAGCCACCATAGGGTCCACAAATGAAGATTGGGAGTGGCGTCATTGTCGTCTGCGACGCACTTCCAGAAGAACAGTGGCGAAATGCACGATTGAAATCTATTTTGATTTATTAAAGAAGCTGGAAACTTTTGCACATGCTTAATACGAGATGGCACGTCTGCTGCACAGATACAATCTCACTTGAAAATGCAACCTCGTGTAAAATGTGTCGGAGATAACACGATTGATTTCTGTGGGCTGACGAATGCTGGCAAATTGATATGCCGATATGCCGGCGTGTTAACTCTGTGAAGTTATTTGCACACCTGCATGCCACTCACGTTGAAGTGGGCTATGATTTAATAAGGCTGGGACCAATATCTTCAGAGAGGGAGAGAGAAGTGCGGGAGGGTATTGCTGTCTGCGAAAAGACTGCTTGTATATTTTTCTTTAACTAGTGCCCATTTGTCAGATATGCGAAACAAATTTAAGGATATGGGTCAGTTAAGACGACAGAAGGTCTAAGATACTGGCAAAACACATGGATTGAATTGTAATTTGGTAACTGCAGGTACGCCTGTCGTCTAATAGCTATCGTCGTAGGAAATTCACTCGGGGATCCGAGTTCAAATCCTGGAAGAGACTGTTTGCATTTTCCCTAGCGAACGTTTGGCAACCACTATAGGAGAATAGATATTTTTAAATCAAATGCTTTAGAAATCGATCTTGTGTCACATCATTTGTGTGATGTTTTGGTACGTATACACAGGTTTAATCTCACATTCACATATCTATCTATCTATCTATCTATATCTATCTATATAAAGATAAATCTAATGAGTCAGACGAACCTACTAAATGTTTCGCTTAATGCTCTTTCAGGGCCAAAATATTGTACCAATAGATTATTTTTTTGTTGGTACGATTTATCTGGTCTTTTTTTTTTTTTTTTTTTCAAAAAATATTTTTTCTCCCGGTTGATGTTTGGTAGTATATTTTTACAATCAAAACTATTTGCTGGTTTTTTCCCACCGCGAGAATTTACCAATAAGTTTGGTATATCAAATCTCTCTCTCTCTCTCTCTCTATATATATATATATATATATATATATATATATATATATATATATATATAATCGAAAGTCCAGAGAAGAAATCTTCCTTACGACACGAGTTTTATTTTTAAAAACCTGTCGCAGTTTGAGAGCTCAATGTGTGCTCCTTAATGTTAGTCACAGAGCAAATATATAAGCAAGGAAATAACAAAAGACTTAGAGATTTAGCATTATAGTCTATTTCAGGGAGCTTCTGATGAGTCGGGAGAGTTAGACACTTTGTCTAAGCTCCCTGAAATAGACTATAACGCTAAATATCTAAGTCTTTTGTTATTTCTTACTAAATATATATATATATATATATATATATATATATATACACTGAAAATTTCATTAATGAATCAGAGAAGCAGGTATTTACGCCATCTGATGGCCACGGCAAATATGAAACTCAAGGTTGTATGAATAGGACACCTGGTGCGGATCAAGCTTGCTATTCAGTAGTAATAGATCTACGAGATTTTAAAACCTAACACGTTCGGCAGGGGTAGGATTTGACAAGGTCACTATTATTGAGCATACAGGAGGTTCAGTCTCGCTATTTAGTATTTTTTAAAAATTCTTTATATATTTTTGTTTTAAAATTGTTTATTTTTATTATTATTCATGTTTGTATTTTTATATTTTATTTGCTTATATGTTTATCCTTTATTAATTTGTTAATAATTTTTCAAATTAACTTTGTAATATATATTCGATTTATATCGTTATTAAATTTTCATCCTCTCTTTGACAAAAATAGGGAATGGATTTTATTGAACTTTTCTTTAATGTTCTCCATCAATTTTTCTTAATAAAATGACATGTGCTTGATCTTCGTACAAACAAATATGCAGACATGAACTTATATATATATATATGGAAAAATGAGAAAAGAAAAGTAAATGGATAAAATGAATTTAATCAATCACTTACACATGTGTTTCGGTCAGTTTATGTGTGTGAAAATATTTCGCACACATACAAGAATCGACCTTCATCAGAGTGAATATTTATTTAAAAAAAAAATAAAAAAAATAAAAAAAAATAAATATTCACTCTGATGAAGGTCGATTCTTGTATGTGTGCGAAATATTTTCACACACATAAACTGACCGAAACACATGTGTAAGTGATTGATTAAATTCATTTTATCCATTTACTTTTCTTTTCTTTACTCATTTTTCCTCATATTGTCGGATTCAATTCCTTTTCCATTTTTACATATATATATATATATGTTTTGTGTGTGTGTGTAAATAGTGGAACGTTATAAAATTATAACGGATGTTATTAGGGGTGAATCATTGCGAAAATCTACTTCTGTGAATATCTGTGATCAAAACTTTAATTCTAATGTATCTTACAAAAAGTATCACCAGTAAATGTAGGTATTTTTCTGATTTTTTTTCTTATGTGTAAAAAATTATCATTTAAAATATATAAATCGAATAAAAATTATTTTCCTTTCTTTATCTTTTCAGGTAAGTTCATGATTTTTTTACGTCTGTCGTGATTTTCCATTTGATCAATTCAAGGTAAGTCCTAAATTCAACGAAATTCTTTCGGAAATGATCATTAAAAAAAAAAAAATGCTCCATAAAACATAAAACAAAGTTGGGTTATTTCCTAAAAGTAACATAAACAAAGGGAAACCACTCTTGACTGATAAATTATTTATTGACCTAGGAAAAAAGATGGGTTAGGGTTAGTTTAATGGGAAAATAATAATTATCAGTCAAAGTGGTTCCCCTTTGTTTATGTTAGACTTTTAGGAAATAACCCAAAGTCGTGTATATATCATTTTAAATTTGAGAATAAACAGCAAAATAAATGCTTAAAACTATTTAACTGATATATCAATACAAGCAACTAAGTATTTTTTTTTAATTATTTGACAATTTCTTTTGTCTCTCTACCTGAATTTCCCATTTTAATACTAGAAAAGTTCTAGGTAAATTCTACCATGGGGAATTCATGTTAATTTCCACCAATGTATTTTTATACTCCCACCACAATTAGGTATTACTAGTAAAATAAGAAGACACCCCCGGGCGATGTAAAAATATTTTTGAAAGATATTGCCTGAAGGATGGGAGCTGAAAATTCAATGTCATAGAGTGTGTACCATAAGTATGTAAAATCGTCAAATTTATTAAAGGAGTAAAAAAGAAAGACAATTTAAATGGAAACAGTTCCGATAACTTTAAATATTATATTAGAATAAAACAATCTATATATAAATATATCATATTTATGAAACAATAAATATATCATCTATTTATTGAAACAATGAGGATTGTCTAACGTTGCATGCTCATATTTTGAGTATATTTATTCTATGTTATGAGGTTGGATTATGTGTTGGGTAATGTGACGTAAGCAGTGACGTAATTTTTGTTACAGACACAAAACAGAAGCGAATCTCCATTATTAATAGATATAATTTGGAATAAAGAAAAATGATAAATTTTAGCAGCTTCCGTTTCTTCGTCTCGGATATGCTTAATGTGACCGCCGTGGGTCTTCAGGACTTCATTAAAAAATAAATAAATAAATGAAAGGAAATTTAAAGACAGAAAAGAGACAAAAACTTTACTAGTAATCAAAATGGCGAACCTCTCGTCGACGTAGTAGTTGTAGTATAGTTAGTTCTTGTTGTTTCGGAGTATTGTAAAACAATCTTCATTTTGTGCTACTTAAGAGGGGAGTATGCTTTCGATGCTTGGTCTACATTAAATCATGCGAGGCTTTACCGGTTTGTTTACTTGTTACGGCTTGTTTACATTTGAATTAATGTTTACTTATTAAAAAGGATGTTGTAGGCCGGAAAATAATTGCATAATCGTTTGCTTACTAAAAATAACTTCCTGTATAAAATGTAATTAACCCTAGCATATTGTTGACTAATAAGTATTTGTATACTCGTTTGCTGAGAAAAGAAAATTGTTTTTCCTGTATAAAACTGTAATTACATGTTTTTTTATTTACTCTGGAATTTATCGTGATGGAACTTACTGGTCACCGAAGAAAGAGCTATATAATACTACTACTAGTACTACTAATAATAGACAAATACCTGGACCTTGCGAGAGAATTGAAAAAAAAAACAGTGGAATATGAGGGTGGAAGTTATACCAATTGCAGTTAGCGCACGTGGAACAGACTAGTGGAGCTGGAAATCAGAGGAAGAATTGAAACCATCCACACAACAATATTGTTGAAATCGGTTAGAATACTCAAGGAGTCAAGGAGACCTGAAAAGACTTGCTGTCACTTAGGCTCCAGTGAGAGTCTATCAGCTCACGCTGGTGAAAAACTCACAAGGAGTGAAATTATGACGATGATTCTCTCGACATGAGTAAGAAAAGGAAACTTCGAGAGAGAAACTGAGTCACACATAATTGCAGCACTTTTGCTTTATCTTATTAGAGAGATCAGATTTCCATATGAATGATAATCTGTCTTTAGCAGTCCATACCTTTCCTATGTGGATATTGACATCACTTTCTGTAGATGAGATTTTACTACATAGTTATGTAAACTGGTGAACTAATTAGAGCTATTCAAGCTTTTAGTTGGGTGATAGGCATAAAAATGATTGATGACCCTGGCTCTAAATATATCTCAAATCAAATCTTTAATATAAATATATATATATATATATATATATATATATATATATATATATACTTTGGTGCGGTACCAAGTTTCTTGGTAACAAGGTGATTCTAGGTGGGTCCTAATTCTCTACCAGTAGTTTGTTGTAGAGTTCAGGTTCCGTATGAGAGCTCAATGTTTAATTATTGTAAACAGAGCAAAGTTATTTGGGAATAAAAAGGCCTTAAATACCATGGGTATCATGGTTATGGACCATTTCCACTCGCGAGTATGCTCACGAGCTTCTTCAGACCACTGATATATTTTATTTGAAATAAAATATATCAGTGGTCTGAAGAAGCTCGTGAGCATACTCGCGAGTGGAAATGGTCCATAACCACGATACCCATGGTATTTAAGGCCTTTTTATTCCCAAATATATTTAGCAAGCCCTCTGCATTAGCAGGATGTAACAAAATTGAATTTCTTGAGTGGAATTTAACCGGTTTGAATTCAGAGTTTCCTTCTCTAGACTTGTTACTTAACCAAGGTTAAAAAGCCCAGTCTCTCCATACCTGGATCGAGAATAGTTGGATGCATACCTTTCCCAAGTGTATTAGTGTTATGTGAAATGCAAACAGCATTGTCCTGGGCTTGAAATCATGTTGCTGTGTCCATTTCCTACAATAATAATAACCAATCATATCAAAGGAAAAATAGTTTAGACACAACAGAACAGCATTTAAACTGAAAATTAAACTCTTAAATAGATTAGACTCGATGTCTAACTCTAATGAGATTATTATATGCTGGATCTCAAGCCATATAAGATTGAGGGAGAATGAATGAGCTGACCCTGCAGCAAAATCGGCTCTAGATTTGATCCCCGATAAGTTCAAGGTTCCATATACTGACTTGAAAATCTAAAATTAATAGATTCCTTGATACAAAATGGCAACAACGCTGGAATAACAACATCCACAATAAACTCTGCCTAATCAAACCCACTTCGGGAGACTGGAGACTAACTTTAAGAATGTCTAGAAAGGAACAAGTTATTGTGTCCCGATTAAGCATTGATCCCACAAGACTAAAGCACTCCTATATACTCACACAACAACAACAATGTGAAACATGTCAAACACCTTTGACTATTAAACACTTATTCATGGAATGCAGTTTTTTTTGGCTCACATCAGAAACCGTTATTTTAATGCAGACAATATAAAAGATCTATTTGAAAATGTCAACAAGGAGGACATTCTGTTCTTTTTGAGGGAAATAAAATTCTACCATAGAATATAGACATGAACTTAATCAATACCATACAATATGATCCCCAGTGGTGCTAACACATTGTTAAAACCAATTACTAAAAAGTATAAACTTAAATACACAACACACATTACTTCCTAACTGTATACATGGCATAACCCCAGACGGGTTGATATGCCATTAAGATCAATAAACCAACCAACCAGCGAAGAGTTGACATGCCGTCAAATCCAACTAACCATTTTCATAATGAATTGATTCTTTTGTTAAAAGAAGAAAAATATTTTAAAAGAACTACTTTTACAAAAGATTAAAACAGTATTCAAGAAATAGATTCAGAAATAACAAATACAAAATATCAAACAGCTTTAACGCATGCTCGCGTTTCCAAGAGTACGTATTTCGTGTGCCTGTTAACATTTGATTTTTTTTGTTCCTTATCCCAACCACTGGAGGCTTATTGAAATCTGTAAATAAAAAAAAAAAAAAGAAACATTCACATGAGCTGTTAAATCCTTACTGCAATTAATCAATTCATCGTATTTAAAGTATTTCCCAAACATAAATGCCTTTGGAATTTCGTTGCTGTTTTTTTTTCTTCTTCACTTTTACGGTATTAAAGAAATGCTTTCTAGACCCTGTGATTAGCACGCATTTTTTTACAATAGGAATATTGCTAAACTGACAGGACCTGTGGATATACCACAGTATGATAATTTAATTATTACGTTTTATATGTTTGCTTAAGAGCAATTGCGAAATGGTTCAATATGTAAAAAGTATAACAATCTTGATTTAACTCTCTCTCTCTCACTCTTTTATTCTTTCTTTTCATCTTTTTGCTATGTTCGATTGAAACAGATTAGCTTCATCGCATTCGCGACCTCACTCATTCTCTCTCTCTCTCTCTCTCTCTCTCTCTCTCTCTCTCTCTCTCTCTCTCTCTCACACACACACACTTTCTCTCTCTCTCTTTCTCTATATATCTATCTATATATCTTGCTTCTTCTCCCTTTCTTTCTTACTATATTTTTCTGTGTAGAATGTCCTTTTTCTTCTCTTTATTCTTTATAATAAAAACGTAATGGTCCATTATATAGCTGAGATGACGACACTCATAAGAAATAAGGATTCGGTGGATAAGCCACACCAGATAATCAGTTTACGTCTTTGCATTTAATCTAGGACGATTTGGACGGTCTCATTTTTAACTAGTGTGTGTTGCAAGATGATAACGGTCGTACATGAATACTAATATATACATCTTTATTTAAATGATTTGTGCCTTTAATGGTTTGAGTATGTTTTGAGGGATGGAATAAGTCATGTTTAAACTCTCAGAAAAGAATAAACTAGCAGTGGTTTACCTTCATCTCACCGCTGGCGAGTATTGTATTTTGTTAATATTATAAAGATTTCATTTCATTTCCAACGCCCGTTTGTGTATTTCTCATTTAGTAACCTTTGTTGGGCTATTTCTCTAATTTTTAACAAATGAAGTTTGATAATTTCTATTATTTGGATTATTCGGACTATTGTCCTCATCTTTGACAATGTCAATTGGACACATAGCGAAGTGGATATAGGCGTTGTTTTAAGACAGTTCTAAGTGATATTTATCTCTGGGCTGCAAATTCAATCCTTGTCAAGGGCGACAGTAACATAGAATAATAATTATCATAGCTTAACACTTGTACTCAGTACTATGGTTAGCTGAATGAGAACAGGAAACCCCTGTGGATTGAATAAAGGATTGATTTCAAAGTTCGTCATGGCTCCCGATTACTACATGAAGGTTCCAGTGTTCGAAAAGACTCCCCAGTTCGAGAAGAAATACCTGAGGAAGGCCGAAGGGTTCATCGGCCGAAACGTTGTACAGATATCAATAAATATGAGGATACTAGTCCGAATACTCAAAATAATACTTAAAGAAAACAGCTTGTGTCATATAAGTGATTTTCTAGTGGTGTATAAAAAATATCATTTACAACTAAATATAATATTACATTGACTTTGTACGTTTATACAATTCATAAAAATGTTGTAATCATCGTATTTCTTTTGAAGAGTTATTCCACAGATTATACATAGTCTTTACTTCTTTTTTTTTTTAATTCTTATTGTTAGTTCATTATTGATCACGTCTTAGAGCAATGTGAGACAATCGATTCAACTTCTAAATATAACCGTCCTTTTCTTGCAAAGATTCTAAATTAAGATTTATCGAACAATATCAAAGTTATTGATTGGCTGGTGTATATTTCTTTAGCCAAAAAGAGAAAAAAAAATTTTCACTAACGAGGTCAAAGTTTTGAACTTTGAAAATGATGCCTTCCAATCAGTAGTTCGCGTTAGGCATAAAAGATTTTCATTATTCATTTCCAAGAATAAACAACAGGAAAAATAAACACTTTATTCTCTGTAGACATTTACCATAATACTTTATAATTCAAAGGGATTGAAGAGATCCGTGTTGGGATGATCATCCAGCTGTGTTGCAAGGTGGGTATGTTTTGAGGATCCAGACTTGACAGGTTGTTGAGATATATACTTGTTTTGTCGGCTAAATAAAAAGCCATATCAAAAACACATCTTTTGTGTATTTACTTCTCATACTGTCGTGTAGAAAAAGTCACTATAAGAAGAATAATACCTACTTCTAAACAAAACGAAAAATCTAGGAGAGTCCGGATGGTGTAGGGGTTATGGCCCTCGCCTGTCAGCTTGACAGTCAGGGTTCGAATCTCGCACAAGGCGGTCTTCCTATCTATAGCTCTGCTGATGAGGCCTAATAGGCCGAAATGTACATACAGATTGATTTTGCTCGATTTGTTTAGCCTTACATTTGGTATGCCCGCCAAATTAATTAATTATTAATTAACTTTCAAAATTAGGTGCGACTTCAATTAAGCACATATTCCCAAAAAAATTGTCGGCTAAATAAAAAGCCATATCAAAAACACATTGTTTGTGTATTTACTTCTCATATATACTTGTGTATTTGGGTAATGCTCACTTCCTGAATCCTGATTGGTTGTTGGGTTTTAAAGTGGACACTTTCATCTATATAAACTGAACATTTGACCTTGTTGAAGCATTTAGTGCAGATCGTATTTAGTTAAGTTTTTTATTTTAAATTTTGTCGGGTTACTGGACAATAGTAACACCTATTTCGTGAAGGAGAGTATGTTTATTCTACATTTCTTTGGTGTTTACTAAGATTAACTAAGTTATATATATATATATATATATATATATATATATATATATATATATATATATAACCCGGACAAAGCCGAGAACATAGAGCTTGTAGATATAAACGCAATACCCTAACTTCTAGGAATAACATAACCCTTGATATGCTGCCATGTCGTGAAAATTATTAATTTAATCTTAGTAAATACCCATGATATGTAGGGACGGGTGGCAAGAAAGAGAGTTGGGAATTCGTGCTGTAAGCGCAAATCGATGATGATCATCATCAAGAAGTGTTTTTAATATTATTTGTATTATTCGGACTATTGTTCTCATCTTCATTGTTATCTGTACAACCTTTCGTCCGTGTGCCCCCGACCTTCTTCTCGTTGTACAGGTAACAATGAAGATGGGACAATAGTCCAAAATATACAAATAATACTAATTATCAAGCCTTATCTTAAAAAAATCTGAGAAGTGTATTTGTTTTAATTACAATTAGGTTGATTTTATTAGTGAGTCGTTCATTAGATGGAACTTAAAAGTCACTTACTCTCCATTGCGAAAAAGGAGTAAGGAGTGTCCTGTCTCTAACACTAAGCTCCATCTGATGGTGAAGCTCCAGTTCTAGATAACCTGGGAGTGTGGAGTACCCATGTATAGTCATTACTCGCAGGTGCACTCTAATCCGGAATGGTAGTACCTGTTAGGGTCCAACCTATAGGTCACTATCATTTCACAAATAGTGTAATTATAAATGTACAATGAATGCGATTTATGGGGTGCCAAATGAATTTAACTTTTTTAGGTTTAAAAGGTAGCTTGTTATTCCTGGTGCGTGTTCCTAGGGTTTGCTTTTAACACCATCTTATTCGGTGGTCGCGCTGAAAAGGAAGGAATTCAGGCAACAAAAAGGAAGAGACAAAGACAAAAGGAGGTTTTATGATTTAGTATTTATTCACGGGTCATAGCCACCACGTGGCACATGCTCGGAGGGTTCTTCCGGTGAAGGCTCAGGGGAGTTTATTTTTTGTTATTTGAATTTAATTTTAATCCCCACAGATTCCATAGCCTCTTGGTGTAAGATAAACCTAGACGTGTTGACATGATGTTAAAATTAATCTTTAATAATTTCTTTAATCATATGGGTCAAATAGATCAGTTTATAAAAATACTCGTATTCGATAGTTCCGCTCATAACTTTAACTGGAGATAATTTTAGCGTCTGAGTTGGAGCGTCACACCAACCATTAGCTCCTCACTTTACCGCACAGATTCCTGTGTTACTCATATGTCGAGTTTTCGAGGGTTGGTATCGAACCAGGAAACTTGAGATTCTATGATTGGCATTATATATTTTTTTTTAATTCAAGTTTTTTAAACACTTTTTCCCCCATCTATTTAAACTATAGATGGGATCCTAACAGTGTTACAATTCCGGGCCAAAGTAGAGTTGGTAGTAATGGGGATGAGGTCGTACTCCGCACTCTCATTAGTTTGCGATGGCCGGTGTTGGAGCATGAACCTTGTAGTTCCTAGGCGAACGCTGTACCGACTGAGCTAACCGGCACTCTAAAAAGGTGTGGCATTCACTAATTTAATGTTTAATGACCATTTAGAACCAAGTAAACAAAAAAAAAAACGTGGAATATAACACTAAGAAATAAGTGAAGGTTCAATATCCACATTTTCTTTTGATGTTGGCTCCATTAGTTCAAAATGGTTGCCGTGTACTTTCATTAATTACCTCCCTTTATTTAAACAGCGTAGCCTAGCTGCGGGCAAAGGGACGGCACGGATATTGCAATTAAGAACGAAAACACTATAGCAAAAAAAAAAAAAAAAAAACTCTTAACAGGGAGTGATGTATAATAAATCAAGTCAATAATAACGGTAACGCTAATAACGGAAATTAAATCGGTAAAGATGCAAACGTATTTACAATAAAATTAAAACAACACAAAGGTGAGTAATGAATGCAGCTAATAACGATAGCGATAATGGACGTGCTGATAAGAGAAGAAGAAAAAAAATGGCCGAAAGCGATTATCGTAATGGCACTGATAAAGATTAAAATAATAGAATTGATTATAGTTACAAGATAGTAACATTAACGGAGTTATTTTACAATTTACGACAAGACATTACTCTAATAATTTGTGATTACGTTATCAATATTAATGATATGGATTACAAAAGATATAAAAGAGGAGAAGGAAGAGCTTGGCTGGTTGTTATGTTTTACGGCATATCAACCATTTTCGGTTTATTTAATGTCGAATCAAGTCATTTTTGATTAACAAAAGTCTCGGGTTGCTTACTGTACCTTCTGTTGATTTTATAGTGAGGCGTTCATTAGATGGAGCTTAAGTGGTCACCCAAAATAAAATAAAAAAGGAAGAGCTTGGTTTGTTTTGTTTTACGGCATATCAACCATTTTCGGGTTATTTAATGCCGAATCAAGTATATTTTGGTAAACAAAAGACTCAGGCTGCTTACTGTACCTTCAAGTGGTTAAGTGGTCACCCAATTAATTATTGGACATGCTCATCGCTGCTTAACTACGTAATCTGGCGGGGACGATGGTTATCACTTTTTACAGCATTCGAGCCAATTTCGGTCATTTAATGCCGAATCAAGTATATTTTGATAAACAGAAATGTCAGGATGCTTACTGTACCTTCTTTTGCGTTCAATTCCGGTTAAATACACGTGGGAAAGGCATGAACATCTCATTCTCCACCAATGGGTGAAAAGACACCTGTAAATTTCTTCTACAAGGATGACTTTAGCATTAAATAACCGATGCAATTTGATATACCATTAACATATTAATTAAACTATATAAAAAAATCGGAATGAAACGATATTCATTTGTCAGAATAATGAGGTACCCGGTGAGAATCACATTCACAAACATGAGTCCCTACCCAAGGTCGCTGACTGTAATACAATGCGGGGTCCCTGTCATTAACTAAATATAGCTTATAATAACAGAATGCCAGACGTATGATGTACACGGTGAGAGTCGAATTCACTAATCGAGGTCCAATAATCTAGCCCTCCAGCAATGCCGCAATGTGATTTGTCCGCCATCTACTTAGTTTTAATAGTGTCTGAATGACAGCAAGTCTCCTCAGCCCCCTAAGAACCGTTTAAGTATTATAGCTGACCCCAAGGGTGTATTGGTCTGGACTTTCCTAGGTTCTGGAGGAATGTTCAGAGTGCTCCAATTATTGGTATTACTGTCAACTTTTATTTTTCACTTCATTAGCTCTCTGGAAAGGCCTAGATAATTATGTAGGTTTCCGCTGTTCTTTATTCTAACACTTTCAAACGGTAAAATCTACAAGTTGACACGCGTGGTTCGTCTTGTTGGGGACAAATAGGTTTGGTTATCTGGCCGCTGTTGGGTGATCCGTTTTTATTTCAAAGTCATACATAATTTTATGAGGTATATTTTCCAGGACTGATTTTAGATCATGTTACGATTTTAGTGGCCATTTTGAAGCTGTAGGTGATAGTACTTTACGGTGGAGATCCCTTGTGTTCCTTAGTGTTAAGCAGAATCCTCGTTTGTGGATCCATTCGTCCGTGTTAACTATGACTGAACGCTTTTGAAGATCGGCGATTAGATAGTTAACTAAGCAGGAATTCGATCGTGTTGATTGGCTGATTAAATCCACGCGGCCAAGCAGTCTATAAGTTTAAGTGTTGGGCTCAAGCACACCTTATAATACAAAATTTTCCAACTGTTCATGTGTATACTAGGTGCGTGGAGTAATGGTTACTGTGGTAAGAAATGGACGAGGAAATTTGCCTTTCACAAGAGATAATATCATTGGGAAAGGTAGGAATCCAACAGTTCTTCCTTCAGCTATAGGTAAAATATTCGGGTAGCCTGGTCTCTTTAACTTTGGTTAGACAACTAGTCTAGGAGAAGGAACATTTCGAATTCAATCCTGTTAAACTCGGCTTAAGAAATTGGCCTTATATGACGTCGTAATTGTTAATTATGTTTGGGCATATATATATATATATATATATATGTGTGTGTGTGTGTGTATAAAATAAATAAAGGAAAGTAAGTATAGAATGAATAAAATAGGGTATTTTAATCAATTTTACTTACACGTGTTTCGGTCAGGAGTATATCCACGTGTAAGTAAAATTGATTAAAATATCGTATTTTATCCATTCTATACTCCATTCTATCCATTAGAATATCGTATTTTATCCATTCTATCCATAAAAATATCCTATTTTATCCATTCTATACTTACTTTTATTTATTTATTTTTTCAACATAACGTCGGATTCACTTCCAGTTTCATTTATATATATATATATATATATATATATATAGTAAAATGTTAGGCATTTGCACAATTCTCAGTTTATAATTCTTCTTACTCTGATAGACATTCTCGAGTAACTGGCAGTTGTCTCCATTCATTTGTTTTTACTCACATCTATCTCCCTCTGTCCCTCTGTCTCTCTTCTCCCTCTGTCTCTCTCACTCCCTCTGTCTCTCTCACTCCCTCTCCCTCCCCTTGAATTCCAACACTTGTCATTCTCATGCATTCTTTGTATTCTAGCTTTTCATAATTAGCGTTACTTTTTGCACCTACTAATGATCCCGTTTCTTTCCTTAGGCTTCTTCCACATTTCCAGGTCATCACGTGCACAATTAGTATCAGTAGTAGTAGTAGTAGTACTGATATTTTTGTGCACCAACGTAAACTGATGGCCTTTAACTCTAGTCTGTGTGACAAGTCTCCTGTGGTCTCCAGTACTCTTCTGTGTATTCTAGCCGATCTCTACAATGCTGTTGTATGGATGGTCTCAATTCTACTTTTGATTTCCAGTTACCCAAGTCTGTTTTCTAAACTTTTGTGGACCGTTCAGAGAGCACCAACTATTATTATTATTACTAGCAAATATATGCACCCTCCGGGTGCAAGTATTTAAGTTTTAATATAATAAAATATCATGTTAAATTAGAAAGGCTAATGAAACTGAATAAGAATTCAGATAAACATATTTGGAACAGAGGTGGTATGATTGAAAAATAGAACAACTTTGAAATTAACTCTTCCATCATTTTCCCTTACTCCCGTATTTCAGTGGTAAATTTTCCTAATTTAACTATTTAGTTAAAATAGGAAGTAAAGAATGATATTACAGTTATTTCTTTTTCGTAATGGATTTCTTTTAAGATTTATCCTGAGATTTTTGCTCATATTCATTAATATAAACCAAACAATTAGAAATCAATAATACTAAGCATATATTTATTAAAATCAATTTTTTAAGATCAATATGCAAATTAGCCTTCCAATTCACACTGTAACGCTATTTTCTTGTATATATAAATACAATTGCAAGTTATTAGTATGTAGATATGGTCAACAGTCTTAATGATGTATAACAATTTTATTAATAATTGAGGTTTAATTAAAAATAAAATTATGGAGAATGTGACGTAAATAACTAAGGGAATTGTGACTTGAATAGTAATATAGTTTCGGTTACAGACATACAAACCCACAATCTCCATTATAATAAGATTATTATTATTATTATTGTTTCACTCTTTGTGAGTTTTCCCTGCCAGCGTAAGCTGATCATTCTTCACCGGAGTCTCTTCTTGTTACCAGGACTCTTCTAAGTATTTAAGCCGATGTTAAAAATGCTGTTGTCTAGATGATCATAATTCATCCTCTGATTTACAATTCCTGTGTTCCTACTGCACCAAATTATTATTATTATTATTATT
>CM042159.1:37310427-37325427 GCA_023376005.1 Doryteuthis pealeii | reverse complement strand
ATGTATGTATGAGGAGAAATTTGATGTGTCCGTATATTCAGAATTTAACAGCTCATAGATAGTACACCTTGAATATAGGAGTTTTATTCACATTCAAATCCAAACATTCATTATTTTTTAAAAATCAGCAATGCGGACTTTGAAATGAAGGACACCCTTCTAACTTGTACAGTGATACAACTGAATATTTCTCTCTTTTTAATGCTGTGCCGAAATAAAAAAACAACCGTAAAATTTATACCTATAACTTAAATAAATCTCTGGGTTATTATATAATATTATTTTATAGTCAATATCGAAGTTTATATGTTCCTTCAATGCGCATGAAATTCGCTGTCGTCAAATCGATAGCAAAAAGCTCAATGACCACAAATCGTGTCCATGAGTAGATAACGACCGTCAAAGGTTTTTTTGCTGTAAGCAACTAATATCCATAAATTTTTATGTCATAATAAAATAGTAATGTCCATACATGGTGGAAACATAAAGATTGTCGTGAATTAAATGCAGAGGATTGGAAAAAATGGAAAACCATTTACTCATTTCTATCTTTAAAATGTTTGTGTAAATTGAATGCAAATAAAAAGCGGAAAAATCTATCACGCATTAGTAACAGTCGTTTTTTTTTTTCAATATGGTCATTTTTTTTCAATTACTAATAGAAAACTGAGAATTTGCAGGAGAGCCTGATATAGATTATTTCTCATCAGAACAGTATGGAGGTGTTATTCGTGGTTATCGTGACAAAAGAAGACAGAAATGTCAACAATAGAAGTAAATATTTACTTGGTTGGTTGGGGGGGGTAATGATCACATGGTGCGTAGTTAGTAAGCAGTCAAGTTTGAATAAAGTTCGTTACTCCTCCATGCTTAAAAACATGACCTTGTGCCAAACTCAGCTTAGTTCGAACTCGCTTCATAAGATATTGTATTCCAGTACGTTAGCCGCTACACTATGGGTACCACTTATTTCTATCTTCTCTAGAGATGTGCTAATGACTTTGCGGCAAACGAGGAAAGAAAAAATAACAATAAATAATATAATAATAATAAATCTCTGGGATTTTGAGATAAAGACGGATCACCCTATCCCAGCCAGGAGACCAGACCTAGTATTGATTAACAAAAAGAAAGAAAAAAAAGAACGTCTTAACTGGTGTTCTTTTCGGTTCCAGCAGATTACAGGGTGAAATTGAAAGAAAATGAAAAGATGGATAAATGCCTGGACCTTGCCAGAGAACTGAAAAAGCTGTGGAATATGAGAGTGAAAGTGATACCAATTGTAGTTGGTGAACTTGGAAGTGTCCCAATAAACTTGAGAAAAAGACAGGAGGAAGTGGGTATCAGAGGAAGAATTGAGACCATCAGACTACTGCACTGTTTCAATCGGCTAGAATACTCAGAAGAGTCCTGGAGACTTGTCACTCAGCCTCCAGTGAAATACCATCAGCTAACGCTGATGTGAAAAGCTCAATAGGAGTGATAATAATAATAATAATAATAATAATAATAATAATAATAATAATAATAATCACTGCGCTTTAATTTTCTGCAGATTTTTATATCTTAGATATTCCTCCGTTTTTTTTTTCACTTCCCTCATCTCTGTTATTCTCAAATTCCCAAGTTATTCAGTACCTTCTTACACTTTATTTAATCGCCAATCTATATTTGGTCAAAAAAACATAGAAGAAATTTAAAAGATATTTTTTCATTTTTTTTTCTTTTATTAACGTTCACAAATTTGAGTGGGTTTTATATCACCTTCAAGGAAATATACACGTGCAATATTTCTTTCTATTTCGGGAATTCACGTCTAATCGGGCGTAACACAGACGTTTAGTTTACGCTGACGGATAACCGCCTCATTGGTGGCTTCTAAGGTTTTTATCGGCATTCCACCAGCAGTAACCACCATGGCAACAATAGAAACAACAACAACACCAAAAGTAATAATAACAATAATAATAATAATAATTTCCTCATCAACAACAACAGTAACAACAACAATAGGCTAGGTTAAACGATGCTCGTAAAATATAATGTTTTGCGGAAGAAAAAAAAATTCCAATCTGCCCATTACAATTCTTTAATAGACACTAAGTTGGCAGCGAATATTTTATTAAAAGCAATATTTCGCCTTTTACGACATAAAATGGAGGCTTATATTATGTTTACACCTCCATTATTTAGAAGCTTCCCTGCCATGTGTCACGCGTAAGTTTTTTGTGTTTACACATACACACAATTGAATATATGAAAACACACACAAACAGACATACACACATTGAATATATGAACACACACACAACAATACCACACATTGAATAATAATGATACACGACACAGACATACACACATTGAATATAGAACACACACCATGACATACACACATTGAATATATGAACGACACCACACAGACATAACGACGCCATTGAATATGTATCACAGACATACACGCCATTTGAATATGGTATCACAGGACATACACGCATTGAATATGTGATCACACACGGCTTTCGTTATTGGAGATAGTTTATAAGTCGTGCTTCACTGATTCTGTCCAAACTATGATTGCTGATACGGTAGGGTGAGCTCATAGAAACTTCGTGATTGTAGTTAAGAATGATCGCTGTTCTGACCGTGGTACTGCTTAAGTGCTAGCTGGGTATGGAAATTATGCAGATTGGTATCTGACATAATTAGCTGAACAGCAGGGAGATAAACACAACATTGAATATCTGATCACACACACGAGACATACACGCAATTGGAATATGTGATCGACGACACACAGACATACACGCATTCTGAATGAGGTGAAACACACACAGCAGACATACATACATTGAATATTGTGGGACATATGACACACATTGAATTTATGTGATCACCACACACAGACAGTAACATCACATTGAATATGTGATCATACACACCAAGACATACACATCGATTGATATATGAAGTATGTCTGGTGTGGATGCCACACACACAGACATACAACACATTGAATATATGAACACAAACACAGCATACACACATGTTGGGAATAATGAACACACACACAGACAAACACACATTCGAATATATGAACACACCACAGGACCATACAACACATTGAAGTATATGAACACACACACAGACAATACACACAATTGAAATATATGAACACACACATCAGGACTCACACATTGAATATATGAACACACACACAAGAGCTACACACATTGATATATGAACACACACACAGACTCATACCACATTTTGAATAGTATGAAAACACACGAAACAGGGAACATACACACATTTGAAATATTGAAACAACACAATACACACATGTAATATATGAACACCACACGACCATACACCACTTGAATATATGAACACACACACAGACATACACATCATTGAATATATGAAAACACACACAGACATACACAGATTGAATATAATGACACACACACACTATGTGCAGACATACCACATTGAATATGTGAACACACACAGCAGACATACCACAACATTGAAATTATGAACACAGACAGCAGACATAACACACATTGATATATATGAACACAGCACACATCACACATTGAATATGATGAACACAGATCACATACATACACATTGAATATATATGAACAACAGACACATACATACACACATTGAATATATGAAACGACACATACAATACCACATTGAATTATGAAACAATAACATACACACATTGGATATATGAACACAGACATACACACATTGAAATATATGAAACACAGACACATACAGTACACACATGAATATATGAAACACAGGACACATTTTACATACACACATTGATATATGAAACACAGACACTACATACACAACAATTGAATACTATGACACAAGACACATACCTACACACATTGAATATATGAAACACATACACATAAAGTACGCCCACATCTGAATATTATGAAGCACATACACATAAGAATACGCAACATTGAATATATGAACACATACCATACACATCATGAATATGATGAACACATACATACACACATTGAAATATGAAAGCACATACATGACAACATTGAATATATTGAACACATACATACACAACATGAATATCATGAACACATATCATAACACACATTGAATATAGAATACACAGACAATACGATACATAATCTGAATATATGGACAGCAGACATAACACACAGTTGATATATGAACAACGACATACACATCTTGAATATATGAAACAACAGACATAACACACATTGAATAATGAACGACATACAGACACATTGAATATAAATGGACACAGAACATACACACATTGGAATATAATGAACAGACATACAGCACATTGAATTATATGGACATCACATATTGATATAAATTGAACATACACATCACACAATCACACAGACATCAGCACATTGAATTATATGAAACCAACACCAGACATGGCCACTATTGAATATATGACAATACACACGCCACACACACACACACAAGTGGGGTAATACATTTGAACCATATGAACGATCGGGGACATACACATATTGAACGACATGAACATATGAAAACCCACACACAACACACACGTCATCATAATTGAACACATCACATGCGGGGCATGTATCCAGTCTCTCTAAAATATTTCTTTGTAAAATTAAATTATGTCACATCACACAGAAATAAGCATCATGTCAAGGCAAGCCACGAAAATACAGTATCCCTATTTCCTATTTCTTCTATACTCAGACGGCACCTGACACAATGAGGGGGGCAATTGGGGTTGAGTCAACACATAGCATATCAACACATTTACAATCCAGCTCTCTCTCTGTTCTATCTCGTCCTATTACCTGATCTATTATTAAACCCCTGTTGCTACCCTTTATGGCAAGCCCAAAGACCCGCTTTTATCATATGGGTGCCTAGAAGCCGGTGGCTGGCGGGTCCTACATGTCTGGGAATGGACGTTAAACTCTATCTGGTGGTGACGATTTCAGTTTTGGAGGTTTGGGAATGTGTAGCAACCCTTCATCACCATTGGCTCCTGGTCCACTCTGAAAACTCCGGAAGTGGTAATACCTGTTTTTAGGGTCCATCTATGGGTTTAAATAGATAAAATGGTATTTAATAAAAAAATTGTAATTATCCGATTAGAATTGATTTTATTTCAAATTTATCGGGATTAAATAAGCCCACCACCACCCCCAAAAAATCTTTTAATCTATGCTCATTATACATATTTTGTGGTGTTGTGTGTTGTGTGTGTGTGTGTGTGTGTGTGTGTGTGTGTTGGTGAAATGCGGAAGTAGGCAGACGCAGAATCCGTATGGTATATAGCAAACGTCACCACACAGGTATACACCAGCAGGTTCATAGTCTTTAAGCAAAAGTTTTAAAAAGATTCTGAGGCGGCTATCGTCGTTTCTGTAGCGTTGTGTGGAATTTATTTGTTTTATTATTAGTGGCGGTGTGAGTCCCGTCTCCCAGAGCTAGGACTTTTCGGTTATGTGAGGAGCTGTGGTGGTCCCGTTTTCTTATGAGTTAGACCTATTTTGTTGATGTGTGTGGAAGGGTCGTCGTCTCTCCCCACCCTCGCGGTAGTGTTAAGTTGGAGCCATGGCTGAGGACTGTGGTGGTAGGGGTTTTGATGGGGTGGATCTGGCGTTGTGGGTGTGTTGTTTTTTTGTTGCATACACATACTCGAGTGGATAATAGCTGAATGTATACCGTTCCCAAGTTTATTAGCGATATGTGAAATGCAACCAGCTTCATCCAGGACTTGAACTCGTGTCGTCGTCTCCATTTCCGACGACGACAACCATTACAATTAGGTCTTCTGCCTATTACTTTATATATAGTGTGCGTGTGGGTGAGTGTGATAGTAAAGTAATTATTTTCCCTGTTTTAATTTTTCTAATTTATTTCTGAATCATTATTTTCCCCAAAAAATGAATAGAAAGAGAACACACATGATATGGAATTTTATTTAAAATTCTATATGGGCACCGGCATTCTCCATCCAGCCGCTCAAGCCCCTTGGGAATTAGAATTAAATTAGAATTAAACATCCAGACATCTTTATAGGGCTTCACATTTCGAAACAAGATAATCAATCTGAAAAGAAAAATAGCACAGATTTAATTGCTATATATTAACTAACGTCAATTAAATAATTAAGAAAATGTTGCTGTATACAACAATTATAATATTTTAAAATAGGGAGTTAATTTTTAATCGCCCTGTATATAAAAAAAACCCAACTCTTTTCCGTGTTTTTACACACATTCTTTACATTTCTCCAAATCCTGGACGAGTGTGATTGCATTTCACCTTATGCCAACGCACTTACAAAAGGCATTACCTCTCTCTCTCTTGTCACTCGGCTATTGGTAAATTTTAAGGGCCGGGTTAGCTCAGTTATTAGAGCGTTCGGATAGAAACCACAAGGTTCCTAGTTCGATACCAGCCCTTGCCAACTCAGCGTATGAGTAGCACAAGAATCTGTGCGGTAAAGTGAGGAATAACGTAGGTGTAGCGCTCTGTCTCAGACGCTAAAAAAAATCTCCTTGGTCTAGCGCTAGTGAAAAGGGGTTAGACTCCCTCGCTGTATGGCTGATACCGACTCTAGGCCTCACCAACGACTTTACTTACTTTACTATTTACTATTGCACGAAATCATTTGAATGTATGTGGGGATTTTTTTTCGCCTATTGATGACATCAGGCGCTTCTATTAACCCTTATTAACTGTCCTTGATGTCACGCAATCACGTGAGTAGCCTCTTGATAGATTGTGGTAAATTTAGCATGCGTTTGGAATCTGCTTAAGTTTTTTTTTTTTTTTCGAATTCCCCACCTGCTTAGAAAATTTTCGAGCACGGTGTCGCTCAGCAGTGAGGTCCAGAATTAGTAGGCGGTGGGGTGATCCTGACTCTTAGACTCATTGATAGATTTAAATTCTCCGACGGGGAACAACAGTGTTCGCTTTAACGTGCTTATAGATCCTAAATCTCGCAGGCAGTCATGCACCAATAATTCCGTTAGTACTGTGTAGGACTATTTCAAGGATTGCTTCTGAAATAGTCTCATATAATAAGCCAAAAAATAACCCTTATAGTCCGGTTATGCATCGATACTTCCGCTAGTACTATTCAGATTGCTTCTAAAATAGTCCATATAATAAGCCAAAAATAAACCTTTAGTCGGTTGCATCGTACTTCCGCTAGTACTATTAGAGATTTTCTCAAATAGTCTCATATAATAAGCCAAAAATAAACCCTTATAGTCCGGTTATGCATCGATACTTCCGCTAGTACAGTGTAGGACTATTTCAGAGATTGCTTCTGAAATAGTCGCATATAATAAGCCAAAATACAAATCATACACAATCAATTACTGCGAGCAGATACATTTGTTGTATACACATTAGATTCGCTTGCGCTTAATCGATAGAGAAAAAAAAACCCGAAGCTCAATGGTGACCAATCGTGTCTGTTAGTAGATAACGACTCTATTTACAAACGACCGTCAAAGGGGCTTGTCTGTAAGCTCGTAATGTGCAGTGAGGTTTTATGTCATAATAAAAACAAAACTAATGATCATGGACAGCTGAAATAGAAAGCGATTTTAGGAAATAAATCTAAACAGACAATAAAACTGGAATTATTATTTTCTGTCTTATGAATATTTGTATAAAACATAAAAAATAAAGGAAAATATAGCAAACTTTATCGTGCATTACTATCAACCATTCTTTCAATATGGTTACTTTCAATGATTGATAGTAATTTGCTTGTGAGAATTTTTATCGACTCAAATATAATAAGTAATTTTGTTTATATGTACATTTGTGTGTATATTATATATATATATATATATATATATATATTATATATATTATATATATATATATATGTTTTATATACCAAACTTATTGGTAAATCCTCGCGGTGAGAAAAAAACAGCAGTAGTTGATTGTAAAAATATACTACCAAACTCAGATAATAGTACCACAGAAAATAATCTATTAGTACAATATTTTGGCCAAAAGAAAAACAATTTATATGCATATATATATATATATGTATATAATATATATATATTCATACAAAACCGCCAGGAGACTAAAGCTAATAAGTAAAAAGTGCTCAATACCTAAGTAGAGCAAATAATAAAGATAAATCTAATGAATCAAACAAACCTACAAAAAGTTTCGCTTAATGCTCTTCAGGGCTAAGATCTGACTGTATAATATATATATATATGTGTGTGTGTGTGTGCATATGTGTGTGTGTGTGTGTGTGCATATGTGTGTGTGTATGTGTGCATATATGTGTGCATGTGTGCATATATGTGTGTGTGTGTGTGTGCATATATGTGTGTGTGTGTGTGTGCATATATATATGTGTGTGTAGCATCAACCTTGGAATCACAAGGTTATGGGTTCAATACCAGTCCTCGCCTATACAGCAAAATAGCACATATTGTATATGTGTGTTAAATTGGGAAGGTGATGACACGTGTGGCGCTCTCAATCATTCCTCTGCTCTCTTTCTTTCTCTCTTATTATATTTTCTCTGTAGCAAGTCGTTTTTCTTTCCTTTCTTTCTGTATGATAAAAACAGAATGGTACATTATTTAGCCGAGGTGACGATCCTCATTTGAAATAAATATTTGGTATATAAGTAATAGATAATCAGGATTACCTTTTTTTTTATTTCATTTTGGATGATTTGAACTCTTTTTTTTTAACCAGATGGTGTTGAAGATAAGGTTCGTATAATTTAGGAACACGAGTATTATAACTCAGTGGTTTCTTCTTCATCAACTCTTATTTCAAATATGTCTCCCTGCGATTTCTTTTTCTCCACATATGAGTGCATTAGTGTCTTTGCCCGCGGAGACTATTTCATCTTTACTCTCCAAAGTATTTAACGCAGTTATGTTAAGCGAAAATTCATCCAATCTGTAAGTCGTATCAGTGCTACTATACGGCTGCACCAATGGAATCTAACAAATCGCGTAGAGAAAAAAGATAAGAGCTACAATAAGATGCTGCATGCTGTCTTGAACAAATCTTGGATGCAGGTGCCACAAGAAAGCAAATGTACGGCCAGTTACCACCCCCTAACAAATAAAGTCTCCGAGTAAGACGAACAATAATTGCTGGACACTGTTGGAGAAGCAACGCCGAACTCAAAAAGGGAAGTTTTCATGTTGACAGCTACAAATGGGCTCCCAGGGTATGCCGACCAGCAAAAACATACATTACTGAGGTCTCTTAGGATACTGGATGCTGCGTGGAGGACCTCCCAGTGGCGATGAGCAATATAGACGGAGGATAGAGAGAGATTGATAGATGTCTATGCTGTTAGCAATATACCGATTAAAGAACTCAAAAATAATGTAACGTGGTTCCATATGCGAGTAATCAGAGGGAAAGTCAAAAACAAGATTAAGTTTCTATAAAAAAATACATAATGTGTAGTAATGGGAGTTTTTGGGAATTATATTACGTCTCTTTCCTCGTCTGTCTGTGTGACTGTCTTTGCTGTCTGTCACTCAATATTTCCCACACTCATTCTGAGTCTGTCTGTCTGTCTCTCAATACATACATATATATAGAGGGATATAGAGAGAAAATAAATATGTGTGTATATATACAGGGTGCGGCATAATTAACGCCCTTTGGCATTTGTATATATATATATATATATATATATATATATATATATATATATATACATACATATTCTCTTCTTGTTAATTAAAACTATCTGGTCTCCTGTATGAGATTAGGTGATCCGTCTGTATCTCAATGTCCCAGAGAATTTTATGCATCTCATTCTCCAAGCCGACAATATATATTTACCAACCACTCCGCGCGAGCAGGATGCGACACAAGGTCAATTTCTAAGCGGAGTTTAACAGGTTTGAATTCAGAGTTTTCCATCTCCTAGACTGGTTACCTAGCCATGGTTAAATAGTCCAGTATGTCCTGCTATTTACCCATAGCTGGAGAGAGAGAGAGTAAGATTCATACCTTTCCCAAGTGTATTAGCGCAAAATGAAATGCAATTACCATATCCAGGATTTGAACTCGGGGCGACCAGCCCATTTCCCATGACTTTAACCATTACACCACACGCTTATAGGTCACGATGGCAACAGTGTTCTCATTGAGTACTGCCTTGTGGTGGATGTATAGACATTTCATGGTCAAATGTCACGTAATTATGCCATGAACTTATGAAACACGAGACAAGTGACATCTATTCATTCATTTACATCTTGTTACAGAATGCAATATATCTATTCTTTGATCTTGACACAATGCACTTCTGCCAAGTCACGTTACTGTATATATTACGCTAATTTGTACATTAGACAGCTATAATAAATCACTACTAAATATGCAATAAAAACAAATATTGCTTCCTATCAAATTACTAGTTTACACGTGTTGGCAAGAACGGGTTGGTCTGATGTGTATATTTCTCACATTTATTTTCATTTTTTTTCTCAGTGCGTCGCTAAGATATATGCCAGACAGCATAAGATCGACAAGTAGATGACGATATACGATTAGCAAATAAGATTTGTACTTATGCCAAAAGAAGAAAAAATGTTCATTAGTTACATCATTGTTAGAGTAGGGCCGGTTATCTCAGTCGGTAGAGTGTTCGACTAGGAATCACAAGGTTCTTGGTTCAATACCGGTCCAACTCAGCGAATAAGTAGCACAGGGATATGTGCGATAAAGTGAGGAGCTGATGGTAGGTGTGGCGCTCCATCTCAGACGCTAAAAATAATTTCCTTGGTCTAGCGCTAGTGAAAAGGGGATAGACTCCTCGCTGTTTGGCCGACACCGACATTAAGCGCCCCGAAGACTTATTTTATATATATATATATATATATATATATATATATATATATATATAATGTGTGTGTCTGTGTGTCTTAGCGAAGCGAAGGCATAATCGTCAGTTTTTCACCTATGGGATTTTCAAACCAAATTTTGTCTTTTTTTTTTTGCTACCTGTTCTCTTTACACACTCTCATCACACACACACACACACACACACACATATATATATATATATATATATATATATATATATATATATATATAAACTGAAAATTACTCATAGATATACCAACAAACAAGCATACGCGGACTCACAACATATATAGATATATATATATATATGAGGAAAAAGTAGAAAAGAAATGTAAATGGATAAAATGAATTTAATCGATATCACTTACACATGTGTTTCGGTCAGTTTATGTGTGTGAAAATATTTCGCACACATAGAAGAATCGACCTTCATCTCTGATGAAGGTCGATTCTTCTATGTGTGCGAAATATTTTCACACACATAAACTGACCGAAACACATGTGTAAGTGATATCGATTAATGTGATATCGATTAATTCATTTATCCATTTACATTTCTTTTCTTTACTCATTTTTCCTCATAATGTCGGATTCAATTCTTTTTCCATTTTTATATATATATTATATATATATATATATATATGGAGGCACGGGGCTTGTGGTTAGAGTCGTGGAAATGGACTCGTCGGTTCGAGTTCAATTCCTAGGCGAAACTGTTGGCATTTCACATAGCGCTAATACCTTGGGAAAGGTATGATCCATATATTCTCCCTCCAAATGGTTAAATATAGGCAGACTGGGCTCTTAACCGTGTAGGTAACCAGTCTATGAGAGGGATAACTCTGAATTCAAAATTCCGGGTCGGGTTGATTGGGTTGTGGCACCCTTGATGCACCAATTCTTTCCTATCGACTGTGCCAAAAGTGTGGAATGGTCCAACACAAGCCTCCACCACTATAAACAAATCACTGTGTTGGTTGTTCACTGGACGAACACTCATGCGTCGAAAATCGACGGAAAGACCATATATATATATATATATATATATATAATATATATATATATATCATACTAGGATTACAAGTTCCTAGAAGAAGTAAAAACAGATTTTTGAATTGTTCATTGTTATGGGAAGCCATAAATAATTGATAAGCAATATGTCATGTGTGTTGAACGATGAGGATAAAATGTAAAATAATATGTATATTTCATGTGCCTCTGTCTGAGAACAGTTTATGTTTTAGTTTGCTTTGGTATTTTTCTCTAACGTAGACGGACTTTTCAAGGCGTTGGGTGACTGTCAGTTTTGTTAATTTTGTTTAAATGGTCAAACATCTTTTTTTTATTTAACCGGCTCATTACTGTTTAACTTTCGGTGAACTAGCAAGAACCGGTGCTTTTAACGTGACTTGACCGCAAGGAGCAAAGTAAGAGTTATGACGTGAGCAATTTTTCATCAAATATATAAATATGCATATATATGAAATTGAACATCATTCAGGAGATTCCCCTTCACCCATAGATAGTGTCATCGTAATTGTTTGATATGAAAAATCGAAGCGATTAACGTAGCAAATAGATCAACTATCATAAAACCGTCCACTGACTACCTTGCTTTTGCACACACACACACACGCACACACAATGTATGTATATATATATATATATATATATATATATATAATATATATATATATAAAGTGTATTTTGGCAGTATTTTTTCTTTTATACAAGTTTTGTTGAACTGTACAGACAATTCTTGTCAGACAAGTTTTTCGTTGATCCTTTCTAATTTTCGGGCCAACTTTTTGGTGTCTTGGTATAACTGGTGTAACAGTCCACCAAAGGTTCAAAACGAGCGCTTTCGGCAATACAGTTTGCCATCATCAGGTAGGAAACGATGGTATGGTTTCGTGTCTCGTTCTTAACTTTATTTTAACTTATTTTTTATATATATATATATATATATATATATAAAATAAATTAGCCTAATGAATATTCTTGAATAGATTATCAGGGTAATTCTGAGTCAGAATTATCCTGATAATCCATTAGTAGAAACCTAGGTACATATTCTCTGACTAATTATATTAATGTATTATTTTAGACTCTACTTAATGTATAGCGCATTTTAGTATATTCAACTTTGGGCGACTGTTACGGTATTTTTCCTTTTGGCCATTATAATAGTACTAATTGATTCTCTTTAGGATGTGCATATGATTTCTGTATTTTTTTCTCCCCGGGTGAAAGTTTGTATTGTGTAATTACAAATTATAAAGCTGGGAGTTTTTATAGTGTCGGAGTGGAGAAAAAATTAAATATACAAGGTGCGTCAAAAAGTATCGAGATTTTTGTAATTTTGACACACCTTGTATTCTGAAAAAAATCAACGTTTCTTTCATTGCTCATTCCTATCTTGGTAAATACAGCTTCAATCTCGATACTTTTATGACACACCTTGTGTGTGTGTGAATATATATATATATATAATATATATATATATATATATATATATATATATAGTAAAGTCAATGGAGTGGCCTAGTGAGGATATCAGCTGGACAGTTGAAGGAGTCTATCCTCTTTTAACTACCGCTAAACCTGGAATATAGTGTCTGAGGTGTATTCACATTTCATTCCTGTAATCAGGTTATTTTCGGTAAGAACCCAAATGAGGAATGGATTTCTGGTGTGATGGTTCCAAACTAGGTTAATGAGAATATGTAAGGGGTGGGTGGCCGAATAAACAAACCCCTACCAGCACCTTCCCTTTCTCTTCATCGACCATGTTAAAATGTATTGTCTTATGGAACATTTACATTTTAAATAATCAGAGTCGCAAATAAACTCACCTTTCAATCGAAATGGAATTTTTTAAAAAAAGTAATACATTACACGCAATATAATATTTAAAAACTAGCAGAACCTGTGGATATACCACATTATGATAATTTAATTATTACACTGTTTGATATGATTACTTAAGAACTACTGCAAATTGTTCAATATGAATATGTAATAAGTATAATAATCTTGATTTAACTCTCCCTCATTTTTTTTTTCTTTTTTCCTTCTTTTCATTATGTTCGACTGAAAGAGATTAACGCTATCGCTTTCGTGCACTCATCCCTCACTCTATTTTCCCTACAACCTTTTCTTATTATTATATTATTTTGAGTATCGTGCCGTTTTTCTTCCCTTTATTTCTTTCTAATAAAAACGGAATTGTCAATTATTTAGCGGACGTGACGAGACTCATCAGAAATTACAATTCAGAGGATAAACAAGGCCAGATAATCAGGATTTACATTTTAGCATTTCATATTGGAATATTTGGACTGTCTCATTTTTAACCAGAGGGTGTTGCAAGATGATAACGGTCATATTTTTTTAGGACACTAGTATTATAATGAAGATTTATAGATTATTTGATTAGAAATATCCAACAATGGGTGAAATTATTTCTGCTTGTTTTTGATCAGTGCATATGACCGTACATTCTTCAGTTGAATCGTCAGATTGCTATGCTGAGCAGTCACCCTTCATGTCATCTTTTCAGAGAATTGACATTTTTTTGTATGGGAGACGGTACTAATCACCTCTCCAAATAGCATGCGACAAGTCGGACTATGTCGAGGGCCATGCCAGAAGTTTTCTTCTCTGAGAGCAAGGCCATTTTTTAAAATTTATTTATTTATCTATTTATTTTTCTTGAGTGTGGGATAGCACATCACGTCTCCAAGAAGCATGTGACATGTTGAAGTGGGTCACAGGCCTTGTCAGAAGAGTTCATCTGCAGATCTATGAGTTTTTAGGGGGGATAACCACCATTCCAAATCGCATATGACAAGTTAGACAAGGTCAAGGGTCATCTCAGAAGGTTTCCAAAATATATGGCTTACGGTCAAGTCACATTGCAAACACTGGTTTCCGCAAGATCAGCGAAGTTACCCATTTATGAATATGTTCAATACTTAGATGGGGGACCATTTAAGCAACAGCAGGTATTGTAAGCAGCTGATATCAAGACATAAAGAATGCGCCTTATACATTAAAAACATGCGTCTTATCTATTGAGAATAATGC
>CM042159.1:37302927-37305427 GCA_023376005.1 Doryteuthis pealeii | reverse complement strand
TTATACTCTTTCCACATTATCTAACATTGCCTTAAAGGAGTTTAGAGATATTCACAATTGATGATGGTAGTTTATTCCATGTATTCACCGCTCTGTTACGAAAATAATTTTGTCTTACATTTGCTTTACAACATTTTTTAAAGAGTTTTAATTTACGACCCCTGGTATTGATATTTTGAGCAATGTTTAGTAGATCAAAGTTCGTTAAATAAAATCCATGGGTATATTTGTAGACTTCAATCATATCCCCTCTTGTACGTCGATAAACCAGACTTGATAAGTCAATCTCTCTAGGTCTTTCTTCATACGAAAGGTTTTTTCGAATTATTAATTTCTTTCGTTGCTCTCCTTTGAACTCCCTCAATGAGTTGTATGTCCTTGATTAGTCTTGGACTCCAAACGACATCCGCAAATTTCCAATGAGGTCTTACCAATGAAAATGTTTGGTATTTCTTAAAATTTAAAGTTTTCTTTTTTTTTTCTTTTCTTTTTTGTTTTCTTTTTGTTTCTTTTATTATTCTATAAATAAATTCGATTAGTTGAAGCATCTTCGCAATTCGATCACAAACTTCCTATTAACGAAATCTCTTGGGTCGTTTTATATGTAATTTGAATTGGAGAACATTAGTTGTATTGTTCGCTTCAGGATGATATGAAATGATACGATACGGGGAAACAAGCACTAGGGGTACATCGTTAGCCAGTGATGTGTAATGGCCTATTACCGACAAAGGAACAGACAAGATGTCTCCTTAATAATTGCAGATTATTTTAAGAATTACTTTCAGAGTCCGTTTTGAAGTACGGGTAGCAGATAGCCTGGCTAACGGTCAGGGGGAGGAAATATTAGTTAACGGTTAGGTCTTAACCTGACTAGAAAAATAATACAATTTTCTTTCTCCTAAATTGGTTGCAGTGCCATGGGTCAGGATATCAATCTTTTCTACTAGTTAAACCTATCGGGTGAAGGAAAAATGGTTTCATGCCTTTCCAAAAAAAAGTGAATTGCTAAAAGCCTCATCTAGTATGTAACCTCTTTGCACGTATGTATTTATCAACCCATTCGCAAGTGTAGAATATGACACAACGTCAATTTCTAAAGCTGAGTTTCACAGATCTGAATTCAGGTTTTCTTTTCCTAGACTGGGTGCCTAACTTAGGTTAAGGAGCCTTCGTGTCGTGCTCGAGAGCCTTCGTGTCGTAACCGGGAGCCTTTGTGTCGTAACTGGGAGCCTTCGTGTCGTAATCGAGAGCCTTCATGTTGTACTCGGGAGCATCCATGTCGTAACCGGGAGCCTTCGCGGAACTTCGAACCGAACCTTTTATTGAATCCACGGGGTGTCTGTTCTCATTCCGTTAACCAAATCCGGGTACACGTTTTAAGCGCCTTTGGCAAGGTTTGAACCTGCAACCTACTGATGATTGTCACTTAGAACTGTATTAACTGAACCCTTACATCCGTTGCGTCATTTGTCCAAATGGTATAATTCCGATAAGAACCCCTCCCTCCGAAAACTGATGTGTGTAGAAATGGAAGGTGCTCAATTGCGGCTCCATGGAAAAATGGATCACCCAGGGTATTCAGCAAAAAGGAGGTTGGGTTGTTCTTGATAAGAAATTCAGGAGTCAAATTTTCAGAATTCTGAAGATGAACTTAAAGCAAGTGTCTCTCCATCGACGCCGAAAGATAAGTTGCGGAAAGCGCTCTGGCGTAAAAGTGGATATATATGTTCGGCTTCCATTTGCCGCTGGACGTGTTGAAAGGAATAAGTGGTACCTCAGACCAAAGAGTAAAACACAAGTTTATGGGTCATTTAGTTTAACATTAAAGTGTTGGATAAACTATAAGCAGATACGTAGAGATGTCTTTTTGTTTATAGTATATTTTTAACTCTTTTAACCAAGTGCCTTTCACGCCTTTGGGCCGCCCATTCGCGATTCTTGGCTGTAAAGTAACTGAAAATGTAACATTATCTAATCTCTTAGTCAACAGCCTATAAAACTATTAACTAAGAGATTACAATACTTTATAGACAACTTTGAATGTCTATACATTAATACGCGTGTTCCTTAATCGTACTACAGCTATCATCTTACAACACCCTCTGGTTAAAAATTAAACCGTCCAAAACCAACAAAATTGAATGTCAAAATGTAAACATTGTTTAGGCTTGTTTATTTCTCTACATATTCGACATTTCGCTCGATACGTTTTTGTTGTCTCACCGCTATGTCGTTGTGTAATGTTGCCGTTGTCGTAGCGAACACCCTACAACACAGTAGTTTTTGATATCCAGACACAACTTGAATTACAATATTTCCTCTGGCTATTCACCTTCCAGCTATGGGTAAATAGTAGGCAAGATTGTGCTCCTTAACCTTGTTGTGGCAACGGATCTTGGAGAAGGAAAACTCTGAATTCAAACATAAAAGTATGCTTAGAAATAGATCTAGTGTAACATTTAGCTCGTACAGCGGAGGATGCTAAGTACACACTGTT
>CM042159.1:37290427-37300427 GCA_023376005.1 Doryteuthis pealeii | reverse complement strand
AACGTTCCATTCATTGTTCATTTCTATCTTGGTAAATACAGCTTCAATCTCGATACTTTTATTACACACCTTATATATAATGTGGTTGTGTATAAAGTTTGTGTCCATACTGCTAAGGACACACTAAAAATGTCAAACAATGTTTTAAAAGTAAAAGTAAGGCCTCCAAAAACTGTTTTCGTGAGATTTTAACTCTGGAAATGATGGCATGATTTCGGAAGGACATTTTTCTTCCTATCCCAGGAAGCAACAACTCCTCTCATGATACCATAAAATTTTGATGCTTTTTTCGTCATATCGTTGGGGTGTCATTTCCACCAAGATGAAGTATCTGTCTAAACTTGGAATCCTTTAATATATTTCCGTTTTTCTCCAGATGACAATTCGTATTTCGTCAGATGAGCGGAAGAATACTTGCCGATAAAACCTCATCATCCGTTTCCATAGGAAATACATTAGTATTCATGTTTTGGGTGCTGTTTTTTCCCCTTATCACAACGGATGGATATATATATATATATATATATATATATATATATATATATATATATATATATATTCATGTTGTATCTTAGGGGTCTCCGTATGCTTCTCTCGGTATATATTTTTTTAATGATTTTTCATATTGAAGTTGGGTGTTATTATGAAGCATTTAAAAATAAATGAAGGAACTCGATGTTATGGAGTACTGGATTCACTTATTTTTTATTATTTGTTATCATAAATTTTCGGGATCGTTAGATTCCCTTTTTCAAATGAATGTCGCTCCTGTTCATATATATATATATATATATATATATATATATATATATATATATACCTTTGAAAGAAATGAAAAACTCAATAAACCGCCATTCTGTAATAAATGTATTTCGACCAAAACTTAGGGACTTTTAGAAATTTAAAGAAATTTCTAAAACTCCCCAGTTCAGTCTCATCAGACAGTCACAGTTAGAATGCTATATATACCAGTCACAGTTAGAATGCTATATATATACATATAAATATACAGTCACAGTTAGAATGCTATATATACATATAATATATACAGTCACAGTTAGAATGCTATATATACATATAATATATACAGTCACAGTTAGAATGCTATATATACATATAATATATACAGTCACAGTTAGAATGCTATATATACATATAATATATACAGATATATACATATATATAATAGTCTATAATACATTCCTTGTGTTTTTTTTGTGAAGCATGGGATGTGAAAACTCCGTTCGATGTTAAGTTTCATATAATTTTATACGTAGAAAATAGGCACGACGAGACGAGTTCATATCCTGGAGAGGACTAGATTTTCCATAGTCCTCATGCATAAAGGTATAAATCCAACTATTCTCACTCCAGCAATAGATAAATAGCAGGGCAGATTTGGCTCTTTATCCTTTGTTTGGCAACCAGTCGAGAAGGAAAACATCAAATTTAAACTCCGCTTAATAAATTGACTTTGTGTCACATCCTATTCGTGCGGAGGGGTTGGTAAATATATATATATATATATATATTTTAAATTTTGTGTATTTTGGCAGCAAATTATTCGTAAGACATGTGTTATTGAATACCACGGAGTATTTTTTTTCATCTTTTGTATGGATATTTTTTCCAGTCTTCTGGCTATCCTTTTTGAATCTGGATCAAGTTGATTCATGATATTTTGCATACTAATTTCCCGAGCGCTTTCGACTGTTGCTCCAGTCGTATTCATGGGGTTATGTAATTTGGTTTTTAGTTGATTTTAGTTTTATATATATATATATTATATATATATATATATATATATATATATAAATATAATTGTGTGTGTTTCACTGTCTTTGTATCAAACTGATGTCAGTTCATTTGGACCTTACTCTTTCAGAATAATTCTAGTATATATATATATATATATATATATATATATAATATATATATATAAATAATTAATGGTGATATTATGGTTTCACACTCATAACTTAAAGTTTCTTGGTAATCCAATCATCAGATGAGAAGTGGTTGAGATGTCAAAAACCAGTCGTGAAATGGTTGAGATGTTAAAAATCAAATGTTTTAGCGTTTATATGAAGCGTTTTTCACGCGATGGAAAATGTAAAGCTAAACATTGTTTTTTTTAAACTGTGGTTTGTTTAACTTTTATATATGTATATATATATATAAACTAACCGCATGAGCAGGATATGGCGCATGGTCAATTTCGTAAGCGGGGTTTAAGAGGTTTTAATTAAGAGCTTTCTTTTCCCTAGACTGGTTTCCTAGCCAGGGTTAAAGAGCCTTGTATGTCCTACTATTTATCCATATTTAAGCAAGTCTAGGTAATAAGAATTTACATTTTTGCATTCCATTTTGGAGAATTTGGAATGTCTTATATTTAGCCAGAAGGTGCTGCAAGATGATAACGGTCGTACAATTAAGGAACACGAGTATTAATATATAGATTACCATGGCTGCTACTTCTTTCTTTCTTGTTTATCTCATATAGTCTAAACTTCTGTACTTTCACTTCTAGCTTAGCAGTTCTCTTCTTTGTGTTTGTCCTTTTTGCCTCATGGTGTTGTGCACGGGTGGTTTCGGACATGAGCAGTCAGCTGCGGTGAACCTGCTGCCAATGAAGGCGATCCTGAGCCAAATCTTTCTTGCTGGCAGGGTGATGTTAAAGGTCTTGAGATCTAAAGAGTAGCTGCGGGCGACCACTCTGTCCATTGCTAGATGATAGTTCCGCATAGTGGATGTCCTTTGGAATTCGCCCATCGTCTATCCAATATATATATATATATATATATATATATATATATATATATATATTATAATGGAGATTCGCTTCCGGCTTTTGTCTGTAATAAAAACGACGTCACTGATTACGTCACACTACCTAAAACGTCATAACGTAGAATAAATACACTCAAAATTTGAGCACGCAATGTTAGACAGTCCTCATTGTTTTTTTAAAACAAGTTTTAATAGATACATACCTGGTATTATATATATATATATAGTTTGTTTTATTTTAATAGATATTAAAGTTATCAGAACTAAGTTTCCTTTTCAATTTTTTAATATTTTTACTCCTTTAATAATTTTTAAAATAATTTTTACTCCTTTAATAAATTTATTTTATTTTTTACTCCTTTAATAAATTTGATGATTTTACTTTACTTATGATACAAAATCTCTGATATTAAATTTTCAACTCCCATCCCCTCAGGCAATACTTATTTTACGTCGCCCAGAGGGCGTTTTTTTATTTTGCTAGTATATATAATTTCCTATATCTATAAGTAACTAGATTAATTGCCAATTTAATAATATTAAACATTTCAATCGTAAAAAACATCTTTAATGCTTTGTTGGGCTCTTCGTGATATTGTTGATTTTTATATTATTGATTTTGATATCCATTTATTTATCCCATTCCATTGATATCAACATCTACCTCATTCTGTTTACTTCTATTTGTCAGTCTATTTATCTATCTCGTTCTGTTAACATCTATCTATCTGAAACTCGTAATATCTATTTCATTCTGTTAACATCTGTCTATCAATCTATCTATTTCTGTTGCTTGAAAAGCATTCTCTCTAAACCTTTTGGACTTCGTTTTGACTTCATTTTTTTTTTCATGTATTTTACTTATACTTTTTAACATTTTTGTATCGATATTCGTTACCCACAATCAATTTTCTAAGTATTTATTCTTATCCTCACGACGGGTTTATATATTATGAAAAGAAAAAAAAGGAAGAAGTGGATAACAAAAAAAAATCTATTTTAATTCGGCATATTTCCATAGAACTATACAGGGAATTATACAGAAGACGAGACTAGTAAGTAAAGTAAAAATTTTCTGACTTCAGCTACTGCAATGCACCAAAAAATCGACTTGGTTCTGGCCGTTATCAGTAGGTAAGCTTTTGCGGGAAAGCATTTGGTTCTAGGTTCCTTGCCAAAGTAAAACACACGCTTCAAACATTTCTTTTGCTTCTTTTCATTCTTCTATGCGTTCTCTAACGTTTATTAATAAAATAGCAAATACAATACCCTACGGGTACAAGTATTTAATTTTTAATGTAATAAAATATTGAATTGAATTAGAATGACTAATGGAATTAAATAAGAATGTAAATAAAAATATTTGAAACAGAGGGGAAATAATCCCAAAATAGAATAACTGGAACTTTACTCTTCCATCAATCCCGTCTTTCATTGCTAAATCTTCCTATTTTAACTAATTAGTCAAAATAGGATGTAAATAATAAAATTACTGTTATTTCTTTTTGTTAATAGATGTTTGCTCATATTCATTAAGATAAAACCAAATAATTAGAAATCAATAATACTAAGCAGATATTTATTAAAATCAATTTTTTAATATCAATATGCAAATTGGCCTCCCCGTTCACACAGCAAACCGCTATTTTGTTGTATATATAAACACAATTGCATGTTATTAGTATGTAGTTCTGGCCAACGTCGGGGGTCCAGTGGCTTCGGCCCTGCACCTTTACAAGTTAATAGCGTCGATCCCAGGGGGCTATCCCCCAGGCAATACCTGCCCCCTCGATTTAAAGGGGCAGGGCTGGGTTTATTGCCCAGTGCCTTAGGCACCCCCATTGAGGGGGAATGCCGACGGGATCGACACAATTTTTCACCTGCCACCCATGAGCTTCGGTTTGTGGGTAGTCCCACGTTAATAGGGCCTTGTGCCTAACCCGTACAAGTGGGGTACGAGGTAAATACCTGTAGATATGGCCAAAATTGAGGTCTAAATAAAAATAAAACCATTGAGAATGTGACGTAAATAACAAAGGGAATTGTAACATGAGTAGTGATATAGTTTCGGTTACAGAAAGAAAAACACAATCTTCAGTAATTATTTCACTTAAGATTTATTCAATATAACTCAATTGTGGTCCAGTTTCTCTCGTATTTATAGTGAACTGATCCAAGGTGAGACAACTCTGTTACTTATCATACATTATAACGTTAGTGTTTCACATCAAATGTTAGCCAATTATGTCACATTGCTTCACGTTTATTTTATTTCAGTGGCTGTTATTTCGTTCATTCTCTTCTCTCTCTCTCTCTCTCTCTCTCTCTCTATCTATCTATCTCTCTCTCTCTCTCTCTCTCTCTCTATATATATATATATATATATATATTATATATATATATATATATATATATATATATATATATACTCAGTCGGTAGAGCGTTCGGCTAGAAACCACAAGGTTCCTAGTTCGATACCGATCCCCGGCAACTTAGCGTATGAGTAGCACAGGGATCTGTGCGGTAAAGTAAGGAGCTGATGGTAGGTGTGTCGCTCCACCTCAGATGCTAAAACAATATCCTTGGTCTAGCGCTATTGAAAAGGGGATAGACTCCCTCGCTGACTGGCTGATAACGACTTTACTTTTTTACTTATATATATATATATATAATATGTGTGTATTTAGACGTGTTTGATTCATTGCACTCGTAACTCAATTGCCTCTCTATATCAAGTCAAGTTTCCCATTTAAATAAAATAAAATGCTATTAATCCGTTCTAGTAGCTACCTAAATGCACGCTAATTTTCTTTACTGACGTTTTTTTTAAAAATAAGACAATACTACTATATTATAGAAAAGCATTATAAAAATATAGAATATTATGAATTATGTTCTGTAATACGTTTTAATGTTTATTATATATATATATATATATATATATATATATATATATATATATTCATTGGCGTAATAAATTCAAAAACTTAAATGGTTTTAATGTACTCATTAAAGTTTTCGTATCTGCATCTGGCTTGTACCTCAAATTTTAACTCTCAACACAAAACAAAATGTTGAACAATCTACATCTCAGAACTCGGAAAACTCGTAAGTCGAGACACTCGTAATTCAAGTTATTGATAAATTTCTTCTATAAATTCATTGGTTCTATTAGTTCACTTTCTGCTTTTATTTTTATATACCACTTTTTTTCTTTTTTTTCAATGTTTCTTCTTTATTCATCTGTATCTATTATTATACACTCTCTTGAAAGAACTTCCCGCCCACACGAATCTCACGCATGCGCAAAGGCTAAAACACGCGCCGCTACACACAGATAATTCTTCGGACATGCAGCAACCAGCTCAGCCTCATTTTGAATGCAGCGTTCTCCACTGATCCGCACGGAATCCACGATGTGTACATTTATTTCCTATCAACAACTGTCCATCATCAAACTCTTTCTCTATTTATTCAAAATCAATTCACCAAGAAAAATCACATTATAGAAAGATCCATTCAACAAGCAGTAAAATAATTGTATGAAATATTGCATTTCAAAGACGAGAACTCTAGAAGCGCCTATTCACTCAAAAGAAAATTCATATTTATGCGATAAAAGATATTTAAATTACTTTAAACTTGATGATTCCTACGAACAGATACAATGGACTTACAATGTATTGAACTCTATTTGGTACAGAATTAAACTTTACGATTTCTATGATTTTTTTTTTTTTTTAGATGAGGCTTGATAATTTGTATAATTTAGACTATTTTCCTCAATTTTATTATCTACACAACGTTTTTACCGATGTGCCCTACGGCTCTTTCAGCTATTTTTTATCAGACTCGGGAACCTGCTCCAACTCAGGGACCCCTTCACAAACCTGGAACCCTTCTCTTCGAACGCTTGAACGTTCTTGTCGAACTCCACAACGTTCATGTAGTAATCAGGAGTCTTCACAGAACTATAAAATCTAACCCTTTATTCAATGCACGGGTGTAGACTGTTCTTATTCCATTAACCATAATTGGGTACACGTGTTAACTTGTGTTAATTATTTTATGTTACTGTTGATCTTGACCAGGATTGAACCTGCACTATTGGGATAACTGTCACTTAGGACTGTATTAACTCAACGCCTACAAGGTGTGTCAAAATGTAACGACATTTTTGGAACTTTTTGATACACCTTTATTCTGAAAAAAAGTTTTGTACTTTTTGACACACCATGTAATCTGAAAAAATTAACGTTCCATTCATTGTCCATTTCTATCTTAGTAAAGTTTCAAATTCGGCACTTTTATGACACACCTTGAATATCCACTACGCTATATTTCCAATTGAATAGAAATAAAGGCTAATTAAGTGTGGTGGAGAGTCATTTTATTACTAAGGTGAGTCAAAAGTTTAGCAATATTTTGGTAACTTGAGTTACAATTCAGCAGTTTCGGCCACTTTTGGCAAGGTGATAAAGATTACAAACCACACAGAAGAATATGTATCTAAATGATAGCGCATTCCAAAATGCAGAGAGTTTAGACCAGATTGTTGGCATATTAGTTTAGTTTTGTTTTGTTTTACGGCATATCAACCTCAGTGGGTTATTTAATGCCGATAAAGTTTTGAAATAAATCAATTCTTAATGAATAATACAATTTTGTTTATCAACTGATGTTTTTCTATTTAACCCATAGATGGGACCCTAACAGGTACTACCACTCCGGATCAGAGTGGACCAGAGAGCAATGGTTATGAAGGGGTGCTCCACATTCCCCAAACCTCCAGAACTGGAACCTCACCATCAGATAGAGTTTAACGTCATTCCCAGGACATGTAGACCCTCAGTCACCGCCTTCTAGCACCCATATGATAAAAGGGGTTGGGGCTTGCCATAAGGGCAATAGGGTTGGGAAAAACATATACATGCTAGGGCTTGACGTGACCAGCCGATAGATCGGAGGGGGTCTCTCCGACCGCCCGTCTAGCCCAAGATAGGGCCAAAGTGGAGTATTGCTCATCCACCTGAGTTCTATCCTTAAGCATCAAGGGTCGCCACCCACGGCCAACAGGTGGCCCCATTGGGGGAGTCTTACCCCTCTGCAGAGGAGCAGTCGGTGCATTCTAATGCCCCACCGACAGGGCGGTTGACATATTAGAATGTTTATATTTAGGCCCAATCGTAACGCTATTTTTCAGACTTTATTTCTTGAATCGAACTAAATATTGTATGTCGAGTCTCACAGGAAATTAATAAAATATTTTCTTGAAATATATGTTGGCGTCTCACTCTGCGTGCAAAAGCCACTGGTGTATTTTGGTTCGCTTATTAAATTAATATTTAATATATAGCTGGTGACACTCTCGATAATAATTTAGTTGGATTAATTTTTTTAAAGATTTTAAAATTAGTTTGAAATACGCACGTGAATTAAATTCTACTTAATATATATTTAACAGTTCTCTAGATTTTCTCCTCAGACTGAATAATGATTTTTCCTGGTCTCATATGAAGTGATTTATGATTACATTTTCATTAAAATGGATACTACAATGCCGTATAATAGTCGAACTAGTCTCACAGGTTTTTTTATTGATTTACCCAACCCATCTGTTCCGTGCAGGATGTGACACAATTTGAATTATCTAGTGGAACACACACACACACACACACACTTTCAGGCAAAGAAAGTGTGAAGTAGAGTTTTCAAGTTAAAGGAAAATTATCGTTTGTTATATCATAACTCGATCCTAATGTGCACGGAGTGCTAATCCTGAAATTTGGATCCTTAATTATCGATATATTGGTCGCTCACGAACTGATTACCACCTTTCCAATGTCACCAACTTTCTCCTGTGACCGTTTCTCGCAACTACCGCGAGAGTTCTTTCTTTGACACTTTGTTCTCGCTAACACGACCGGGCACCAGGTTTACTTGTTGGTTGGTTGGTTTTTACGGCATATCAACCCATTGGGGTACATTATGCCGAAGACACTTATATTTTATTTATTCTTAATGGGTACTCAATTTTTTCAAACACATTTTTACACTTTTATAACTAATTGTTTTCTTTTTATCCCAGTAACAAGTACTCCCACTCCGTGTCAATGTGGACCGGAAAATAGTGGGGAAGAGGTACTCTATATTCATCAGAGCTCCAGTATTGGAACTTATCCACTAGGTAGTGTTCAACGTCATACTCAGGGCATTTAGACACTTGTCCACCGACTTCTAGTGCATATATGATAAAAAAGAGTTAGGACTAGCCATAAAGGCAATAGAGTTGGGACAATCATATAGGTACTAGGGTTTGATGTGACCTAGATCAACTGGCGGTCGTAGGCGACTACAACAGAAACAAGTGCCAAGTTCTCTCATGATAGGCGGTGATCACTATTTTATAAATGTGTCGCAATGGAGGCACGTTGTTTAATGGTTAGAGTCGTAGGAAATAGACTCGTCGACCCGAGTTTAATTTCTGGACAAAGATGTTCAAATTTCACATAGCGCTAATACACTTGGGAAACGTATGTATCCAGTACTCCCTTGAGCTATGGGTGAATAGCAGGAGAGACTAGGCTCTTTAACCATGGTTAGGTTACCAATCTAGAAGAAGGAAAACTCTTAAACTCTGCTTAAAAATTGAACCCTGCTCGTGCGGAGCTGTTGGTAAATATATATAAATGAGTCGCAAAGAAAAGAGAAGTAATGAGACAACTAAATATAGTTTGCAAAACTTAAATAAGATTAATTTATGTATGGTCAGTGCCCTCGCTTATTTAATAGTAAAGTGACTCTAGAGTGACATAATGAAATTTACAGGCAATGGCGCGCACGGTTAATTGTGATAAACATCAGTCTACATCAGACGTCATGCACGTGCACTTAGTAACCTTAGCTGAGCATGACAGAATTAACACAATTGTAGCATCTGACGGGTGTGTAACGCACCAATAATTCCCTGCAAAAATAGAAGAAAAAAAACAGAACATTAAACAATAAAAACAATAGCAGACGTATTGGCGGCTTAAGTAATAAAGTATTATAAATATATATATTTACCAACCCCTCCGCGCGAACAGGATGTGATACAAGGTCATGGGGAGGAAATATTAACATTTAAGTCTTAACCTGACTAGAAAATAATTCAGTTTTTTTCCTAGATTGCTTGTTGTTTTCATGGGTAAAGAGATCAATCTTTTC
>CM042159.1:37272927-37285427 GCA_023376005.1 Doryteuthis pealeii | reverse complement strand
AAAACAAACAATTAGAAATCAATAATACCAAGTGCATATTTAATAAATTAAACTTTTAATATCAATATGCAAATTAGCTTTCCTGTTCACACTGTAACCGCTATTTTGTTGCATATATAAATACAATTGCATGTTATTAGAATGTAGATAAAGTCAAAAGTATTAATAAGGTATAGCAATTTTATCAATAACTGAGGTTGAAATAAAAATAAATTCATGGTGAATGTGACGTCAATAACTAAGGGAATTGTGACTTGAATAGTGATTTAGTTTCGGCTTCAGACAGACAAACACACAATCTCCATTATAATAAGATTATTATTATTAATATTATTAGTAGTAGTAGTATCACCCAAACGGTGATTCCCATTTTATGTATTTTCGGTAAACCGGCATTTGACGCATAATTTCACCATATGTTACTTCCACACCAGTAACTTTTGGAGATGACAGAAAGATATGCACTGCTGGACATAACACATGGGTAAAGGCGTAGGTGGGTAATAAACAAAGAAGGTAGAGATTTATTCTTGCTGCAGGATATTCAGGAATTAATCCGAGTAAAATTAGCGCTTCATGAACGATATATCAGTTGCAAACATAGTGCTACACTAAACCGACGAGAACTTCACCGAAAAATATCATGTCAAAAATACTTATGAATACACACACACACACACACACACACACACACACATACACACACACACACACAACACACACACACACACACAAACACATACAAACACATACACACACACACACACAGTTCAAATTCTAAACGAGGGTGTTTCCATTTCCCATCGCACTAATACCCTTGAGAAAGGTATGAATCCAGATATTCTCCCTCCGACTATGGGTAAATAGTAGGACAGATTGGACTCTGTAACCTTGGCTAGGTAACCAGTCTAGGAGGAGGAAAACTCTGAATTCAAGCCTATTAAACGCTGCTTAAGAAATTCACCATGTGCCGCATCCTACTCGTGCGGAGGGGTTGGTAAATATATATTAACTAACCAAAACGATGTTGACAACAAAGCCACCATTAAAATTAGTTCGAATAACTTATGCTAACAGTAACTTTATTATAAATCATAGACTGGGACATACAGATGTTTACGAAATATAGTCCTATGCCAATTGTATTATTCTGCTTACAAATCATTGTTTAAACTATTACAATACAAAAACAATACTGCACATGTGTAAGTTTTATATGTGTTTCTTTACGCATGCGTCAAAATAAGAGTACATGCTCTAAATAAAAGCCGAACATTTCACTGTGAATGAACTTAGCTGAAACCGGAAAGCCAACAACCGAAACTAAACGAAATGCAGTTCGGTGCTTTCTCCTCTTTTAAACAGAACGAACAAAGACAAATGTCAGGTGCTGAACTTAGCTAAACTCATACAACGAATCACAGACTTACTTTGAATCGATGTCGGTGTCCCCTAAATAAGCTTCGCCCAGGTCAACAACATATCCTCCCCTCTGTCATATACACCAGCGTTGTCCTCACAAAAAACCACGCTACAAAGGTATTTGGCTTATACAGGTTAAGAAGCAATAATATATTCATGTACAACAGTCGGACAAATAACGACCTACATAGTATTATGTAGGCCGTTATCCGTAGGGCCGTATTTGGTGTCTTTCCTCTCAGTAACAAATTGTTTTCGTTTTGTGAGTGTTGCGGCCATTTAAAAGACACAGGGGTGTTTATTGTATAGCTCTGCTACTTCAACAGGAGTACTGGCTGGGAAGAGTGACCTGTGGGACATTATTCATGGAGTTCGTGAATTAATCCAAAATGTACAAACGTCGATTTTGTTGTGAATATAACCGAAGTAAATGAATTACATTGAGACCTGAGTAAACTTGCTGTCACTCGGTCGTCACTGAATAAACGTTGTGCAAAACACCTATTCAGTGAAAATAATGATTGTCAAAAATCTGGGGAAAAACAGTGGTAAACTTGAGGGGCAGTGGAAGAATAGAGCCTGTCCGAACCACAGTACTGTGTTCGAGATACGACTGACTAATCAGCGCAGGGCAGTGTCGTCAGTTATGTTATTAACTGGTTTCATATGGGAGTTTCGGTCTTCCAACATAATACCCCCTCCGCCAGTGAGACCCCGTTAGAGTTGATCAAACTCTAACTCGCTGCCTTTTTGTTCAACGCCAACAGAAAAATGGTTTTAAATAGAGTATGCCAACGCAGTCCTCGGCATCTTTACATATGGTTGGCTAATTCTACAGCCAATCATCGTTCAGAGAATTTTTTTTATATCAGGATCACGTGGCTCGGACTTGTTTTTTTTAAATAATACATTGGCATAGCTGCGATGGTACTCTTGGCGTAAAGTTTAATGAAGAAGTTAAAAAAAACGAAAAAAACATTGCATGGATATCGGCGACAGAGAGGAATGTAAGTAATAACAATTAAGAAGCCTTGTTTTCAAATAATGACTTTTTTCCTTTTTTTTCTTTTTTCACCAAAATAGTAATATACACTATTCCATATTCAATTAGCCAAGACACCAATAAAATTTGCCCTTATGGCAAGCCCCAACCCCTTTTTATCATATGGGTGCTAGAAGGCGGTGGCTGTGGGTCTACATGTCCTGGGAATGACGTTAAACTCTATCTGATGGTGAGGTTCCAGTTCTGGAGGTTTGGGGAATGTGGAGAACCCCTTCATCACCATTGCTCCCTGGTCCACTCAGACCCGGAGTGGTAGTACCTGTTAGGTTCCCATCTATTGGTTAAATAGAAAAATGTATTTATACAAAAATTGTATTATCCATAAAGAATTGATTTATTTCAAAACTTTATCGGCATTAAATGACCCACTGAGGTTGATATGCCGTAAAACAAAACAAACAAACCAATAAAATTTCACAAATTAAAACTGCCATGATTTGCATTATTTGGATTTTTCGGACTATTCTCCTCATCTTTACCTGAGGAGACGTAATATCGGACAGACGATGCTGCAGTTCAACACTTTAGCCATTATGACACGGGTACTCTCAGGAGAGAGTAAGAGGTGCTGTAGTTCCAGCGTCGATAGACGATCCGGCACTGATAGGTCGACAGTAGAGGGAGCTGCAGTTTTAGAGTCTCTATCGATGAGCTTTCACTGATCGGGAGAAAAAAGTGCCTGTAGGCGATCCACCAATTTCTAATTGACTTATCTGTTGATGCAGAAGAATACAGCGACTGCACCTCTGTAGATGGGTAGAATCTCCCCCCCCCCCGAAAATGGGGCCCATCTTTGGATGTGGGTGGAACACGTGATGTTTAACGACAGAATCTTGGTGGTGGAATAGTCCATGACATGCAACACTCCTCTTTGACTATTACTTGGATAGACAGGTGGTTGGAGAGGCACTGCGATCAATCAGCTGGTTATGTCAAGGCCTAGCACGTATATGATTTTCCCAATCCTATTGCCCTATAGCATCTCCCAACTCTTTCTATAATGTATGTGCTAGAAAGAGGTGGCTGAGGGTCTAAGTGTTCTCGGTATAACGTTAAACTGCAATTTATGAAGTTCCAATTCTGGACCTCTGGAAAGTGCGGAGTACAACTTCATTACTCCCAGCTCCAATTTGACCCGGATGTGTAATACCTGTTAGAATCCCACATATAGTTTAAATAGATAGAAACAAATTAAAATATGTGTTCAAAAAACTTGAGTTAAAAAAATCCAATACCCATCTTAGGAATCACAAGTTTTCCGGTTTGATACCGGCCCTCGCCAACTCAGGGTATGAATAGCACAGACAGGATCTGATGGTAGGTTTGGTGCTACACCTTAGACGCTAAAATATTCTCCTTGGTCTAGCGCTAGAGAAAAGGGATAGATTTCCTGGCTGGCTGTCTGATACCGACATTAGGCCGCCCCGCCGACTTTACTTTTTTTTTTTTTATGAATTGAACAAAACGTCTTGGGCATAAAATAAGCCAACAAGGGTTGACATGCCGTAAATTTTCAACAGATAAACCAAATCAACATTGTCACGTGACAGTCTGTAAATACGGCTCGTATCAAATCAAGCCATTGTGCCGAAAATCTCCCCCCGGTGAAGCGGGTAATTCAATCTCATTGTTCTGCTGAGTAAATAAACTTTGGTAATATGCTTCATGTTTCCCGTGGGCGCCGTGTGGCTATCTCCGATCATCTTTATCCCGTCCTCACTGGATGTCTAGCAGCAATTTCGACACTATTATTAGGACTCGTAATGTCTATAAAAAACGTCGATGTATATCTTAATACGTTTTGCTGGGCTGGTCGCTTATTTCTTCTAGTCGGGGTTCGGGTTGGTTGAGGAGGGAGGGTGCCAGACCCAAACCTCGTCGATCGACACGACCATGGTCTTGATCTCGGTTCCGGCTCCAATCCTGCCCCTTTACCCGGAAGACCGGTTGCTTTCTCCCTCCACACTCCAACACAACCTCATGGCATTACTGACACTTTACAAAAATAGACAAGCTCAGATAGAGACCGGTTCTTGCCAAAATATAAATTTTATAAATAGAAACATATTTATTTATTTATTTTATACTATTAATTCTGTTTTTTTCATATCTCAGTATGTTTTTGGGTATATGTTTAAAATTATGTACACTTTCGTGCGGGTACCCCCATATATATTTCACCCCTATGCATGCATATATATATATATATATATATATATATATATATTAGTAACTGGATTCCATCGATCAGATATACATTTTTTCTCGGAAATTTTGGCCTCCTTCAGTGTGATTTCCACTAATCTTAAGATGATATAGTCCATATTTTTGAAGTTACCCGTCCCTAGTTTCTGTAAGAGGCAGAAAAATGCCGAAATAGATTTATATCTGATCAGTTATCCATTTAACCGTTTATTCATTATACTGCGTATATGTAAAAAATAAATACGCAAATCTTTATATGTACGTTTGAGTTCTCATATATATGTGTGTGTGTGTGTGTTTGATCAATGAATATTCGTATGAAATCATAACGCATGCTGATTTTGCACACCCCACCCCTGCAACACATTCAAATTCACATTAGATAAAAAAAAACTAAACCATGTTTATATCATTCTGGTATCAAACGATGTTAATTCCTTTTTCAAATATCTGTTTATCATTACTTTAGCAAATACGAAAATGAATGAGTAACATAAGTAGCGTCTTCAAATAGAATTCCCAATGAGAAAATGTGACCAGTGGAGATTTTATTCATGGGCAGATAACTGTGGCTAATTTGGACGGAAGGATTTCCATTTGAACGGGTTTTTTATGTATGTTATATGAAAGGATCATGGGTAGAAATGGGATTACATTTTTGACCAGAAGTGTTTTTTACCTCATTTTCTCTGACATTCCTGTCTTTGTATATTCATATTATATATACACATGCATACTGATCGCACCTGCGTACACTTATCTATAAATAAGTGTATGTGTATATATATATATATATATATATATATATATATATAATTCAATCATGTGTACAATTTATAGATAAGTGTACGTAGGTGCGATCAGTATGTGTGTCTGTATATATATATATATATATATATATATATATATTTATATATATGTATATGTGTGTATTTGTGTGTCTGTCTACTTATATCAGTATGAACATGTGCTAATTATATATACATATATATATATAATCTGTGAGTGTGTGTGCTTATATCAGTATGTACGTGTGCTTATCACATATATATATATATATATATATATATATATGTGTGTGTGTGTGGTTATATCAGTATGTACGTGTGTTTATAATATATGCATATATATATATGTGTGTGGTGTATATGTGTGTGTGTGTGTGCTTATATCAGTATGTACGTGTGCTTATCATATATACGAGTATGCGTGTTTATATATGTATATGTGTGCGTGTGCTTATATCAGTATGTACGTCTGTATATCATACTTGTGTATATATATATATATATATATATGTGTGTGTGTGTGTGTGTGTGTGTGTACATGTGTATGTTTATCTGTTTTAAATATTTATATGCATATATATATATATATATGCGTCTGAGTGTGTATGTGTGAGTTAATATTGTTTGCTATATTTATAAGAAAAGAGAGCTTAATAATGTTAGAGCGTTTACACCTAACTCAGTGTAGCCAAGACATCTATTCGAACATAAAGTACACGCTGGTTTGAAAATCGCATAGGCGAGTTAGCAATCGCCATTGACTTTGTGCGTATATATATATATATATATATATATATATATAGAGAGAGAGAGAGAGAGTTTGTGCTTTATCTATCAATATCAAAGGAACCCAATGTGGTGTTTCCCGGGAGACAAATTATGTACTAAATCGCTTTTGTTAAACAAAATTATTTTTTCTATTTATTTTTGGCACGAGCGAGTCTTGCTTTAATAATTTTTCCCAAAAGGTCACATTTCCACTGCCTAGTGCTCATAATTCTAAAGTCAATTCAGGGATAAAGATGTGTACCTCTGTGTGCGTGTGCACTTGTGTTCGTACCCACCCCTATTTTTTTTCTGTCGGTGTTAGTGTCTTTTTTCTGTCAGTAACTATGTGTTTATGTGCAGACTAGAATGAACAGTTTGAAAGACTTTATCAGATGCTGATATATTCAACTCACAATTGTTTGGCAATTAACTCTTTCGTGATGAAAATAAGTAGACATAGACTCAAAAACACATACACAAAACACACACACACGCAAACAACACACACACTTACCCAAGCGCAGAGAGAGAGAGAGAGAGACACACACATACACAGAGACACACACATATATATATGATTTAGTATTGGAGTATTGAAAAGTGGTCAATTACGGGTGTAAGAGCTGTATTCTTATCATATAATGCTTTACATTTAAGGTGTCATTTTTATCATTGGTTTCAAAGCACGATGTTAGCCACTTATCAAGATAACACGCCTGTAAACGAATATATAACTAACATCAATTCATATATATATATATATATGAAGTTGAAGAATTGAAGTGAATCCGACAATATGTTAAAAAGATAAAAGTAAAAAAAATGTTGAATAAGACCATTTTTTCCATTCAACATGTTCTTTCCTTTATCTTTTCACACACACACACACATATATATATATATATATATATATATATATATATATATATACAAAAGTGTCAAACAGTATCGAGACATTTTGTGCTTTTTGACACACCTCGTATTCTATCTGGCTGTCTATCACATCTATAATAACGTTTCATTCATTTTTTTATTTTTATCTTGGTAAATACAGCTTCAAACTCGACACTTTTAAGATATAGCTTGTATTCTGAAAAAAAAAATAACGCTCCATTCATCGTTGATTTCTATTTTGGTAAATACAGCTTCAATCTCGACACTTTATGATACACCGTGTATATATATATATATATATATATATTATATATATATATATATATATAATATTGAGTGTAGAGAAAAAGATAAATTGAAAATTGATTTGCAACATTGTTAATTTATATGGCAACACATTGTGATGATTATTGGAGTATTTATCAAAACGTCAAGATACTCAGCCTCCCAATTTCCCCTTCCCCCTATTCGATAAACTAAAATCGATGTCTTATTATTCCCGGAACTGATTGCATATTGACCCTTGAACTGTTCAGCTTACTCTATCGCTTAGTTAGAATTATAAAATCTTATATCCTCGTTTCCATTGAAGTGAGTAGACTTACAGTAATGAATTTTCGTAAGGTGGGGCACAAATCTGCGGCTCTTTGGGCTTTGCTTAGCCATGAAGCTTCCCGGTTGGTCGAACAAGGCATGTCGGACACTGCTGGAGAAGCGAAGACGAACTCATAAGTGACGTGCTACAGGACGCACCTACACATGGACACATTAGAGTAGATCGATTCGCAAAAAACATAAATCAGCACTGTGCCGATTCTGGATGTCGCACAGAGGACCTACTAGAGGCAATGACCGACAGAGAACTTGGCAGGGAGAGTTATAGAGAGAGAGAGAGAGAGAGAGAGAGAGAGAGAGAGAGAGAGAGAGAGTTAATAACATATAGCCTGCAACGGAATCAAGCAGGAGGGTTTATAATAGATATCTTCAATTTTTTAAATCTTTATTTTCCTATGCTTTTAAAGTTCCAGTACATTTACATACACACGCGCACACATACACACGCGCACACACACACACGCACACACACGCACGCACACACACACATATATATATATATATATTCCAAAGATTTCTCATAAGTATATATAAAAAATAGTCCAAATGAATTCAGCCATAATATGTTTTCCACTAAACAAACGGACTTGTCATGTTTAACTGTACATTTTTCAGAAAATTAGTTTTCTTTTTTTCTTTCTCCTGACGATGACCTAATATCAAAACTAGTTGAGAACAACGAAAAAATGATAATATATAAAAATATTTGTCTCGTCACTTTTTGTTCATATATATATATATATAATATATATACATATATATATATTCATATGATAGATTGATCAATAACTGTGAGCTTGTATCCCCGCGCGTATACTTATACATATACACATCTATATATAAATATACTTATATATGTGTGTGTGTACGTATGTGTATAGTTGCCTGTATGTATGAGAGAGACTGTATGTAATAGCGGCTGTGCATAAATAGGATTGCTTTAGGAATCCTGTAGATACTTGTACATATCATTTATATTTTCACAGACATCTTAATCTCAAAAGTGAAAGCAGAGAGACAGAGACGGACTTTCTCTCGTGCACTGATGAATGAAATGCAATGTCAATTGACAGATAAGTTGACAGTTCCATACATAAAAACTGACTGCTATAGAACGATATGTAGATGAGACTATATTTTAATATATTTAGCAATTTCTATGGCCTATATTACGTGTCAACCCAGATACATCCGCTTATTTCCCGCCTGCCGTCTACATACCGCCATAAATCACGACGGGTTGCAGAAAATCAGAGCCATTCATAATGTGTACGTCTCGAGGTGATTTGGCCCAATTTCTCAAAATGTAGCAACAGCAACAACGCCCCTTGATTGGAAATAATGTAAACAACTCTTGGACCGTGCTCTGGTAATTGCTGCTCGTGATTTAGCACTTGAGGATTGTATTCTATGAAATGTGGTTGAAAATAGGGGAAATAGCGGATAAAACAACACAGCAACTAAATTCAAATGATATTTCGCCTCGGTATTTTACGTAACTTGTGGTAAATATATAGATAGATTGGCATGAACTGAGATAGATAGCTAGCTAGATAGATAGCCATCAGCTGAGAGAGATATATTGATAGACAGATCGATAGATAGCCATCAGATGAGTTAAATAGACACATGCAGAGACATCAGTTGAAATAGATACACGTCAGTTAAGATAGGGTCAGAGGGGTAAAGAGAGATCTAAATCGTGTGATAGATATAACACACACACACACACAAATACACACACACACACACATATATATTATATATATATATATATATATAATATATATATATAAAAGCAATTGGTAATTTGCTTGAAACATTAAGTATGTTATAATATATTAATATTTTGAAGGCCAGTACAATGCGTATGAAAAATAAAAACAAAAAGATGTTATTTTTGTCTTATCGATTTCGAAGCATGAGCTTCATCATCAGAGTTTATTTTCAAAAAAAAAAAAAAAAAAAGAAATAATTTATAAAAAAGGAATGATGATGATGATTTCTTATAAATTATTTATTTTTCTGAAAATAAAGAAATAATTTATAAGAAATCATCATCATCATCAGCATTCCTTTTTTTATAATTTTTTTTTTTTTTTTTTTCTGAAAATAAACTGATGATGAAGCTCATGCTTCGAAATCGATAAGACAAAAATAACATCTTTTTGTTTTTATTTTTCATACGCATTGTACTGGCCTTCAAAATATTAATATATTATATATGGAAATACGATGAGGAAATTAATCCGACAATATGTGAAGAAAATATTTTCAAAAATATAACAAACACAGGATGTTATGATCAGAAGAGACAATTTTATGTGTCTATACTTAAGTATTTCGGTATTAAAACATCAACAGGACACGAACATTTCTTTAACAGTGTCATGATGGTTTAATACCGAAATACTCAAGTATAGACAGATAAAATTGTTTTCTCTGGTCATAACATCCTGTGTTTGTTATATTTTTTAAAAATATTTTCTTTTCACACACACACGCACACACACACGCGCACACACACACGTATATATATATATATATATATATATATATATATATATATATATATATATATATATTGTGTAATTAATACTCAAATCAAACCTGTGTAGTTTCACGTTATGCACGCTCTTCTGATCGTAAAGCATTACTGGCTAAAGTAATTATAAGCCTTCAAAACAGTCTAAAAGCTGAAATCTAAACTGATAAACCACCCCCATAAATTATCTTAAAGTCACAAATATAAATAGCCGCAAATAACCATTCGGAACAACAAACAAGGAGCACTCCTCTCATCTGTATAACTCATCTTCAAACACTCCACAAATAAATGTCTCGTCAATACCAAAGACGTCGAGGCAGAAGCAATTATATATGTCCCACACCAAAAAAGGGTTGTTCTTTTATCATAATCCCTAAGTAGAGCATATCTCGAGAAGGTCCAACCAGGAGTGGCAAATGATCTTAGGATTGGTGAAGGCCAAAAACTGTCAGTAACAAACCAGCGTTAATTTATGTAAAAACGAATATATATATATATATATATATATATATATATATATATATATATATATATAATTTAAGATACCAAGCGTGTTGGTAAATCCTTGCGGTGAGAAAAAAAACCAGTAAATAGTTTGATTGTAAAAATATACTACCAAACATCAACCAGGGAGAAAAAAATTTTTGAAAAAAAGAAAATACCAAGATAGTCGTACCAACAAAAAATAATCTATTGGTACAGTATTTGGCCAAAAGAAAAAACAATTTATATATATATATATATATATATATATATATATATATATATATATATATATATATATATATTCATATAACCGCTAGGAGAAAGCTAATAAGTAAAAAGTGCTCGATACCTAAGTAGAGCCAATAATAAAGATAAATTTAATGAGTCAGACGAACCTTCTATTAGTTTCGCATAAAAGCTCTTCATGGCTAAAATCTTATATGTATGTATATATATATATATATATATGTATATGTTCTCACGATTATAAAAAATGCATAAGTGTACTGGATTTCTTGAAACATGAGAGGATAATGCAATTAATAATTCGAAAGGATTTAGACCTTTTGTGTATTATTAATTTCACCACCCTCTCATGCTTCAAAAAATTCAGTACATCTATGTTTTTTTAATAAATTTGACATGTAAAGCATACACGAGATCCTTTACAATTTTATATATATATATATATATATATATATATATATATATATACGTACACTCTGTGCTATATATTGAACTCTTCTCATTAATAAATAACAAAGACTACAATAAAATATGCATACGTATACACACAGATTTATCTATGTATATACAGTGAAACGAAGAATCACACTGATTGTTCTATAAGTAATCAGTTTTAACTATATATATATATATATACAGTTGGTATTCATTCGAATCAATATTTTCAACTTCATTGTAATAAAACTTGTATTTCATAACTCATATGTTATTCTGTTCCACTGAATCGTTATATTTTATTTCCGTACAATGAAAATAAATTATTTTTTAAAGGTTTCAGCCGCAATTACAAGATTCAGTCAATATTAAGTTGTTGAAACAATTCACAATAAGAAATATAATAAAAATAAACCAGAACTGTCCGACTTAACCTTTGGAAATCACTGAAATCACAGAAGAAATAAAAATGTTTTATCGTTGGACAACTTGATGGTAATTTTCTCTGAAGCATTAAGAGTAACCAGATCGATATATAGCATTTTTTTTAGCTGGAGTCATAGCTGTTTTGTACTCAGACTGCATCTGTGTTTATAGCGCCAGTAGACATCTTCTTTAAAACCCCCACGCCCAAACCAATCTCATGGTTGCGACCGTCGGTCTTGGAAGCATACGCGTATCAAGTTCGAAGACCTTAAGAACTGTTCTTAGATGGCCTCTACTTTCTCTGCCATTAACAATTAATGAAAATCTCTTAGATCCAGGGAGATGGTATTTCGCTGTGACGAACCAAGCGGAACGTCCACTCAAATACACGACAAAGAATATAGCCAAAAGGAAAATAGAACTAGAATGAAAGATGCAGAGAAAAAAGAGTCAGAGAGAAACTGTGTGTGAGAGAGAGAGGGAGAGAGAGAGAGAGAGGGGGTAGGCGGTGGAATGATAGCCAGGTTGAATTTAAAAAGCTTATTTAAAAAGAATGACGAACAGAAAGTAAGACAAAAAAGTTAAGCAAACAATATTTAAGAAG
>CM042159.1:37265427-37267927 GCA_023376005.1 Doryteuthis pealeii | reverse complement strand
CTTGTGAAGACGTGTACTCTCGGGCTGGAAAATCGTCTCACGGCTCTCCAAGTATGAGATGACAGAGAGAACAAGTAGACAATAATAGCTTCTTAGAAATAACACGGCACATCTGACGTGATATTCATGAGGATTACCCCAGAAATGCACAAACCCAAATTTGTGACAGTATTTGTACTCACGGCGACAACGGTGAATTTTCTGAAGTCTAAGGGGTCGATTTTTCATCCAATCCAAACGGACCTTCAATAAATAGATCTCCTTTCTTATTTGATCATTTAACTACTTACTATTAGGCACTTGTATTGAGAATGAACCTCACTGAGCGTCTTAATGCTGTGACTTGTATATATATTTACCAACCCCTCTGCATGAGCAGGATGCAACACAAGGTCAATTTGTATGCGGAGTTTAAAATGTTTGAATTCTGAGTTTTACTTCTCCTGGACTAGTTGCCTGACTATGGTTAAAGGACTCAGCCTGCCCTACTATTTACTCATAGCTAGAGGATGAGTCGTTGGATGCATACCTTTCCCAATGGTGTTAATGTTATATGAAATGCTAACAGCCTCAGTCAGGATTTGAACTCAGGTCGACGAGTCCATTTCCTACGACTCTAACCATCAAAACACGCGCGTCCATAAATTGACTTGTATAAGTTTTAAAAGAATACATGGTTTTGATGTTTTGAATGCAGTTTATTGTAATACCCGTGAAACAGAGACACTCAGCTGCTGCTCAGGTTTGGCGGGTAGCCATGAGTGCAATAGGGTCGGGAAAACCATATAAATGCTAGGGCTTCATGTGACCAGCCGATTGGTAATCTGACTGCCCGTCCAGCCTAAATAAGGGACAAAGTGGAGAGTTGCATGTCATGGATAGTTCAGCCACGGTCATTATGGGAGTCTTACCCCTCCGCAGAAGTGTAATCGGCGTATTCTACAGCATCAACCGACAGCGCGTTGACGTATTTGTCTGTGAGTGCGCGTAATGTGTGTTTCCATTTTCTGAGGAATGGTTGCAGTATGTGGCATTCCAAGAGACATTAATCACCTTTCCGAGGATTGTGGCTTCAATATTCATTAGTTTGAAATATGCTATACGAGCCGTAAGATCTTTTTCCTCTGAGTGTCACTCTCACTCTCTTTCTCTCATATTTTCCCTCCAGCTTTTCCGCTTTCAAAGAGAAAAAAAGTTTTGTTCAGATTCTTGTCTTTTTCTTTCTAGGAAGTTATCTCTTATTTTCTCTCCGTCTTTTCACCATTCGCTTTATTTTTTGTTCTTTCATTTATTCTTTCACAATATTCCATCTTGCGTAACTACTTTTAAACTTAGAAAAAAATCAGCTCAAACTTTTCAAAGTAATTTTTCAAACGGTTGTCTTTGAAACAAAAATCAAAACAGAGTTTCTTTTTTTGTTTTTTTTAAAGAAGTTCATATCATTTTAGATGTACGGTGCGTTTCTTAAAAAAAAATGTTTGCATTTCATAATCTGATAGCCTGACCAATTTTCAATTAGAATGATCTCAAAATTTAACAGCATATGTAGAAAAAAATCGAAATTCTATGTTTCATGTTCTGATTTTTTTTTGTTTGTTTTTTTTTTTTTTTTTTTTTTTAATCTTGTCTTCCTGACGTTGACTTAAGGTCAAAACATATCTAAATATAAGTAATCATAAGAAATGTACTTAATGGTGATGTTTTGTTTATCCTGCTCTTTCTTATATATATATATATTATATATATATATATATATATATATAATATTCTTTTTTTTTTCTGAAATAACCTGAACATCGGAAAGGATATCATCTTTTTCTGAAAATACCCTGTACATCTCAAAGGATATCTCTTTTTTTTTCTGAAATACCCTGTACATCTCAAAGATATCTTTTTTTTTCTTAAATACCCTGTACATCTCAAATGGTACCAATGTTTTCGGAAATACCCTGAACATCTGAAATGATATCAATTTATCTAAAATCCCTTCTATTTCCGTTTCTTTTTTTATAATTAACTTTGTGTGTCTCCCACGATTTAATATTCTATGACTGGCTCCGGTAATTGTTGACAATTTCTATTCGGTTTCCGATTTGTCTTTCTTTTAGTTTTCTCCCTTTCTTTCTTTCTTTCTTTCTAGTATTCTTTTCTGGTTTCTCATTCTTTCTTTCTTTCTCCTTTTCATTCTAAGTTTGTTTTTCTTTCTTTCTTCTTAGGATTGTTTTTCTGATTATCCTTCTTTTTTCTTTTTTTTTTGTTCCTTTATTTCTGTAAAAAAAAAAATACATTCGGATTTATGGTTATTTCTTTCTTTCATGGATTGTTTTCAGATTGTCTTTTACCTTCTTTCTTTCTTTCTTTCCCAATTTTCTTTTCATCAATTCTTTCTGCCTGTCTGTCTTTATTTTTCTTTTTGAAGGATTATTTTCCGTTTTCTCATTCTTTCTTTTGTTCTTTCATTTCAAGTTTGCTTTTCTTTCTTTCTTCCTGTGATTGGTTT
>CM042159.1:37245427-37260427 GCA_023376005.1 Doryteuthis pealeii | reverse complement strand
TTGGTATTATATATCTATATATAGTTTGTTTTATTTTAATACATATTTAAAGTTTACATATCAAATTGTTTTATTTTTTAATCCTTTAATGAATTTAATGATTTTACTTACTTAGGGTAAAAAGTCGCTGACATTGAATTTTTACTCCCACCCCACAGGCAATATATTTCAAAAATTTATTTTTACATCGCCCGGAGGATGTTTTTTATTTTGCTAGCACGAATAATTTACATAAATATAAAAAAAAATCATATCTTCAACTAATTTACATAAATAAAAAAAAATCATATCTTCAACTAACTATTAATGCAAGTAATTTCTATAGTTTCATTGTTTCAGGATCTAAAACTAATAATAATAGAAACCCCGTGATTGAGTAGACTATCCAGTTCCAAATTTCTTGAAAGTTACCGACCAAAATATAATAAAGGGCTTTGAAAAATTTAGGGTGAAAGAAAACAAGTTAGAAGGAAATGGAAAAAAATATCCATCTAACCCCATGATTGAATAAAAGATCCAGTTCTAAATGTCTTGAAGGTTGCCAACCCCATCAAAATACACTTGAAGAAGGTCGGGGGATATATTGGTCGAACCGATGGGAATATAAAGACAAAAGCAAGATAAAGAAAAACTGTATTCTGAGACGTGAAAATGATCTATATAATGCCTACACATAACTTATAAGTATTTTCTTCCCGAGACACTGGAATGACCTATTTGGGAACGAAAATGACCATATTGCCAGTAAAGAAAGAGGAATTATGGTAAGAGAAACACATAGAATCGACGCGGTTTGTCTTTAGTAATAAAAGTCACGAAAACGACTTCTTTCAGGTGCAAGAAAAGTAAAAATGAATTATTTATCTTGTCCAATGTAACCTGATGTCTGTGGGGCTCTCCAAGCACATCCTGTAAAACCGCACTAAAACTAATAAAACACACTCCTTCATAAAGAATTATATTTCTATTGATTTCGGTGAATTGATTAATTATACAAGTGTGAGTGCCAAAGAAGTCTTCGACTGCGACTAAAGTGTTTTATTATCAATTTCTAGTAAAAAGAAAAAAAGAGGAGGAACAAGAAAAAGGAAACGATTTTTAAAAATTATTTTTCTTTGTTTCTTTACTTTTATTATTTTTATTTTTTTTTTGTTGTTGTTCTTTTTTCCTGTTCACTTTTCGGTTTGAGTGCTTCCTGTTTTTATTAATCTACTTTTTAATCTAGATTCGATTGTTAATTTTTCTACGTCTAGACGGAATTTCATCACTTTCGTGTCGGTTTTGTTAATAGGGTCTGCCGTCACATAGAGCACAAAGTTTCTCCTGCTTTTTATTAATCTTAAGCATCCATTAAATGCGTCATCAAACAAAAAAAGTACTTAAATTCTAATAAACCTATTGTCAATGTTGATAATTATAATTTTTTGTAAACATTACTCCTAAATTCACCACAACAAATACTAACCTTACTACTAATAGTGATACATCGGTTCTGCATCATCTCTGGTTAAAAACTGATTACCTAACTAACTCTATCACGTGACTCGCGAGATTCTCACCTCTGGGGTCAGTTGGGGTCATAACCGTCTCTGGTATTTTTCTATCCCCTGATCTGAAAAGCAATGGCTCCATAGAATTCTCGCTACATGGCTTGTCAAAAAACCACGCCGCCATACAATTATGCAACAATATTATTGATGCTACTACTAGAAGGCCTTTTTTTTCTTTTATAGTATCTAATGATGTTCGATGTACGTAGTCTATTCCTATTCTGAATATATATAGTGCTAAATTATCTCCTAGTAGAATTTCAGGGATACTATCAAAGAAATCTGAGTCGATATCAGGTGAGCGTACCATTGCTTTAGTTCCTTTGTAGAGCATCATTCTAGCGGCAACTGTTTCTTTAGGGGTGTGCATATGCTACATAGCTTACAGTAGGCAGCACCCAACATTGGCCTCCATGTGAACTCCGATAAATATGAGTTCATGTGTTCTTAAAATAAAGGAGGCATCTCCACCCTCGACAGTGAGCCTGTATAGCCAGATGAACAATTCACGTACCTAGATAGTAATATCTCATCCACAGAAAGCGATGTTAATGCACGCATAGGGAAGGCACTGTCTGTTAAAAAGATTATCAGTCATAAGGAAATCGGATCTTAATGCCAAGTTAAAGCGACAATTCTTCCAAGCCGTATTTGTATCAGTGCAACTGTATGGCTGCATCACTTGAATCTTAAAGAAGCGGCAAGAGAATAAGCTCCATGGGAGCTGCATAGAATGTTGCGCGCAATCCTGACAAATGGTGAAAACAATGCATGATAGGGACGGTTGGCGAGAGATTATGGAGACCCGTGCTACTAGCGTGGCAGGATGATGATTATGAGACGGGATTTTATCACTGTCGTGTTGAAATTCTTAACAGGGTCTGTCGATCATACAGAAATAAGTTAAAGCTACAAATCTTCCGAGCCGTAGCTGTGTCAGTGCTACTGTACGACTGCACTACTTGGGCCCTAACAAAGTGCCTGGAGAATAAGCCAGATGTGAGTTGCACAAGAATACTTCGTGAGGTCTTGAAAAAATCGTGGAAAAAAGCCCACAAGAAAGAAGATGCATGGCCACTTGCCACCTATCACACCAACCATCCGTGTGAGACAAACAAGATATGCTGGACACAGTTGGGAAGGTAAGGACAAAGACATACGTTAGGTTTGCTGTGGAAAACTGCTCATGGGCAATTCAGTCTGACCCATTCTGGATACTGGATACTGTGCAGAAGATATCTCAAGGGCGATAAATGATATGTATTTCAGTCAGTCAGTCTACTATTGGTTTGAACAATGTGATTGGCCAAGCATCACTGACCAGTGTCAAGACAACTGGTACTTATGGGAATTCAGAACATCCACTTCATGCATTTGGGTGATTCCATTCCCTGAGTCCTGATTGGCTACTTGGTTTGTATGATCCTCTGAGGCTCCTTAATTCTGACACTTTGCAGTGGTCTTTACAGCATACCAGAATCGTATTGGGTTACGACTGCTTGCTGTCTTGTCTTGCCAATTCGACGGTAATTGGACTTAGTATGATTATTCTACAATAGGAAAGGTTGGCGAGAGATTGTCCAAGATATCCGTGCCACTAGCATGACATGATGATGATTAGGAAATACAGAAACCTTTTATCAGTTGAATTAAAGTGCAATATAAATGCGCCGTGCAGACTTTTTGAACGAGGATATGATTTTAAAATCATGTGCAACAGAGTTTTAAAAATACTGAATATATTTACATAAAATGCAACAGTTCTAAGTAACTTGAGATATAGAAGAAATACTAAAATCTCTTAGTTTTCAATCCATTCAGTACGCGTTACATCGAATCTTGAATGGCCTCAAAACTAAATGAATGTAATGAAATATACAGGCATCGATTTTCATCTCTGATTTCGCCGCTTTCCCGCCTTAGATTTTATAGGACATTAATTTATATAATATCTACACATTCGATACATGTGTCTATATTTATTGTTTATAGACACAAGAATATGTCTCTCTCTCTCTCTCTCTCTCTCTCTCTCTCTCTCTCTCTCTCTCTCTCTCTCTCTCTTAAATATATTAATATACATATATATATATAAAGAAGCAAGGTCTATAATTAACATTCTCTGTTACGTATAGCACTTGCTTCAAAGATCTGCTTCAATCTTTTTCTGTGGATGTAAGCTAACATGGATGCATTATTGAAATCCATATATATATGTACTATATACTGTTTACAAATACGCGAGTATGTGTCTAAATACTATATATATATATATATATATATATATATATATATATACACTCATACACGTATATGTATACGTGGGTGTGTTTATACGTAAGGATTTTGTTGAATTTCCATTAAATATACATTATTCATATAGTTATATTTCTTATTAATATATTTATTTGATTTTCACACCATACAATACTGAATATTTTATTGATTTATCAATTTTTGACATAATGATTATAAACTCTTAATCACATACACATATATATATACATAGATTCGGAAATGTGTGAACGCATGAATCTATACATTCAATGTTTTTTTTGTTAGCATTGGTTTCAAAGTATTAGATGCGTTTCATCAGATACGTCACCTTGGAGATAACATCCAAATGAATAACCCTTTTTTATTTACACTTGCATTGTGATAGCCTTCAAAAAACCAACAAACAATATAAACACACACACACACACACACATATATATATGTGTGTGTATGTGTGTGTGTGTGTGTGTGTGCAGAGAAACATACGTAAATACATGTGCTTGTATGTGTATATTTTATTTCTCTTCATTATATCAGTCAGTAGAGAACCCAACTAGAAATAGCAAAAGTTTGGGTTTGATACCGGTCCCCGTAGCATAGATTGAAGAAGCTGATTTGTGCAATAAAGGAGGTAGGTGTGGTGATCCGTCTCAGCAGATAATATCCCTAATCTAGTACTAGCGAAAAGGATAGTCTCTCTCGCTGTCCTGCCGATATCAACAATAGGACACTGCACGTACTTTCGTACTTTACTTTTACTAACAGCTTATATATATATATATATATATATATATATATATATATATATATATTATATATATATATTTGTTGAAACAAATGTACTTACAAATGAAGGCCATAGAATGAATTATAAGTAATAATGTTTGTATTGCTATATTTCAGCGTAACCTTACATCTTCCCCTGGAAATAAAATAAAACAGCATATATATAATGTGCAGAGAAACGCATATGAATACATGTGTTTGTATGTGTATATTATATATATATATATATATATATATATATATATATATATGGTATTTGTGGAAAAGGTAACTTACGGGAAACAGGTCACAATGGTTAGTTGATGAAAGATTCACAATGATAAGACAGCGATATAACAAATATAAAGTGCTCTATACGTTAGTAGAGCAGATTTATTATCATAATGGTACACTGTAATAATCTACTCGAGTTTCACCATAAGGATCTTCAGGGTTAAACCCACTGGATTAATCAAGATATTGATTAATTGCAGTCGATTTCACGTGTGTATTTTCTCGCGATAAATATATGTATGTATATATACTGTGTGCGTGTAAATTGTATTTCTTTTAGGCTTTGCTTATGAATATATATATATATATATATATATATACGTACACACACATCATCCACATACAGTCCTATTTCAATGCATCACCTCTCATCTGTGTGGCTTTACTTCGCAATAGGTATATATGTAAGTGAATGGATGTGTATACGTGTGTATCTATCTCATCCTTATGTTATCCATTTATCAACGTATATTGATTATTTTCAACCATCTCTCGAAATGGTTTTTAGAATTTCTCGTCGCGTTGATAATTTCATATACAACCGGAGATAAGCCGCTCTTAAAATCTCAAGTTAAAAAACAAAAAAACAAAAAAACTGAAAAAAACAAAAAAAACAATCGAAGGCACCTGAATGATTCTTGAAAAATCGCGTAACTTCGGGCTCTTTTTTCTTTTTCTTTTTCTTCTCACTATGGATTACATCAAGCATTTTGAAAACATTCGAATATTCAGTGATATACACTGATCTGCTTTCTCGATTAAGTGCCATTTCGAAATTCGAAAACGGAATCGGGAACAAAGAAATGGCAAAGGTATGAAGAAATGAATCAACACAACAAAGGAAAGAATAAAAGAATAAAGATTTATAAATATTAAAAAAAAAAAAAAAAAAACGAGAATGCATAATGAAGTGAATATTGACCATTAAGTTACGTATGAAATTTGAAATAGATTTTAAGATTATTTTAAGATTATGTATGAAAAGAGAAATTTATGATAAAATAACTGATTAATAAGCTAGAACGATATACATAACGACAGTGGAGATATTGTTAAAACGAACAGTTGAGAAAATTAAAACGAAGACATTTAAACAAAATGGAATTAAACAAAATGGAATAAAACAAAAGAGGGACATTATATATATATATAAAGTAAAGAAATAACAAAAGACTTAGAGATTTAGCGTTTATAGTCTATTTCAGGGAGCTTAGACAAAGTGTCTAACTCTCCCGACTCATCAGATTCGCATCTGATGAGTCGGGAGAATTAGACACTTTGTCTAAGCTCCCTGAAATAGACTATAAACGCTAAATCTCTAAGTCTTTTGTTATTTCTTTACTTATATATTTGCTCTGCGACTCTAACATTAAGAGCACACATTGAGCTCTCAAACTGCGACATTTTTTTAAATAAAAATCATAAGGAAGATTTCTTCTCTAGACTTTTGGATATATATATATATATATATATTGTAGTATAGTAAGAAATTGAAAAAACATAGGTTTTAATAAAATGAGTGGTAAGTTTATTAGCCAGGGCTGCAGTGTTTCGATCTGTTAAGTAGATCTTCTTCAGGGCATTTGTTCATATAAGGAAAATATTTTTTTACGCAGAATGAGAAAAACGCGTTCTCGTTATTCTGCGATAAAAATGTATTTTACCTTAAATGAACAAATGTACTGAAGAAGATCTACTTAACAGATCGAAACACTGCAGCATCGGGTAATAAACTTACCACTAATTTTATTTAAACCTGTGTTTTTTCAAATTTCTTACTATACTACATACCGTCGGATTCACTCCCATCTTTTCACACACACACACACACCCACACAATCACATATATATATATATATATATATATATATATATTAGTATTTGTAATATAGTGTCCTATATGTAAGTAAAGCGTGCTCAATGTCATTGATAAAGCACCGTTTGGATAGGGAAGACATTAGTTCAGATAACTCCATTGTAATCGATTAGATTTTCATACACCACAGTTGAATGATCTGTTTATCTTTATTAAATTCTAAAATGACTTTATTAGTTCAGTTCAAAATTAAGATTGATAGAAAAAATTACACGATTAGATGTATTTAAAAATAATATAATATATTATAAATCATTATGATTTATTTTCCCAATGTGTAAATGAATTATTTGTTATATCTGCATCAATATAATCAATGTCATGCTCAAGTAATAGGCCCAAGGTGCTTTTTAAAATATTAAAATTTTTTCAATTGCGGCCTAGATGTCCGGTATCAAAACATTATACCCCTGAGGTCCCTTGGGAATCCATAAGATCATTTTGTTCGCTACCGCACTGTGCCGTGTACAATGATAGAAATTTCGGTACTGGGACCTAAGAGAATTTGGAAAACGTGGGACCAAGAGGGTTAATAAAGAAATATAAGGAGATACTCACACACACACACACACACACACACACACACACACATATTATATATATATATATATATATATATATAAAGAAATGGATACAATAGAAACCTACTCGAGTTGCACCATAAGGATCTTCAGGGTTAAATCCACTTAATTAATCGAGGTACCGATTAATTGCAGCCGATTACACGTGTAATAAATAATTTGCTCTACTTTGTATTGAGCACTTTGTGTTTGTTATATCGCTGACTTAACCCCTGGATTAACCTCCAACGATCGTACCCATATTCACCGGTAAGCCACCTTTTATCTTTATATATATATATATATATATATATATATATAATTATCTAATTACCGCTTTAACTTTCCGTTGCAGTGGCATTAGTAAATTAGCCAAAAGTGGTCAATATATTAAATAACTAAAGCAATAATAGTAATAATAATAGCACGATTAGTAGTAGTTAAAAATATGTATTTCAATCCAAATGATTCCATCAGGATCTTAACCTACACTTAACTAAGTCGATATAATTCCTTTGTTTAACTAAGAAATCACATCGACTTTTCCTCCACTACTATTACTACCATTATATATATATATATATATATATATATATATATATATATATATATATATATAATGAGCGTAGGTACTATCTACAATCCCATTAATAGTGACTTCGAACTTAGAGTGAGCATAAAAGATAGGCTTTATGTCGGTCTTGATTCACTTTAACAAACGTTGTCTTTTGTCATTTCAACTATGTGAAGGAAGTGTTCAACACTGGTTTTTATTGTGGAATCAGACCGGCTGCTATTAACCAACCCAATCTTCGGTACAGACATCAAATGGCTTCTTTTCATTGCCGAGCAAAATTTCATATGATACTTATTTAGGAAGGCGTCTCGCTTCCTCACTAAGTATCGAAGTCTTAAAGATCAATCACTCCTAATTGACATTAACAATGCTTCGCCAGTGTCCAAGTCGGTTCATCAACCCTTACGTGTATTGATTTTATATGAGGATTGGTGTGATTTTTAATGTTCTTCACGTATCCTTCTTTGTACATATATATATATATATATATATATATATATATAGTGGAAAGTCGAAGCTATAGCTCAAATTTATAGCATTCTATTAACAAAGTTAAATGCAAATAACACTATATATTGTTTTTGTTTATGTGCAAAAGCAAATCGAAGGATTGAATGGTAGAATGCATCTGAGAGAAGTGGGAAGAAAGTGATAGAGACTGGGTGATAGACAGAGGAATGGGAGTAGGGTCGGGGTGAAATGTTTATGAAACTAAGATTAATTCAAGTGTGTATGTTTTTATTTTATTTTTGGCAGTCGTTCCTTAATTTCACACACACACACACACACACACTCACACACACAATATATATATATATATATATATATATATATATGAAGAGAGGGGGAGAGTATAAGTTGTGTAGTTTGGAAAATGGAATCTGAACGTAGTGATATTTTTTCTTGTGTGTGTGATCTTTAAACGGGGGAAGAGTCCATTTAACCAACTTGATGTAATTCCTTAGTTAAGTATAGGGTAGGATCATGATGAAAACATTTGAATTGAAACCATGGCAGACCCTTAACTATTTTCATCTACTACATTTACTAATGTTATTATCATTATGAATGTTCTATCTTTTTTAATATATTGAGCACTATTGTTAAAGCCACCATAACGGAAAAGTTAAAAGGACACTTGGATACTACACCACACTGCCACGCACACACATACACACACACACACATACACACACACAACACACACATATATATATATATATATATATATATATATAATATATATACTAGCAAATATATGCACCCTCCGGGTGCAAGTATCTAAGTTTTAATGTAATAAAATATTGTATTAGAAAGGCTAATGAAACTAAATAAGAATGCAAATAAAATGATTTGAAACAGAGGTGGGTATAATCGAAAATTAGAACAACTGAAACTTACACTTCCATCACTCCCATCTTTCATTGTTATTTTTTCTAATCTAAGTATTTAGTTAAAAGAGGAAGTAAAGAATAGAATTACAGTTATTTTTTCTTGTTAATGGATTTTATTTAAGATTCATTGAAGAGATTTTTGCTTATATTCATTAAAATAAAACCAAACAGTTAGAAATCAATAATACTAAGCACATATTTAATAAAATCACATGTTTAATATCAATATGAAAATTAGCCTTCCCATTCACACTGCAAACCGCTATTTTTTGTATATATAAATACAATTGCATGTTATTTGTATGTAGATATGGACAACACTAATAAAAAGGTAAATAAATTTTATTAATAATTGAGGTTTAAATATAAATAAAATCATGGAGAATGTGATGTAAATAACTGTTAATTGTGACTCCATTAGTAATATAGTTTCGGTTACAGACAGAAAAACACACAATCTCCATTATAATAAGATATATATATATATATATATATATATATATATATATATATATAATTGGAGGATATCAAGTTTTACTTTGATAAGATTCAACCAAAATTGAGAACTCAAACGTACATATAAATATTTGTGTATATATTTTTACATATACGGAGTATTATAAATAAATGAATAAAGTTATATATCTTTTATACATACATACATATATATAGAGAGAGAGAAGAGAGATTGAAAGACAGGCAAATAAAGTAGGACAGATATATCAATAGTATTGCATAGTATATAATGAAAGAAAGATCAAAGGAAACGATATGATATATAAGAGGGTGCGCCCATTGGGGATTTTCTAATATGGATTCGCGCCTTTGTTATTTTCAATTTTTTTAGGGGATGTGCGTATTAATATTTCCCAAATAAATCATCATAATATTTTCATCAACTCATTTTATGTTTGACTGATTCGACTGAAGATATCTTTCATCTTTAATGAGTAAACTCCAGTATCATTAGCTTTTCGTCCAATTCGCTTTATTCGAAGTAAGCATCATTATCGTTAAATCTACATAAAGCCTTCATAATCAAGAGAACATTCTACATTACAACCGTCTACATCATCATGGCGCGCAATCAGCACGGATATCCATGATAATCTCTCGCCAAACTCCCCTATCATTCATTGTCCCACGGAAGTCTTCTACGTCCAGAATCCTCATAGAGTTGGTCAATGTAGGTCCTTGCTGGGCGGCCCAGGTGTTGGCTTCAACAAGGGACGTCGCTTATGAGTTCGCCCTTGCTCCTCCAGCAGTGTCCAGCATGCTTTGTCTGTCTCATTCGGATGGTTTGTGAGATAGGGGGCAGGTGGCCGTACAGCTTCTTCCTTGTGAGGTACTGTTTCAACGATTTGTTCAATACCACACATAGCATTCTTGTGCAGCTCCCATCTAGCTTATTCTCAAGGTGCCTCGTCAGAGTCCAAGTGGTGCAGCCATACAGCAGCACTGATACAACTACAGTCATGAAGAATTGTCGCTTTAAATTGTTAGTTAGAACGAATATCCATATGACTGATAATCTGATTATGGCCGACTATACCTTTCTAATGCTTGTCCACATAATCTTCGAGATTCATTACTATTTTTCTTTTCTGTGCATTCCCTTTTAAACAACACTGGTGTCATTGACAAGATGTTTCCTCAGGTCGTCTCTTCTCTTCTTAGTGTTATAGAACGATTTCTGTGGGGGTGAGATTTGAATTATTTCAAATATCTTTTTCAGGTTCTTTGGTATTGCTCCACGTGCTCCAAATATTAGCTGTATGACTGTCATTTCATATTCATCAATATTACTTTACTCCTTCAACACGTTTCGTAATTGGGTTACGAGTGACAACATGTCTCCTCAGCTTGCCACTTCTATTATTTACTCCTTTTGAGTTTTCACATCAGTGTTAGCTGATGGTCTTTCACTGGAGTCTGAGTGACAGCAAGTCTCCTCAGGTCTCCAGGACTCTTCTGAGTATTCTGGCAGATTGCAGCATTGCAGTGTTCTGAATGGTTTCAATCCTTCCTCTGATATCCAAACTTTCCAAACCCTTTTCTAATGCTTTTGGGACTGTTCCAAGTGCACCAACTACAATTGGTATAACTTTCACTTTCATATTCCATAACTTTTTCAGTTCTCTGGCAAGGTCCAGATATTTGTCAATTTTTTCATTTTCCTTTAACTTCACCCTGTGATCCGCTGGCACTGCAAAATCCACCAGTTGACAAGTTCTTTCTTTTTTTGTTAATCAACACTAGGTCTGGTCTTCTTGCTGGGATAAGGTGATCCGTTTTAATTTCAAAGTCCCAGAGAATTTTGTGCGTTTCGTTCTCAAGAACAGATTCTGGTTTATGCATATACCATTTTGTTGTGTGGTCAAAATTTAATTTCTTGCATAATTCCCAGTGGATCACCTTCCCAACCCAGTCGTGTCTAGTTTTGTATTCTCGTTGTGCTAGTTTGCTAGCCGATTCATAGGGGGAGTTTTGAATGATTTCAATGCTTCCCAAAAGTTTTAGTTCTTCTATCTTTTTCTTGTTTGCTATTAGTCGTATGACAGTTATTTCAGGTAAATTATTATTACTTTACTACTTGAGAGTTTTTCATACAAGCTTAAATTGGTAGTTTTACACTAGAGTCTGAGAGTAAATATCCCCATGCCTCCAGGACTTTCCTTAGTATTCTAGCCGATGTATAAAGTGGTAAGAATTAGTGATTTATGAAATGACGGAATTATCTTAATGTTTCTGAAAAAAGCTGTATTTACTGTGCCAATGTTGATATTACAGAGTATATAAAAATCATGTTTAGATATATAATATATACGGATATTATAATTAGGTATACAAATATATTATATACTGTATTTGATCACAATACATAATTGCAAGCAAAGCTCAATGTCGCTATATATATAGAGTATATGAAAATTGTATTTAGATATATGATATATACGAATGCTATTATGTATACAAATATATCATATATTATATTTGATCACAATATGTAATTGCAAGCAAGCCTCAATGTCACATATATATATATATATATATATATATATATAGATATATATAGAGAGAGAGAGTAGGGGGGAGAGAATGTATATAATTCTCAATTCTAGATTTGCTTTCAATGGAAATACACTTCACGCAAGATAGTCATCACACCCGGAAATAATTGGTAGTAAGTAACTTTAGCAGTTCATTACATTGCTGAAACCTTTCATCTTCACACGAGACCTTATACTGATATAGGTATACCAAACGAGGCTAATCTTACCATTATCTATATTCTCTCGAGAAAGAATGACACTTATAACCAGGCCAACTACATATTATCCTGAAAAATGCACGTTATCTTAAAATTATATTCATTCATGGCATGTAGTTTATACACACCACATAGGAAGGACATCCGGCGTCACCAATTCCAGGCCTAAGTAGCACAACTTAGATCCGTGCGTTAAAGTGGGATAGTGATGGAAGGTGTGGGGCTCCAACTTTGGCTCAATCAATATCCCTGGTCTAGCGCTTGTGAAAAGGGGATAGACTTGCTCGCTGTCCGGTTGATACTGTCTAGAAGTAAAACTCTGTATTCAAAAGCTGTATTCAGTTGATACTCAGCCGAAAAATAGTATAAAAAGTATAAATAGTAAAATATGATAATGCATCTTATTATAATGGAGATTCTGTGTTTTTTTCTGTAAGCAACACTATACTACTATTCAAGTCATAATTCCCTATATCAGCCAATCAGCGATTAATGCTAGACCAAGGAGATTGATTTGCGTCTGGGGTGGAGCGCCACACCTACCATCAGCTCCTTACTTTGCCGCACAGATCACTGTGCTACTCATACGCTGAGTTTTACATTATTAATACTGTTGACCATATCCACATATTAATCACATGCAATGTATTAATATATAGAACAAAATAACGGTTTACAGTGTGAACGGGAGGCTAATTTGCATATTTATATATAAAAAATTGATATTGTGCTTAGTATTATTGATTTCTAATTGTTTTCTTTTATCTTAATGAATATGGGTGAAAATCGCTGGGATAAATCTTAAAAGAAATCAATTAATAAGAAGAAATAACTGTAATTGTATTCTTTAACTAAATAGTTGAATTAGGAAACTTTAGCAATGAAAGACAGGAGTGATGAAAGTTAATTTCAGTTGTTCTATTTTTTATTATACCCCCATCTGTTTCAAATCTTTTTATTTGCATTCTTATTTAGTTTCATCAGCCTTTCTAATTTAATAGAATATTTGGTTATTTCCTTTAAGTCTAACATGATCAAAGGGGAACCACTCTTGACCGAATTATTTATTTATTGTTCTACTAGGAAAAAAGAAGACGGGGTTAGAGGTTAGGGTTTAGGTCTAGTTTAATGGGAAAATAAATAAATATTTTATCAGTCAAGAGTGGTTCCCCTTTGATCATGTTAGACTTATAGGAAATAACGAATATTTTATTACATTAAAATTTAAATACTTGCACCCGGAGGGTGCATATATTTGCTAGCTAAGGGATAATAGAAAATATGCCTAAAAGTATAAATAGTATGAACTGATACTGACAGTAGGCCACGCCACCAAATTTACTTTTATTTATCAAAAATAGTATAATAAAGAATAGTGTAAATAGCCATATAATAATAATAATAATTATAATAATAATAATACTATACATTAATTTATAATAATGATATACATTAATTTATAATAATAATAATAATACTATACATAATAATATTACATAATTTAATAATAATAATATACTATACATTAATTTATAATAATGATATACATTAATTATAATAATAATAATAATAATAATACTATACATTAATTTATAATAATATATAATACTATACATAATTTATAATAATATACATTAATTTAAAATAATAATAATAATATATACATTATTATAATGATATACATTAATTTATAATAATAATAATAATAATAATAATACTATACATTAATTTATAATAATGATATACATTAATTTAAAATAATAATAAAAATATACATTAATTTATAATAATATATACATTAATTATAATAATAATATACTATACATTAATTTATAATAATGATTAATAATAATAATAATAATAATAATATACATTAATTTATAATAATGATATACATTAATAATATATACATATAATGATAATAATGATAATAATAATATACATAATAATAATAATAATATACATTAATTATAATAATGATATACATTAATTTATAATAATAATATACATTAATTTATAATAATGATAATAATATACCTAAAAGTCTAGATAGTATAAAAATAGTTATTTACTAGTTGAATAACATATTAGTGTGACACAGAAAAAACAGAACCCAATTATTTATTTATTTTCCATTAAACTAACCCCCAACCCTAAACCTAACCCCTTTAGTTGAGTAATATAATATTACAGGGTGTCCCAGAAAAAACAGAACCCACAAATTTTGTAATAAAACTGTTAATTTTAATTTTTTTAAAGTTTAAGTCCAACAAGGGTTAGGGTTTAGGGTTAATTTAATGGGAAAATAAATAAATAACTTGGGTTCTGTTTTTCTGGGTCATTCTGTAATATGTTACTCAACTAGGAAATAACCATGAAAATTATTCCGCTGATACTGACAGTAAGCCACTCCACCAACGTTTTCTTTTATTTATC
>CM042159.1:37235427-37240427 GCA_023376005.1 Doryteuthis pealeii | reverse complement strand
ATATATATATATAATATATATATATATATTTACCAACCCCTCCGCACGTGCAGGATGTGACACAGGGTCAGTTTCTGAAACGGAGTTTAACAGGTTTGAATTCAGAGTTTTCCTTCTCCTAGACCGGTTGCCTAACCAAGGTTAAAGAGCATAGTCTGCCCTACTATTTGCCCATAGCTGGAGGGAGAGTAGGATTCATACCTTTCCCAAGGCTATTATCGCTAAGGGAAATGCAATTACCACGTCCAGGATTTGAACTCGGGACGAGGTGTTCGAAAACATTGGCTTTGATGGCAAACAGAATTAAAAAGGTCTAAAACATCAGAGCACCCCACGTGATGTAATGGTTAGCATGCTAGATTCACAAACCATTTTAGTGAGTTCGATTTTCACTTCTGGCCTTGTGTCGGTTCTAAGCTAAGTTCAGTAAATAACTATATCTTGGTTCTGTGATGAAATTCAGTTAGAGAACTGTAAAACGTTTAAAAATGATGGTGTATATATTTATTTATACTCGCAAACCATTGTTAGTGAGTTCGATTCTCATTGGGCACCCCATACTTCTGGCCTTGTACTGCATCTAAGCTTAGTAATAAAATATATCTTGGTTCTGTGCCGAAATTTAGTTAGAGAAATGTAAAACTTTTAAAAATGATGGTGTGCCTATTTATTCACACTCGCAAACCATTGTTAGTGAGTTCGATTCTCATTAGGCACCCCATACTTCTGGCCTTGTGCTACATCTGAGCTAAGCTTAGCAAATGACTAAAACATCGGAGACGAGTTGATATCCCGTTAAAATAATTAATCATTCAATAAATCATTCTAAAAAAACTAAAGAAATTGACCTTGTGTCACATCCTGCCCGTGGCGGACATGTTGGCTTAATTCGCATAAAACATGTCCGTTTTGTCGGATGGAGATTTTGGAAGTTTTATATTATCATCGATCCTTTAGGATCAAAAGGCGGCATGGGTAGTCATTAAAATTGGCCGTTATTAACATGGCGTCGAATTGACGATAACCGTTTTTTTATTAATATATTTTGATTTCTCTGTGGAATTGTATTAATCTCAGACTAAATCCAGAAATATATTGGCGCGAGATTTATAGCGGCAATTCATATAAAGTGATGTCGGTGTAGATTTTTATTTGTCGAATTTTATCTGGCAAAAAAAAATGGGAATGAGCTGCAATGAAGTGCCTAAAAGACAGAATGAGGGGGTAGAGGAAAATACGATGGAAAGGTTTGAAACGATTCGAAAGAAATAGACCGCTAGGAAAAAAGAGTAATTTCAAACCAAAATAGCAATAAATAAATAGACAACTCATACATTATATCAGTTTGAGTATACTTTTACATATATATGTGTGTGTGTGTGAATGTCGTTATGTGTGTGTCTGTGTGTGTGTGTGTGTGTGAATGTTTTATGTGTGTGTGTGTGTGAATGTTATGTGTGTGTGTGTGTGTGAATGTTATTATGTGTGTGTGTGTGTGTGAATGTTATTTGTGTGTATGTGTGTGTGAATGTTATTATGTGTGTGAATGTTGTGTGTGTGTGTGAATGTTATTATGTGTGTGGATGTGTGAATGTATTATGTGTGTGTGTGTGTGAATGTTTATGTGTGTGTGTGTGTGTGAATGGTTTATATAATGCGTGTGTGTGTGTGAATGTTATATAATGTGTGTGTGCAAATGTATATAAAATATGTATGTGTGAATGTATAGGTGTATGTCTATATATGTATATATATATATATATATATATATATATATATATATATATATATATATATATATATATAATTATGTATGTATATATATATATCCTGCAAAAAAGGAGTTATATACATGAGACATTATTTTACAATATGAAAATAGTAACACATCCCAACACTTTCTAGACACAATTGGGAGCTCGAAAATCAGACTAAGACTCGAGAAGTGAAGGGAAATTAAGGAAAATAGCACCCGCTTACAAGAAATTATCAAAACCCTGAAAACTTTGCCGATATGAAAAAAAACAGACTGAAGATAATGCATAATATTTTTACCCATCTTATTATAATGGAGATTATGTAACTGTTTGTCTGCAACCGAAACCTCCTCACCACTGACTGCACAATTTCCTAAGTTATTTAAGTTATATTCTAAACGATTATGTAATAGTCATTATTTAATCGTAATTAACATATTATTTATTAATGATGTATTTATTAAAGTCTAGCTGAGTAAGATTTGTCGCAAAACTACCTCTATTATTAATGAATTCAAAATCCTAAAATATGTTATATATCTCTAAGAAATAACGATTTACATAGTGTAAGTTGGGAATTATTTGTATAATGATTTTAACAAGACTGGGCTTAAGAAAATAACTATTTGCTGTTACTGATTTCTAATATTACCATCTTATTATTAAACGTATTACAAACAAACCTATATATAATTTCATATAGAAATTATTTAAAATAACATTAAAATGATTAATATTTTTATATACATTCTTATTTACTTTCGTTAGTCTTTCTAATTTAATATAATATTTTATTACATTAAAACTTAAACATTTCCGGCCAGGAAGGCGCCTACTTTTAATATATAGAAACAATGGTATTTCATATTTATTTGATGACACATTTGATGATGAAATAGATATAAATTGTATGTACTTGAAAGAAAGACTGTCGCATCAGAAGTTAAAATGAAAAAAAAAAGGTGTTATTGTCAACGACCTCATTTCCGGCGCAATAAACTAAACTTCCGTCAGGAATTGATCTGTTTCCTGCGAATTCATTATTCAAGTATTGTAGAATTTACCGATTTTTTTTATATTCAGAGACTAATGACATTACAAATGATTCTCGTTTTCTCGCTGATTTTTTTCATTGTTTTTCCTTTTTGTTTGATTTTTAGCTTTCCTTCCTTTTTCCATTTAAACATTTACATTCAGTTCATTTTTTAAAAGCCTTTATACTATCTCACTGTTTTCTATACTTAATTGTATGTTGTCTGGTTGGTTTTGATTCTCACTCTAATTTTCAATTACTGCAGTCTATTCTCCAAAGCTTTGTGGACCGTTCCAAGAGAGTCAGCTACAATTAGTATCTCGTCCTCCCATCACATAAAAAATATGAAAAATATCTAATGAATATCACATTAAATATTTGCAATTATAAATAGAAGAATGGATGTACTTGCCTAGCGTGGCTCAAATTGTCAAATGTTGGTGATAGTTTTGACAAAGGTGCACACAATTCACTTTGCACAAGAAGTCTAGATCTGTATTTGGTCATCATAAAAATGTAATTAGCTTTAGAGGAATCGAATAATAATAATAATAATGATAATCATAATTATAATAATGATAATAATAATAATGATAGTAATAATAATAATGATAGTAATAATAATAATGATGATAATGATAATAATAATGATAGTAATAATAATAATGATAATGATAATGATAATAATAATAATGATAATAGTAATAATAATAATGATGATAGTAATAATAATGATAATGATAATAATAATAAAAATAATGATAATAATGACAGTAATAATAATAATAATGATAATGATGATAATGATAAAATCAGAAATCAGAGGAAGAATTAAAACCATTCAGAATACTGCACTGCTGAAATCTGCCAGAATACTCAGAAGAGTACTGGAGACCTGAAGAGACTTGCTGTCACTCAGACTCCAGTGAAAGACCATCAGCTAACACTGATGTGAAAACTCAAAAGGAGTAAATGATAACAAAATGAAAATAGAGACAAATACTTGGACCTTACCAGCGAATTGAAAAAGTTTTGGAATATGAATATAATATGAGGGTCAATGTGATACCAATTGTAGCTGGCGCACTTGGAACGGTCCAAAAAAAGCTTGGAAAAAATCAGAGGAAGAATTGATACCATCCAGAATACGGCATTGCTGAAATTGCTAGAATACTCAGAAGAGTCTCGGAGACCAGAGGAGACTTGTCGTCCCTCAACCTAAATCTAAAGGGAATCTCCATCACCGGCTTTTGGTTTAATTTTCACACGTTTCAATTAACTTTCTTCTAACGGATTTCTTCTACAACGATGTCTTTGACATTAAATAATCCAAGACGGCTGCTATGCCATTAATTATGGAAAGAAAACCTATATAATAAGTAACGGAATTTTGTCACTTCCCAATGTTTGTAGTTTTTCGGATACATTATTTATTTTCATCAATTTATTTTATTTCTCTTGTGATACTTTCCGTATTTTTTGGGGGTGCGTATTTTGTTTTTGTTTTTTTTTTATTTATTTTTTTGTTTTACTCCAATTTTCTTTATTCTTCATTGTTAGAAATTCTTTTTTTGGGGGGCGGGGGGGTTCTGTTTGCACCGATCATTCAGTAACCTTCATTCTTCATTTTGTTCGCTTCTTTTTTTTTCTTTTTTTTCTTTTCTCCATTGTGTTTGTTAGTTTCTTTCATTTCTTTCTTTATCCTCTTTCTGTTCTTTCTATTTCATTTTTTTGTTTTTCTGTTTCATTTCTTTCTTTCTTTCTTTCTTTCTTTCGTCTTCTATTTTTTCTCTTATTCTTTTTTCTTTTTTTTTCTTGATGTCTTCTCTCTTTCTTTAATATTTCTTTCGTCCTTGTTATGTCTTTCACATTTTCTTTCTTTCTGTTTTTCTTTCGTTCTTTTTTTGTCGATTTAATTTTCACACTTGTCAATTAAATTTTTTTCTTTCGGATTTCTTGTTAAAAAAAATATCTTTACCTTTTCTCATAGTCGCTCACCTTTCTTTTTCTTTTTTTTAAATCTCCCGTTATCATTTGATCTTCATTTATTTCTTTCATTGATTGATTGAATAATCATCATTCAGCTGTTGAGCAATTGACTGCTTTCACAGAATGTGCAGTTCACTTAAAAAAAAAAGGAATATCTTTCTGAGGTGATAGGATTTTTAATTTATTTCCTTTTTACCCTCCAAACTTTTTCACGGTACCCC
>CM042159.1:37172927-37230427 GCA_023376005.1 Doryteuthis pealeii | reverse complement strand
GAGTTCGAAAAGAAGGTTCCCGAGTCCGAGAAGAAATATCTGAAGAAGGCCGCAGGGTATATCGGCCGAAACGTTGTACAAATAACAATGAAGATGGGGACAATAGTCCGAATAACGCAGATAATACTGAAAAAAAAGTAGTATAAAAATAACATAACATAACATTTGATACGGGATCGATCCTCAACTGCTATCTTTAAAATGTTACGCTTTATAACAGTCACTACCACCTGAGGAATGATTTGTAACCGTGCCTCATTTATTTTCTTTGTGACGTTTTTAGAATCAGGAAATGAAAATAGGAGTATCAAAAGTCGGAAGTGGCTTTTCTATGACAATGATAGATCGAAGATAGGGAACTGGTTCTCCTAAACAAAAAAAGATTGGCTTCTTTTGTCGGTCTGTTACCTTCACCTAGTCAACTTTGTCTGGCCAGTCGCCGAGACAATCATTTACCTACTTATTTTGATAATTATTTAAAGTAACAAAAAGAATAAAATAAAAAGCACGTAAAAATTACTTCACAACGTTCTTTTATTCTATCTTATCATTTTATCTCACACTATATATATATATATATATATATATATATATACACGCACTATGGGCCGGGTTAACTCAGTCGGTAGAGTGTTCGGCTAGAAACCAGAAGGTTCCTAGTTAATACGCTGAGTTGGCGAAGGCCCGGCTCGCCGACTCAGCATATGAGTAGCACTGGGATCTGTGCGGTAAAGTAAGTAGCTGATGATAGGTGTGACGCTCCACCTTAGGCGCCAAAACAATCTCCTTTGCCTAGCTCTAGTGAAAAGGGGATATACACCCTTGCTGATTGGCTGCTACCGGCTTTAGGCCATCCCAACCACTTTACTTTATATATATATATATATATATATATATATATATATATATATATATATATATATACACTAGTCAAAATGTGGCACGTTGGGTCAACCATTAGTTTCTGGGTAGATAATTGAGATTAGAGAAAAGGAAGTTTGCAAAGCGAATTATTTTTTTAAATAAATGCGCCCGCACAAAACATTAAAATCATTTTCTAAGATTTCTAAGAACGGTGATGTTTGACCTATTTTAAGCCACAGGTTGCTACTCATAATATTTAACATACAAATACATTTCAAAATCTCCCATGTCTCTCTCTACATTCTCTGAGATTAAATAATATATATAAAAAGAAAGTGATCAAGAGATACATAGAGAGGAAGAGAGTGATAGTCAGAATATAAAGTAAGAGATTGGTCAGTTTTTGACTTCATCAGAACAAATGAAAATGGATTTCTTTTCAAACATAACTGGTGAGATGTTTCCATTGTTTGTATTTTTTTATTTTTTTTTATATCAGTGTGGAATTGGTGTATTAATCCATCAAAGGTTCTAACACAAGTACTTTCTGCACTACTTAGTGTCATCATCAGGTGTGGAACTGGTTAAAATTTGTCCATTTTTGTTGTTTTTTTAAACAAACTTCATACTGTTACTTATTCCTACTGCTACTTTAAAAAGAAATAATGGAAAAATTTCAACAGTCCACACCTGATGATAGCACTAAGTAGTGCAGAAAGTACTCGTGGTAGAACCTTTGGTGGATTAATTCACCAATTCCACACTGATATTAAAAAAGATGGACAGACAATTAGAAAGGATTGAAAAAAAAAAAATCGCCAGACAAGAACTGTCCGTTGAGTTCAACAAAGCATGCATATATATAGGTTTTGTGGTTGGTTTTGAAGGCTATCACAGGGTAAAAGAAAAATAAGGTAACTATGGTGTTGTTTGTTAATCTGTGATTTATTCTTACTTTACACTTGCATTTTGATAGCCTTCAAAACCAACCACCAAACCAATATAAACACAATGCTTCAAGCACACTATAAACTTATATATATATATATATATATATATATATATATATATATATATTATAATGTGGGATTGTCACTGTTTCAGCTTTTATTGGAACGCTGTGTCAAACGCAGTATTATTGGTAGAGTGCTCAATATAAAATAGAGCTGTTATATAACCACCACTAACAACAATCTCACACACGTCGGATGCTGACATCTTCTCATACCAAAAAATACACACACCCACGCACACATATGCACGTGAATACAAATGCTCACACGTCCGCATTTATCAAACGTTGCACATTCATAGAACAATATAATGTGTGAGGACAGTTATCCAGTATACATAACCTTTACACTGTCCATAAACAGTCATATACATTCAAAACATCATCACATGCATACGCATAACATTTCCTCCAATCATACACATCCTATGTCTCTTGAATTTTCTGTAACATTTTGCAATTTTTCGATTTTCCTTGCATTTGAAACAAGTTCACCTGACGATTGTTGAAGCATGAAACCAAAATGGTTGTGACTATTCCTTTATCACTAAATAAATAGATATGTAAAACCTTTATATATATATATATATATATATATATATATATATATATATATATATAATATATATAAATAATTTGAAGGCCAATACAATGTGTATGAAAAATAAGAACAAAAAGATGTTATTTTTGTCTTATCGATTTCGAAGCATAAACTTCATCATCAGAGTTTCGTATCAGAAATGGACGTGCTTATGTTTTTCTTTGTGTGGTTATAATTTCTCTTCTTATTTCTTTTTCCTCTCCTTTTCTTTTTTTGTTCTTCTCCTCCTTCATGAATGAAACAAAACATAAACACGTCCATTTCTGATACGAAACTCTGATGATGAAGTTTATGCTTCGCAATCGATAAGACAAAAATAACATCTTTTTGTTTTTATTTTTCATACGCATTGTATTGGCCTTCAAATTATTAATATATCATAACATACTTAACAATGCTTCAAGCAAATTACCAATTGCTTTTATATATATATATATATATATATATATATATATATATATATATATATATATATATAAAGTTGGCATTAAATAACGCACATGGTTCATATGCTATTCAACCAATCTAAACCAATCAATTTTTGTCAACCTTTGCAGGGACCTATCATCAAATTTCTCCATTCATCCCATTCTTATTTCTTATATTTCCGATCAACACAATTTTACAACATTTATTTTCACAGCACCCCCCCCCCCCGGCACTCTCATCAACCGCAGGCCAGCATTTTCGACTTCTCCATCAAGAAGAAGCCGTCGTTTTCGCCTTCACATTCTCTTTCGATAAACTTTTCTCAATACTTCCCTCTCGTATGTCCATGATAAAAATCCAACTTTCTATCCACCGCTGAGAGACAACAATTTATCAATCGGAGGACCCGTTTTTCCTCATCCCATCTCTCCCGCCCTGACTGTTCCCTGCGTTATATCTTGCCGGCTTGTGAAACCCTGGCATAAAAGGTATGAAAAGCGACCGTTCATTGAGATAGATCTGATTCAGCTAACGTGATAAATGGATTTATCCATATCAGGATAAACGTTTCTCGGCTTTGCACATTAATCAGGCGGCTTCGTCTCAGCGACTGGGGGGCGATCACTTAAGGCTCTGTCACCGCAGTCGGCTGCGAGAACGATTGAGACAGCAGCCTCTTAACATTTCAACGGTGTCTGAAATAAATTGAAAGAAGAACAAAGAGAAATGGTGGAGCGGGCGGAGGGAGATCGGTTTAATGTAAGATTTAAACACGAGAGACATTGGTGGGGTATTCGGAATGCAGCGGAGAACAAGACAGAACGTTTTAAATGTATTAAGTTTTGATAACGACCTTTACAAAGAGGAACTCCGGCAATTTTCTCTTTTCAGAAAAGGCATATTTTATTTTGTTTAGAGTTTTATAGAATAGTCTACCAATTTTTCTAATATAGCGGGACCTGTGGATATGCCAGAGTATGATAGGTTAATTATTACAACGTTTGATATATTTAATTAAGAACTATTGCTGAGTAGTTCAATCTCTCTCTCTCTCTCTCTCTCTCTCTCTCTCTCTCTCTCTCTCTCTCTCTCTCTCTTTATCTTTTAATTATGTTTGATTGAAACCGATTAGCATTTTCACTTCCACGCTCTCTCTCTCTCTCTCTCTTTCTCTCTCTCTCTCTCTCTCTCTCTCTCTCTCTCTCTCTCTCTCTCGCCTACTCAGTCTTTCTTTCTTATTATATTTTTCTGTGTGGCATATCCTTTTTTCTTCCCTTCATGTTTTTATGATAAAAACAGAAGGATCTATTATTTACCTGAGGGGACGACACTCATAAGAAATAAGAATTCGGTGGATAAGCAACAAGGAATTATCAGGACTCACATTTTTGCATTTCATCTGGGACGATTTGGACGGTTTCAATTTTGACCAGGGGGTGTTGCAAATGATAACAGTCGTACGAACATGGGTAGGTTAACGAGTTGGGTAAATATCTTTCTTTTCCAATGGTATTAACGCTATGCGAAATGCAAAAGGGCTGGATCAGAATTTGAACTCAGGGTAGTTGAGTCCACTTCTAAACGACGATAAACTTTACGCTATGAACTACTATATAATTTCATGCTGTGCTTAGAATAGGCATAAAAATTAATTATAAAAAAAGTTCCAGTGCGTTTCTTTACAAATTTAATGGTCCGTTTAATTAAAACAAAAAGGGAGTTAATCAAGAGAAAAAATATACAAAGTGAATAACGGTAACTTTATTTATTTATTTTTTTTTTGTGTTTGTTTTATATGCCTTACCGTGCAACGCATGAGTTATAATAGGTTGACAAGAATTCAAACACGGTTTTCAGATCTCTGACTGTTGATAACATCAAAGCTGGTTCTTTTCTTTTGGAAGAAAAAATCTGGTATGTTTCTAAGACACGGTACACTTCGTTTCTTTTGTCTCGAAGAAACATCAAAAACAAAATAGTTTTGAAAAATTCTTTCTACTTTGTCATCTAAGGACTTACACTATTCGCAAGGAGTTTTATTAAGCTTTTGTCTTATTTAAGATTCAAAGAAAATGAGTGTTCCGATCGCCGAGATTATTTTGTGCATGTGCGCTGGGCTATGTTGTTAGTCAAATGTGGAAGTGATGAACAGGCACGCACACACACTTAAAAGGATTAGTTGCGAGAGAGAGAGAGAGAGAGGGTGAGGGGTGAGAGATAATGGGACAGTGTGTGTGTGTGTGTGTGTGTGTGTGTGTGTGTGTGTGTGTGTCTCTCTCTGTTTGTGTGTGTTATTTATGTGTGTCCTATGCGTATTTGTGTTTGTTTCTGTGTGTGTGTGTGTGTGTGTCTGTGTGTATGTCTCTGTGTGTGTCTATCTGTTTGTGTGTGTGCGCGTCTGTGTGTCTGTCTCTGTGTGTTTGTGTATGTGTCTGTCTCTGTGTGTTTGTGTGTGTGTCTGTGTATGTCTGTTTGTGTATGTCTGTGTTTTGTTTGGGTGTGTTTGTTTGCGTGTGTGTGTTTGTGTATGTCTCTGTGTGTTTGTTTGTGAGAGAGAGAGAGAGAGAGAACCTACTCCCACCACACATGTTGGTTTATCAAACATTACGGAAACTATTGATAAAAGGATAACTGTTATCTTACACAAAGAAATATTCATATTTATTCATTTATTTGTTTATCTTTTTCACATGAACATTAACTTTGGAATTGTATTTACTTTAAAGGTGAATTTTTAAAAGATGCACGAGTGTTTGGTTGGTTGGATTTTATGGCATGTCAACCCTCATTGGGTTATTTTATGCCGAAAACATTTTCTTTTATGCATTCTTGATGGATATTCAATAAATCAATAAAGATATTCAATTACATCTGACTCTATAGGGATTTACTGTAAATCTATAAAATGGAAAATTTACCGACATCTTCCGTAAATCTTAAATACAGAGATGCTGTAGGTACACGTCCTGCGTATCTTACGCACACAAATCTAAAAAAGCAATAAAATCGTATCTATGCGTCAGAGTGTTTTTCGTTTTTCTTCCCTTACCATTTCAAGCTAACTGTAAATACAATTCAATAGTTAACAATTTTTAACACTTTTTTTTAAATTAAATACATGTTTTATCTATCTAATTTATGGATGGGACCCTGACAAGTACTTCCACTTCGGCTCTGTATAGACCTGTGAGTAATGGCGATGAATGTGTACTCCACTGTCCCCAGGGTTCAAAAATTGGAACCTCACCAACAGATGCAGTTTAACGTCCTAACCGCACCTACCACCTACTAGCACATATGCTAAATGGGTTGGAGGTTGCCACTAGGGTTGGGACAATTATATACGTGTTAGGGCTTGACCTGACGAGTCGATTGATGGGATGGGACCGCTTAAACCGCTCGTATAGCTTAAGTATGAGCCAAAGAGGAGAGTTGTATAGTATGGCCTGCTCAGCCAACAGGCTTTTAATCCGGAAAATGTATGATGACATTCCAGCCTCGTAAGTAGGTAGGTACGTAGGTGAATGATATATATATATATATATATATATATATATATATATATATATCAAGTGTTGTGTTCAACGGGAGGAAATTAAATATTTTATAAAAAAGAAGTTCCGCAAAATGTATTGTTTTTTTTATTAATTCTTATTATTTTATTAATATAATGGAGATTGTGTGTTTTTCTGTCTGTAACCGAAACTATATCACTACTCAAGTCACAATTACCTTAATTATTTACGTCAAATTATCCATGGTTTCATTCTTTTATTAATAAAATTGTTTTACATTATTAATACTGTTAACCATATCTACATGATATTTACCGCGTACCCCACATGTACGGGTCAGGCACAAAGTCCCTATTAACGTGGGACCACCCACGAGCCGAAGCTCATGGAGTGGCAGGTGAAAAATTGCGTCGATCCCGTCGGCATTCCCCTGAAGGGGGGCGCCTCAGGCACTGGGCAATAAACCCAGCCCTGCCCCTTTAAACCAAGGGGGCAGGTGTTGCCTGGGGGGATGGCCCCCTGGGATCGACGCTGTTAATTATATCAATGGTCCAGAGGCCGAAGCCACTGTTAACCATATCTACATACTAATAGCATGTGATTGTATTTATATATACAACAAAATAGTGGCATACAGTATGAACGGGAAGGCTTATTTGCATATTGATATTTAAAATTTGATTTTAATAAATATATGCTTGGTATTATTGATTTCTAATTGTTTGGTCTTATTTTAATGAATATGAGCAAAAATCTCGGAGATAAATCTTAAAAGAAAATTATTTACAAGAAGAAATAACTGTAATTTTATTCTTTACTTCCTATTTTAACTAAATATTTAAATTAGAAAAAATTTAGTAATGAAAGACGAGAGGAGTGGAAGAGTAAGTTTCAGTTGTTCTATTTTTTGATTATGGCCCCCTCTGTTGCAAATCTTTTTTTTTTATTCTTATTTCATTAGTCTTTCTAATTTTATATAATATTTTATTACATTAAAACTTAACTACTTGCACCAGAGGGTGCATATATTTGCTAGTTTTTATTAATGTAAAATAATGATAAAAATTTAAACACACATAATCCATTCTTGTTTATAATATAAATATATATATATATATATATATATATATATATATATATATATATATATATATATATATATAAGTAAAATTGGTGGTATCAGCCGGATAGCGAAGGAGTATATTCACTTACTTTAGCGCTAGACCATGGTGATTATTTTTAATCTGAGATGGAGTGCTACACCTACTATCAATTAACAACTTTATCGCAAAGATAGATAAATGCACACTGAGATAGATAGATGGAAAGAGGTAAATATAGTGATGTATCGTTATATAGATACGAATAGATAGATTAGTAGATACATACATGCATAAATACATACGTATGCACATACGTATATATATATATATATATATATATATATATATATATATATATATATATATATAGAGAGAGATAGATAAACTATTTTGGAACGTATATCAAATTAATTAGTATGTTGCACCGGAAGACAATGTTGCGCTCGACCTCCAAATGTGAAATTATTTCCTGTATTCAAATTAGCATTGTAATTATTTGATATTTCCTGTAAGCGAATCTTTCAATTATGCCATCATGCCTTTGGCATAATATAGGTATGGCCAAAATTCAACGTGTTTTTTAACCCCTTATGAATTAAAATTCAAGAAAATTCGGAAAAATGAAGGCTCGTTTATTGTTTTATTTTAACGGCATATCAACAAATATTTTGGTCATTTAATTTAAGTCAGTTTTTATATATAAGATTGCTTACAATATTTGATGTTACTTAAATCGTCACCCATCTTAATATTGAACAGGCTCATCGCTGGTTAACTTCGGTGATCTAGCGGGAAAGCGGTGCTTTCAGCGTGACTTAACCGTAGAAGAAAAAAAACGAAGGAAATCTAACATTCTGTATTATGAAGAGGAGGGATTTTCTAAAAATTGAAGATGATTATTTACAGTCTTTAAAACGGGGGAATTTTATAAATTATAATCTATAAATGTCAAAATGGCACATTTATGTCGTTTTTTTTTTTCTCTATCTTGATGGAGAGGACTTTTCTACGTGATTTATTTCAATATTATGATTAAGAAATATGTAGAATTATTTTCCATGGGGTAATGGTTAACGTTGTATTAAGTGGACACAGGAAGCAGAACTGTAGAGGCCTTGTCGTAGAGGTTCGCAGATGATATTAAAATGACGAATAAAAATATGACACAGCTCAAGCAGAAAATCCGGAGAAATGACAAAAGCAAAACATGTATTTATAAAATAACAAATAAATTTATTCGGAGAATAAATTTGCAATGATCAACAAATATGAGTGTTAAAAAGAAATGTAAAAGTTCGTGTGTAGAGTTTGGAAAAGTACGTCAAGAAATGTCTAATGTGAAATGTTTATGTAGTCGTCAAAGTTTGATTTGATATGGACAGAAATGAAAATTAACTTTGTAATATACGACCTGATGAAATTGATTCCTGGTGTTTAACGAGGTGGTACGAGTGAATGGTAAATTCTAGTAGTCAGCTTGTGACTCAGAAGGGTGCGTGTTTCTCTTGATGTTAGTGAATCGTCCCCGCAGATATCTGTTTGTTTGTTGTTGTCCGTGCGTGTGTCCTATCTGATGGCGAGATTAATTTTTGTTTAATTGTTGATTTCTTCTCACTGTTTTATGATACTCAGTGGGATCAAAAAGTAATTATTTCTTTGGCGCAAACGCGCGTACGTAGTTGAGAGCACACTGATTCCTCCAATCAAACTTTGACCAATATATAAACATTTGTTTTAATCTCTTTTCCTTAAATTTGGGAAAAGGGCTGTGTTATGTGTTTGTTTTAATTTCTTTTCTTTAAGTTTGGAAAAAGAAATGTGTTCGTGTGTTTATCCTTATTTTGATATAAAATATAAGATTGTATTCTATAGAAGTTTAATCCTGGACGAGATTGTTTGTATTTCACACATTTCTCACAGTGAGAGAGTGAGAAAGTTAAAGAGTTAATCAGTGAGTAAGAGATTTAAAGAGTGAGTGTTAGAATTTTTTAAAAAGTCAAAGAGAACGTGAATGAGTTAAAGAGGGTGAGAGAAATAATACAAGTTAGTGAGGGTGAGTCCGTGAGTAAATAAAGTCAATAAGGGGGTGAGTGAATTAAAAAGAGTAAGTAAGAGAGTGAGCTAATGAATTAAATAGTGTCAGTGAGTGTATGAATTAAAGACAGTTCATGACTGAGTGAATGAGTTAGTTAAAGAGAGTGACTGAGTGAGTGTGTGTGTGCTATTTTGTTGATTTAAAAAAGAGATATATAGTAAGGTCACGAGAGTAGTAGAAGGAGAGTCCGTCGTCTAATTTCTTCAGGTGAATTCTTCACAGAGTAATCTGTGTGTTCTTAAATAGTGGTTTAGAACCATCGCTACTGTTCAGGTACGGGGAGATGTGTCATTCCCTTATATCAAAAAGTTAAATACATTTCGAACACTACATAAATAAAAAGGAAATTAAGCAACAATTTAGATAAATAAGTAAATATACATAAAATCTTTAGAAAATCCGATATCTTTTTAAAAAATATTTTTTGACACGAATTACATCGTATAGTTTTGAAACAAAATGCTACTACCGGCTATGAAATGCTAAGATTGTTCTCATTTTTCATTCCATATATTAAAGAGAATATTATTCAAAAGTTACAATATCACTGATAGTTTAGTATAAGGACCGAAACATTTAACGTTGGCTAATACTTCAAACTATAATAAAATCATCCTCTGAACAGCTTTTTCATTTATATAAAAGAGTTATAAAATTCGTTATTTTCATTGATTTCAATTATAATGTTATTTTTTACAGTTTAGACTCCCTTGTCTAAAACGGTCCAGTTTAGCTTAATCGATAGAGCACTCGTCTAGGAATCGCCAGGTTCCTGGTTCGATACCGGCCTCTGTTAACTCAGTCCATGAGTAGCACAGATCGGAAATTCTGATCTGTGCGGTAAATTTGGAAGCTGACTGTATGTGTGGCGTACACCGCCGAAAAAAACAATCTCCGCTAGCGAAATGGGGATAGACTCTCTCTCTCTCTCTCTCTCTCTCTCTCTCTCTCTCTCTCTCTATCCGTCTGATACTGACAATAATCCACTCCGTCAACTTTACTTACTTTACATTTAAGATGTTAAAAAGACTATTTCAGTGATATTGATAGCTTTTTTATTTAGTGTGTCCTGGGACGCACATATTTGCTTTAAATGAGTCTCCGGTAAAATTTGTGGGTACCAACTAAAGCCGTCTAACTCCTACTTTGTAATTCGTTTCTAAGAAACTATTAAAATGTATTTACAGTTAGCTTGAAATGGTGCGGGGAGAAAAACACTGGGACGCAGAGATACGATTTCGCTGCGTCGTTTTAGATTTTTGTGTGTCAGGAACGCATGATGCGTTCCTACAGTATCTCTCTATTTAACATTTACGGTAAATTTTCCATTTTATTGATTTTCAGTTAATCCCTATAGAGTCAGAAGTAAATAACATTTTTATTGGGATTAATATTTTTTCACGTTTTTTTCTTAATACTCATAAAATTGAAACCTGGTTAGAAATATGAGGCTTCTGATTTTTTTATATTTATTTGTAAACTAACACTTTGTGAAAAGGCGATTTCTTGTGTGTTTTTATCGTCACGAACATTATTCGCTAAGTTATGACCTCTGGCTCATTCAGTGCAGATTAACAACAAAATATAATGTACCGTTGTTTTGATTTGGGGGAATTAAACAAGAAAAAAAAAAAACAAGATATATTTGTGCTTCCTAAAATGAGCCCTAATAACAATTCTCTCAAACGTACAATAAAAATGAAAAATTCCCATTAAAACGAAAATGCTTAGAAATTAAGATAATTTATTGCGCCAATGACAATGAAATCGCTACATTCGGTTGAGAAAAAATTATTAATGAAGATGAATAAAAAAAATATACAGACTTGAAAAATGAAATAAATTCTTTAAAAAATTAAAATGAAAATACAAAAAAAACAAGAAACAAAATTAAAAAGAAACTCAAACAAATAGGAAAATTGCAATTTTAAGGAAGTCAGTATATTGTTGGTTTGGACAAACTGCAACTGGCTAAGCACAACTGAACTAAAGCCCAAGATAGCTGGTTTTATGGAACTCAAGAACAGTCCTTTCATGTATTTGAGTGATTCCATTCCTTGAGTCCTGATTGACTGCTTGGTTTCTATGATGCTATGAGGCTTCATAAATACTCTGGCATAATGCAGTAGGATTGCAACAAGGTTAGATCCGTATTCGGTTACGGATACTTGTTGCCTTATCTTACCAATTCAACGGTAATTGGAAATTGGTATGATTACTCTACAGTAATGACAGTGAAATGTATTTTAATTCATCATTTTTGTATCCATTTTCGTTTTCAGTACATGTTCGTATTTACATTTCTTGTTTATGTATTTCTTAATATTTTTCTTTTGAACACAATTCTATCGAATACAAATAAATTTTAAACATCTATTTGGCCCATAGATTGGAACCTAACAGGTACAATCCAAGAGTTAAATGAAGATTATTATACTTTTTACATATTACACTATTTGCAATATATTTAAAGTAAATTTATCAAATGTTGTAATAATATATCATGCTGTGGTATATCCACAGGCCCTGCTATTAATGTATTATTATCCTTAATATATAATAGTATTGCGTTTTACAAGATGTTTCAAAAAAGAAATTGAGATTTTTTTGTCGTTTTTGACACACCTTGTATTCTAATAAAAATAACGTTTCATTCATTATTTTTTTCATAATACAACGTGTGTCAAAAAGTACCAAGTTTAAAGCTGTATTTACCAATTTAGAAATGAAGAATGAAGGGAACGTTATTTTTTTTTTTCAAAATACAAGGTGTCAATAATACAAAAAGATGTCGATACATTTTTAACACACCTTGTATATATGACTATACGATTTTTGTATAAATAAAAGTAAAGTTGGCGGAGTGGTCTACTGTCAGTACCAGCGGGAATCAGCTGATTTGAAGAGAGTTTTCCTTCTCCTAGACTGGATGCCATACCAAGCCTAAAAAAGCTCAAATACACAATAATTTACCAAGACCGGGTGTGGGAAACAGTTTGATATATATCCCCTAAGAGAATTAGCTCTTATATAAACATATCAAAACCTGTAATAATTAAATTATTAAAGTCTGTTGGCATCCTCCGTCTGCTAAAGACGATGGCGTAGTGTCCATTATTTTAACTGCATCTGCGCGAATGGCTGAATAGGCCAAGTTTTGAATGAAAATCTCTGGTGCAGTGACTGCAAACAAACAGTGATGCTTGTTGGAGTTGTTGTTCTCTCTCCTACTATCTTTTCTGTAGCGGTTTCTTTCCTTTCTTTTTCACTCCTTTTCGTTCCTTGTTTGATAAGGAGGCTCCAGGTTGTTCGGTTTTCTGCACTAACCTCCCATCTGTTCGGGTTCATGTGGCAGGTCTTCCTGTTCTTCTTGCAGACGTCTTTAAAGCTTTAGATTATGATACTGTAGTATATACAGAGGTCCTGTTAGTACGTATCTAATGCAGAATGGGGAATTAAAACAAGCAGATAATAATAATTTACAGCAAATAAGACAAAAAACAAAAATAAAGCAGGCATGGTCAAATGAGTAGCCCCCTGCGACCGCACGGATTACTTATGTCTGTCATGAAGGCCGAAACATGATCATTAAATAATTTTACATTGATAGAACAAAGGTGATGAATTGCCTATCTTCTATTTCTTTATAATTAACTAAAAGCAAATGAATAGATTTCTAACAAAAAAAAAAAAAATTATTTAAAAGAAGGGTAAAAAGACTATTACTGACCGAGTTAAAATAATAGTAATACGTACAAGTGTCACTGTCATTTTAATTATAGCCATGTGTTGATTGAAAGCAGGAAAAGGCAAGAAGAAAGACTCACTCTCTTTCATTGACTGAATTAGCCTTCTTCTACCCGATTTCAAAAGAAGGAGTGAGAAACAACGCGTTGAATAACAGACTCTGTTTCTTTAAAAAACACATTGCTCTAATGCAAATAAACGATTGTTTTATTTAGGAAAATTTTTGAAAAAGAAAGACTGGGGTATTGTAAAGAGCGCCGTTATACGAGCGCAGTCTGTGTGCGGACCGCAGCTGTTGCTTGCCGGGGTGCCGCATGTGGCCCGCGAGGACGTGTGTTTGACATGTTTGGACTAAAGGACAAAACTTAAACAATGGATTCCAAAACGCATAACAGTGTTCAACGAAAAATAGGAAAGCTTAAACCACCCATTGCAGTACTAGTGAATTATATATATTAATATATGATAAACGAATCAATGTACTAAGCATAACATTTACCTAACAATAAGGTTTATTTTAGTATAAGAAATAGGAAATAAAATTACATAAGAATAGAATAATATCTACTTTCCATACGGATTCAGGTACAAGTCTTCATATGAATTAACTTTTTTTAGTAGTTTAGTATTCCTTTACTTAAACGAACGAAAGCTTATATTTAGCCGAATATTTACCTAGTACTTACCTAGCTTGGAATATAACATTTTCTTTTTTATATCGTCTGTTCTCTCCTTATTGCCAGGTTACATCCAATAAGTAAAAAATGTATATTTCTGAGGTAAAGTTTTAGATCCCGTAAAAAGAAAGAGGGAATACAATCAGGGTAATTCATTCTTTCTTTTTTAAATTCCTAAATAGGTGAGGGGAATAGAGAGACACATGAGAAAAATGTTTTAAAAGAAATTCTTTAAAAAAAATAGAAGACAAAGAAATATCAACTAGAAAGAGAGAAAGAGTTAAACCACGCATAAAGGGAACGACTTTTGATATATATATATATATGATATATATATATAATATATATATATACATGTAATGCATATATATATATATATATATATATATATATATATATATTTAATCATCATGTATGCATAGATTATATATATATATATATATTATTAATACATACATGTATGCATAGATATATTATAGTTATATATATAATATATATATATAATATTATTATCATTATACATGCATGTATGCATATATATAATATATATTAATATTATACATGCATGTATGCATAGTCTATATATTATCATTATATACATGTATGCATATATATATATATAGTATATATATATATATATATATATATTATCATTATACATAAATGTATGCATATATATATATATATAATATATATATAGTATATATTATATATATATATATATTATCAATTATACATACATGTATGCATATATATATATTATATATATTATCATTATACATACATGTATGCATATATATATATATATATATATTATCATTATACATACATGTAATGCATATATATATAATATATATTATATATATATATAATATTATCATTATACATACATGTAATGCATAATATATATATATATCATATATTATATATATATATTATATTATCATTATATCATAGCATGTATGCATATATAATATATATATATATATATATATATATTATCATTATACAATACATGTATGCTATATATATATATAATATATATGTTATCATTATACATACATGTATGCATATATATATATATATATATTATCATTATACATACATGTATGCATATATATATATAATAATATATTATTATATTATATATATTATCATTATACATACATGTAATGCATATATATATATATATATATTATATATATATATATTATCATTATTTACATACATGGTATGGCATATATATATTTATATATAATATATAATATATATATATATATTTATTATATATAATGTAATGCATAGAGTATATATATATATTATATATAAGAGAGAGACTAGAATGAGGAAAATTATGAAAAAAAAAACTAAATTCATAAGCTAGATTGGCTTAATATAGAAAGAGATTGCAAATAGTTCAGGAAAAAAAAACGAACTATATTTTTCAAATGTTTAAGATTTCTAAAAGGAGTACAAAAAAGTCTTCTGAAGGAAGATTTATACGCAGTTGCCCGTTCTTTACCAACAGAGGAAATTAAGTAGGATACAACAAAATGAGTGGAGAAACCGCTCGTATTTGGCTATGGAAGAATAATTCAAGGACGGTCTTGAGATTATATTCTTCAGATACCTTATGACGTAATCGTGTTTTTGTTAGATTCAAATTAATCCTGATACATTTTGAAGTTTAAAACGGTCATAGCCTCGAAGAAAAATAGAAAATGAAATAACAACCAAAGATTCAGAGATAATCAATATATATATATATTATAGGATATATATATATTATATATATATATGAAAACGTAACAAACCATCAATTAATACTATATTAATTTATTCGATCATAAAACTCATATGAGTCTAATCCTCTCCAGACAGATTTTACAAATACAGGAAATCTCAATAGAAAAGTCATTCATCAGGATTAAGTCTTCTCATAACGCAACATAAAGAAAACATTTTTTTATGACAATACAGCAACAATATTTGAATTTTGGCGCATGCCAAAAAATACGACATATACCCTTTCTTTCTGTTTGTCGGACTTTTGTTTCAACGGAATAAAATGAAGTTTGTTTATATTTTCTTTCTTTCATATAATTAATTTATTGGGTTATTAGCATTGTTTTGTGTAATGTGGTTGATAAATGCATTTCTGTAATGAAATAATTAGGAAAGTCGCGTGGTGTAAATGGTTAAAAGTCATGGTGAAATTGACTCGTCGCCGCTGAGTTCAAATGCTGGATGTGGTAATTGCATTTTCACTTAGCGCTAATGGCCCTTGCCAAAGGTATGAATCCAATTCTCCTCCAGCTAATGGATAGATATTAGGACAGACTGGGCTCTTTTAACCTTGGTTAGGCAACGCGGTCTGGAGAAGGAAACTCTGATCAAACCTGTATGAACTCCCGCTTAAGAAATTGGAACCTTGTTTTCAACATCCTGCTCGTACGGAAGGGAGTTGCTAATATATAATAGTATATTATATAATAGTATATATAAATATATATATAATGAAAATATTAGCAATGCATCTATATTACGTATATATTAAAACTCTAAGTCTATCAGAAATTATTGCATTAATTCAAAACCATAAACATCGATTTCCTATAATAAAATCATTAGCAATGCATTTCTATAGTCAAATCAGTATTATTCAACAGATACAAGATAAGACTAAAAGAAAATGATTTAAGATGGGTGACCATTTATGCAAAAAGCGGGTATTGTATAGATAATCGAATATCAAAATGACTCTATATTCGCATTAAATGACCGAAAAGGGCTGATATGCCATAAACGCAACGCAACTAACGGAAAATGAGGGAGTGTTCTTACTTTTTTGAAATGTAAATATTACTGACATGTTATACACAAAAGAAAATAAACAACAGTTAGCTTGAGGCAAGGAAAGCCTTTTGTTCAGAATATAGCGTAGATCTTTGAAAATAAGTTGCCTTTGGAAGTCATAAAAATAAGCCTGTACGTAGGCCCGTATTTGACCACTCGTGCACCTGTGCATGATTGAAATCTACACCAATGTTTGCATCTGCATCGTTCTCCAGCACGTGCAACCTTGCGCTGACTCCTCTGTTAATACCTGACATCTAAAATGCAAATATACAAACAGGGAGTGTATGTTCGACTTTTTAAAAAAATATAAATAAAACATCGTTTCTATAGTTCTTCAATCTTTACACATTGTTTTTATTTCCTCTCTTTCTGTCTGACTGCTGTTTGTTTATGCCCACCCCCTCAAGGTCACCTTGATTTAGCAGGTTCTTCTAATTAAACAAGAAATGTTACACTGGTTTTCTTTTTAGGACATAAATTTATTAATTTATCAGATATTTAATTGAAATATAATAATATCTGATGTGACCTCAAACTCAAAACTTTATATATATATATTTATATATTTATATATATAAATAACGATGTCCAAATATTTTATTTTCTGGACCAATAACCGTCTACCTAATCGCACCCACCCNTCAACTAAAAAACATGAATGCGGATCTGTCTTGTCTATAGGACAGACCAAGGCCAACACGTACTCCCGCCTCCTTGACGGTGGGGGTAGGGGTGGCTGGGCCCCCGGAAAAGTGGTATTCAAAATATATCCAATGAATACTAGATAATTGACATGTTATAGAGTGCCCCCCCGTATCTATGATTAAGGGGCCGCATCATACATGGAAGCGAGCACAAGACCCTAAGCACGCGGCCCTGTGTGAGAACCATACGCACGTAGAAGTGGAGATTCAGAGTAGAGAAAGTGATAGACGAGATCTGCGAGGTGGAAATGAGTGGGAGAGGAAGAATCGGTACTTGTGTATGTGTGTGTGTGGGGGGGTATAAGTGTGGGGTTGAGTGAGGAGGGGGTTGTAGAAACTATTAAAATGTGGCACAAGAACTGTTTTTTTTCTTTGCCTACCGTCTCTTGTATAATCTTGAACACCACAATCAAAGCCAGGTCTTGTTCTGATTTAACTAATTAACGGACGCCTTTCTGATCATCGTGCGCCATCAATTTTTTGCCCCTAAATCTACCCCCGCCCCTCCCACTTCCCACACACCCAACGTTCATTCCAAATATTTCACTTTTCCCCACTATGCACACCATAGCGTCTATTTCCCTTTAGAACATCTTTCGTGGTGAGTGTGCATGCGTATGTATGGTGTGTTTTGTGGTATGCACGTAATACGTGTGTGTGTGTGTCTGTCTGGGGTGAGCTCTCTGTCTGTGTGTCCTGATTATTTGTTAAACCTTGGTATGCCAGTCTTGTGTCGGTGGAAAGGCCCAAAGCTGCTGAGATCTGACCACTAAATAGAGCCAAGGGCGCTTCGGCGGTACATTATTCTAAATAGACTGGACATTGAAGAAAATTTATGCCTGAATCTCTGCAGTTTTCCTCTCTTTCATCTTGATGACGAGTGTGGGTGGGGTCGGGGTCTTGTCTCTATCATAGTCTACATTTTCCATTTTTGTATTCCACCCCATCTTCTATCATTAGATTTACCCGTATATAGTCCAATAATAAACAGCCCCGCTAACTTTTTGCGCAATAAAAATGTTTTTTTTTTTATGTTATATTGCTTTGTAATGAAACGGCCTCTAACTTTTGGATAAGCTAGCCTTCAAATAATTTCTTCGGCATCCCAATGATGATAAAAGAAAACATTTAAAAGCTTATTTGTATTTTCCCAAATTACTTTAAATACAATCAATATAAATAATCGTAATAACAATATTACGGGTGCGTATAGTATGTGCCTACCTTTTTGAATGTGTCCTACCTCAGTAAAGAGTATATGTAGTAGACATTAAGTAAGTAGGCAATTAATTGAAACTAATTTATTTTTCAGCATATAATTCATTTCAAGAAAGGCAAATTCATTCATAAGCTGTATGTAAGTAAATTGAGAATAATTAAAAAAGAATTTATCCTAATTTACATGAATCAGAGATCTATTAATTCTAAACATTGATATGTATACAAGGGGTATTGTTAAAATAGTGCTCAGTCCTTCAAATATTGGGCTTAATGGGATTGAGTAAAAATACTGGGCTTTAACCTTTGACTCCCTAACTCTTGAGTCTAAAATGTGCCCCTGCCGTTTGAGACATTTGAAATGTGATCTATGCACCTGTAAACTGGCAGCCCTGTCGGTTAGGGCTTTAGAATACAACTGACCTGCACCTATGCAGAGAGGTAAGACCTGCCCCTCACCACTGGGGCCTCCTGTTCGCCGTGGGTGGCGACCCGTGATGAAATAAGACGACATCTGGTGGATAAGCGTCCATGAACATGCAACACTCCACTTTTGGCTCTTACTTAGTGCTAGACAGGCGTCGAGAGTCCCTCTCCAATCAATCGGCTGGTCCGTCAAGCCCTAGCACTATATGATTGTCGCAACCCTATTGCCCTTATAAAACCCCAACCCTTTTTATGCATATGGGTGCTAGATAGGTTTGTTGGCTGAGGGTCTTATTGTCGTTATCGCAGACGTTAAACTCTTACTGTGTGAGATTCCAGTCGGGAGGTCTGGGGAATGTGGACCCTTCCTCACCATTGCTTCCAGTTCCACTCTGACGCCGGAGTGGTAGTACCTGTTAGGATCCCATCTATGAGTTAGATAGAAAATTTGTTACAAAAAAAATTGAGTTTAAAAAAATGTCTTCCAAACTATCGCAATACGAATCTTCAAAACTTCACTGGTATTAAATGACCCACTTGGTTGATATGCCTTAAAATAAACAAACAAACGAATCAGTAACTGGTGCTACGAAAAATCAATTGCCACCAGTAATACTGATGTAACGAGCTCAAACAGGTAAGGGATATAGTAAAATAGTGTTCTGCCTAAAATATTCGGCTTACGTGTATAGTAAAATTAACATATTTTTTGGAATTGCTCGAAGTAGCTCTAATCAAATTTAGGTTTGCATGTTAGCTGAATATAAAATGTAGGTTTTTGAACAAACTCTTTTACATTCTATTCTCTCTGTCTGTACATCTGTAATACACATTAAAGTAGAAATATCAATTTGCACTGTAAGGATAAAGTTAGGCCTTCTCTATATTTGGTCTGAAAGTTTGAATAAGCACACTGGCTTCCAAAATCTTTATCATTTTGTAAATGTTTCTTTTGTATTGTGCAATAATGAAACCCTGGAGATTCATATTATGTATAAAAGGTTACTTATCAATTTTTAAAGAAGAGAATTCAAGGGTTGGAACTTGCAGAACGGTGCAAAATTAGTTGACCCAGAAAAAAAACCTGAACACAAATTATTTATTCATTTTCCATTAAACTAACGCTTAAACCCCAACCCTAACCCCTCCTAGTTAAAATTAACAGTATTTATTACAAAATTTGTGGTTTGTTTTTTCGGGGTCACCGGTATATAGGGTTGACCCGCAGAAAAAAACAGAACCCAAATTATTATTCATTTCGCCATTAAACTAACCAAAAACCTAATCCTTACTCTAACACCCAGACCCCTAGTTAAAATTAAGTTTTATTACATTTGTGGTTCTGTTTTTTTTCTGGTCCCCTAATATTTAACCACCTTTGTGCAAGTTCAGGCCATTCAATGTACGATATATGTTTTATGTTAAAAACAGCCTGACTTTGTGTCCGAGTATCAAAAATCGATTTAGTTTTCTTTCAAATACCTCTTCACCTCACCTACACACCTGATGCAACATTGTTTTGTGATCTTAATTTCTTATTTCAATGCTTACTTATCACATGGAAGTAAGGGAAAGTCATGTTACGGTGTGTGTGGGGTCATTTTTTTTCTCTCGAAAGGAATGCTGGAGGTTTGTAGGGTATATGCTTCGAAATCGATAAGACAAAAACACATCTTTTCGTTCTTATTTTTCCATACGCATGTATTGGCTTCAAAAATTATTAATATATTTATAACATACTTTAACAATTGCTTCAAAGCAATTACCATTGCTTTTATTATATATATATATAGTATATATATAATAATATATAATAAAGTGGCAATTAAAAACGCACATGGTTCATATGCTATCAACCAAAATCTTAAACCAATCAATTTTTGTCACCTTGCAGGGACTATATCGGAATTTCTCCATTCATCCCATTCTTAATTTCTTAATATTTTCCGATCAACACATTTTACAACATTTAATTTCCAGCCACCCCCCCAACCCCCCTGGCACTCTCATCAACCGCAGGCCAGCAATTTTCGACTTCTCCATCAAGAAGAAAGCCGTCGTTTTCGCCTTCACATTCTCTTTCGATAAACTTTTCTCAATAGCTTCCCTGCTCGTATGTCCATGATAAAAATCCAACCTTTCTATCCACCGCTGAGAGACAACAATTTATCAATCGGAGGACCCGTTTTTCCTCATCCATCTCTCCGCGCCCATGACTGTTTCCCTGCGTTTATATCTGCCGCTTGTGAAACCCTGGCATAAAAGGTAATGAAAAGCCGACCGGTCATGAGATAGATCTGATTCAGCTAACGGTGGATAAATGGATTTATCCTATCAAGGATAAACGTTTCTCGAGCCTTTGCACATTAAATCAAGGCGGCTTCGCTCAGCGACTGGGGGGCGATCACTTAAGGCTCTGTCACCGCAGTCAGGCTGCGAGAACGATTGAGACAGCAGCCTCTTAACATTCAACGTGTGCTGAATAAATTGAAAAGAAGTAACAAAAGAGAAATGGTGGAGCCGGGCGAGGAGATCGTTTTAATGTAAGATTTAAACACGGGACAATTGGTGGGGTATTCGGAATGCAGCGAGAACAAGCCAGAACGTTTTTAAATGTATTAAGTTTTTGATAACGACCTTCTACAAAGAGGAACTCCGGCAATTTTCTCTTTCAAGGAAGAAGGCTATTTTATTTTGTTTAGAGTTTAATAGAATAGGTTATCCATTTTTCTAAATATCCGCCGGGACCTGTGGATATGCAGAGTAATGATAGGTTATTATATACAACGTTTGAATAGTTTAATTAAGAACTATTGCTAAGTAGTTCAAATTCTCTCTCTCTCATCTCTCTCTCTCTCTCTCTCTCTCTCTCTCTCTATCCTCTCTCTTCCTCTCGTCTCTCTCTTCTCTCTCTCTTTTTTTTTATCTTTTAATTATGTTTGAATTGAACGCGATTAGCATTTTCACTTCACGCTCTCTCTCTCTCTCTCTCTCTCTCTCTCTCCTCTCTCTCTCTCTCTCTCTCCTCTCGCCTACTCAGTCTTTCTTTCTTATTATATTTTTCTGTGTGGCATTATCCTTTTTTCTTCCCTTCCATGTTTTTATGATAAAACGAGAAGGATCTATTATTTACCTAAGCAACAAGGAATTATCAGGACTCACATTTTTTAATTCATCTGGGACCGATTGGACGGTTTCAATTTTGACCAAGGGGTGTTGCCAAATGAATAACAGTCGTTACGAAACATGGAGGCTAACGAGTTGGGTAAATATCTTCCTTTTCCATGGCATTAACGCTATGCGAAATGGCCAAAAGGGGCTGAATCAATTTGAACTCGGAGAAGTTGAGTCCTTCTAAACAACGACAACCTTTACGCTAATGAACTACTATATAATTTTGCTGTGCTTAAATATGCATCAAAATTAATTATAAAAAAAGTTTCAGTGGCGGTTTCTTTACAAATTTAATGTTCCGTTTAATTTAAAACAAAAGGAGTTAATCAAAGAGAAAAAATATACAAAGTGAAATAACGGTAACTTTTTTTTTAATGTTTTGTTTTGTGTTTGCTTTATATGCCTTACCGTGCCAACGCATGAGTTATAATAGTTGCAAGAAATTCAGACAGCAGTTTTTCAGATCTCTGACTGTTATAACATCAAAAGCTGGTTCTTTTCTTTTTGGAAAAAAAATCTTGGTATGTTTCTAAGACACGGTACACTTCGTTTCTTTTGTCTCGAAGAAACATCAAAAACAAAATGTTTTGAAAAATTCTTTCTACTTTTGTCATCTAAGGATTATACTATTCGCAAGGAGTTTTATTACTTTTGTTCTATTTAAGATTCAAAGAAAATGAGTGTTCCGATCGCCGAGATATTTGTGCTATGTTTGCGCTGGCTATGTTGTTAGTTGCATGTGGAAAGTGAATGACAGGCACCGCAACACAACACTTAAAAGGATTAGTTGAGAGAGGGAGAGGGGGGAGGGGGGAGAGATAATGGACAGTGGTGTGTCTGTGTGTGTGTGTGTGTGTCGTTTGTGTGTGTTTATTTGATGTGTGTCTATTTGCGTATTTGTGTTTGTTTCTGTGTGTGTGTGTAGTCTGTGTGTATTCTCTCTTATGTGTGTGTGTGGTCCTGTCTCTGTTCTGTCTGTGTGTCTGTCTCTGTGTGTTTGTGTGTGTCTGTCTCTGTGTGTTTGTGTGTGTGTCTGTCTCTGTGTGTTTGTGTGTGTGGTCTGTCTCTGTGTGTTTGTGTGTGTGTGTGTCTCTGTATGTTTGTGTGTGTGTCTGTCTCTGTGGTGTTTGTGTGTCTGTCTGTCTATGTCTTGTCTGTGTATGTCTGTCTGTGTTTTGTTGGGTGGTGTTTGTTTGCGTGTGTGGTGTTTGTGTATGTCTCTGTGTGTTTGTTTGTGTGTGCGAGAGAGAGAGATAACCTATTCCCACCACACATGTTGGTTTATCAAACATTACGGAAACTATTGATAAAAGATAACTGTTAATCTTACGCAAGAAATATTCATATTTATTCATTTATTTTGTTTTATCTTTTTTTACATGAATATTAAACTTTTGAATTGTATTACTTTAAAGGTGAATTTTTAAAGATGCACACGGGTGTTTGAAGTTGGTTGGATTTTATGGTATGTCAACCCTCATTGGGTTATTTTATGCCGAAAACATTTTTTTTTCTCTTTTATTCATTCTTGATGGATATTCAATAAATAAATAAAAGATATTCAATTACTCTGACTCTATAGGGATTTACTTGAAATCTATAATGGAAAATTTACCGAACATCTTCCGTAAATCTTAAATACAGAGAATGATGTAGGCTACACGTCCTGCGTACGCTTACGCTAGAATCAAAAAGGACGCAAATAAAATCGTATCTATGCGTCAGTGTTTTTTCGTTTTTTCTTCCTTACCTGATTTCAGCTAACGGTAAATACAATTCAATTAGTTATACAATTTTAACACTTTTTTTTTTATTAAATACATGTTTTATCTATTTAATTTATGGATGGGACCCTGACAAGTACTTCCACTTCGGCTCTGTATAGACCTGTGAGTAATGGCGATGAATGTGTACTCACTGTCCCCAGGGTTCAAAAATTGGAACCTCACCAATAGAATGCAGTTTAATGTCTAACCCTACCACCAATTCTAGCACATATGCTAAATGGGTTGGGGGTTGCCACTAGGGCTGGGACAATTATATAGGTGTTAGGGCTTGACCTGACGAGTCGTTTGATGGGATGGGACCGCTCGTATAGCTTAAGTATGAGCCAAAGAGGAGAGTTGTATAGGATGGCCTGCTCAGCCAACATGCTTTTAATCCGCAAAATTTATGATGACATTCCAGCCTCGTAGGTAGGTAGGTGAATGATATATATATCAAGTGTTGTGTTCAACGCAAGAAAATTAAATATTTTATAAAAAAAAGAAGTTCCGCAAAATATATTGTTTTTTTTTTATTAATTCTTATTTTATTAATGTAAAATAATGATAAAAATTTAAAAACACATAATCCATTCTTGTTTATAATATATATATAAATGGCGGTATCAGCCGGATAGCGAAGGAGTATATTCACTTTCTTTAGCGCTAGACCATGGTGATTATTTTTAATCTAAGATGGAGTGCTACACCTACTATCAATTAACAACTTTATCGCAAAGCTAGATTGATGCACACTGAGATAGATAGATGGAAAGACGTAAATATCTTAATATAGATATGAACAGCCTGGAATAGATAGATTTTTAGATACATACATGCATAAATACATACGTATGCACATACGTGTATATATATATATATATATATATATTATATAGGAGAGAGATTAGATAAACTATTTTGGAACGTATATCAAATTAATAGTATGTTGCACCGGAAGACAATGTTGCGCTCGACCTCCAAATGTGAAATTATTTCCTGTATTGAAATTAGATTGTAATTATTTGATATTTCCTGTAAGCGAATCTCTCAATTATAAACCAATCATGCTTTGCAATAATATAGGTAATGGCCAAAATTCCACGTGTTTTTTAACCCCTCATGAATTAAAATTCAAGAAAACTCGGAAAAATAAGGCTGGTTTATTGTTTTTTTATTTTAACGCATATCAAACAATATGTGGTCATTTAAATTTAAGTCAGTTTTTATATATAAGATTGCTTACAATATTTTTGATGTTACTTAAATCGTCACCCCATCTTAATATTGAACAGACTCATTGCTGGTTAACTTCGGTGATCTAGCGGGAAGCGGTGCTTTCAGCGTGACTTAACCGTAGAAGAAAAAAACGAAGGAAATCTAACATTCTGTATTATGAAGAGGGGGGATTTTCTAAAAATTGAAGATGATTATTTACAGTCTTTAAAACGGCGGAATTTTATAAATTATAATCTATAAATGTCAAAATGGCACATTTATGTCGTTTTTTTTTCTCTATCCTGATGGAGAGGACTTTTCTACGTGATTTATTTCAATATTATGATTAAGAAATATGTAGAATTATTTTCCATTGGGTAATGGTTAACGTTGTATTAAGTGGACTCAGCGGGCAGAAGTGTAGAGGCCTTGTCGTAGAGGTTCGCAAATGATATTAAAATGACGAATGAAAATATGACACAGCTTAAGCAGAAAATCCGGAGAAATGACAAAAGGAAAGCATGTATTTATAAAATAAAAAATAAATTCATTCGGAGAATAAATTTGCAATAATCAACGAAATATGAGTGTTAAAAAGAAATGTAAAAGTTCGTGTGTAGAGTTTGGAAAAGTACGTCAAGAAATGTGTAATGTGAAATGTTTATGTAGTGCGTCAAAGTTTGATTTATATGGACAGAAATGAAAATTAAGTTTGTAATATACGACCTGATGAAATTGATTTTCTGGTGTTTAACGCAAGGTGGTACGAGTGAATGGTAAATTCTAGTAGTCAGCTTTGTGACTCAGAAGGGTGCGTGTTTCTCTTGATGTTAGTGAATCGTCCCGCAGATATCTGTTTTTGTTTGTTGTTGTCCGTGCGTGTGTCCTATCTGATGGCGAGATTTATTTTTGTTTAATTGTTGATTTTCTTCTCTCTGTTTTATGATACTCAGTGGGATCAAAAAGTAATTATTTTTTTGGTGCAAACGCGCGTACGTAGTTGAAAGCACACTGATTCCTCCAATCAAACTTTGACCAATATATAAACATTTGTTTTAATCTATTTTCCTTAAATTTGGAAAAAGGACTGTGTTGTGTGTTTGTTTTAATTTCTTTTCCTTAAGTTTGGAAAAAGAAAGTTGTTCGTGTGTATATTCTTATTTTGATATAAAATATAAGATTGTATTCTATAGAAGTTTAATCCTGGACGAGATTGTTTGTATTTCACACATTTCTCACAGAGATTGAGAGAGTGAAAAAGTTAAAAAGTTAATCAGTGAGTAATAGATTTAAAGAGTGAGTGTTAGAGAGTTTTTAAAAAAAGTCAAATAAAACGTGAATGAGTTAAAGAGAGTGAGTGAGAGAAATAATAAGAGTTAGTGAGGGTGAGTCCGTGAGTAAATAAAGTCAATAAGTGTGTGAGTGAATTAAAAAGAGTGAGAGAGTGAGCCAATGAATTAAATAGTGTCAGTGAGTGTATGAATTTAAAGTCGACGGGGCGGCCTAAAGTCGGTATCAGCCTGTCAGCGAGGGAGTCTATCCCCTTTTCAATAGTGCTAGACCAAGGAGATTGTTTTAGCATCTGAGGTGGAGCGCCACACCTACCATCAGCTCCTTACTTTACCGCACAGGTCCCTGTGCTACTCATACGCTGAGTTGGCGGGGACCAGTATCGAACTAGGAACCTTGTGGTTTCTAGCCGAACGCTCTACCGACTGAGCTAACCCGGAATTAAAGACAGTTAATGACTGAGTGAATGAGTTAGTTAAAGAGAGTGACTGAGTGTGTGTGTGTGTGCTATTTTGTTGATTTAAAAAAGTTAAATACATTTCGAACACTACATAAATAAAAAGGAAATTAATGGCCTAAGCAACAATTTAGATAAATAAGCAAATATACATAAAATCTTTAGAAAATCCAATATTTTTTTAAAATAATTTTTGACACGAATTACATTGTATAGTTTTGAAACAAAATGCTACTACCGGCTATGAAATGCTAAGATTGTTCTCATTTGTCATTCCATATATTAAAGAGAATATTATTCAAAAGTTACAATATCACTGATAGTTTAGTATAAGGACCAACACATTTAACGCTGGCTAATACTTCAAACTATAATAAAACGATCCTCTGAACAGCTTTTTCATTTATATACAAGAGTTATAAAATTCGTTATTTTCATTGATTTCAATTATAATGTTAATTTTTACAGTTTAGACCCCTTTGTCTAAAACGGTCCAGTTTAGCTTAATCGATAGAGCACTCGTCTAGGAATCGCCAGGATCCTGGTTCGATACCGGCCTCCGTTAACTCAATCTCCGAAAAAACAATCTCCGCTTGCGAAATGGAGATAGACTCTCTCGCTATCCATCTGATACTGATTATAGTCCACTCCGTCAACTTTACTTACTTTACATTTAAGATGTTAAAAAGACTATTTCAGTGATATTGATAGCTTTTTTTATTTAGTGTGTTCTGGGACGCACATATTTGCTTTAAATGAGTCCCCGGTAAAAATTTGTGGGTACCAACTAAAGCCGTCTAACTCCTACTTTGTAATTCGATTCTAAGAAACTATTAAAATGTATTTACAGTTAGCTTGAAATGGTGAGGGGAGAAAAACACTGGGACGCTGGGATACGATTTCACTGCGTCGTTTTAGATTTTTGTGCGTCAGGAACGCAGGATGGTTACCTACAGTATCTCTCTATTTAAGATATACGGTACATTTTCCATTTTATTGATTTTCAGTTAATCCCTATAGAGTCAGATGTAAATAACATTTTATTGGGATTAATATTTTTTCACGTTTTTTTCTTAATACTCATAAAATTGAAACCTGGTTAGAAATATGAGGCTTCTTGATTTTATTTATATTTATTTGTAAACTAACACTTGTGAAAAGGCGATTTCTTGTGTGTTTTTATCGTCACGAACATTATTCGCTAAGTTATGACCCTCTGGCTCATTCAGTGCAGATTAACAACAAAATATAATGTACTGTTGTTTTGATTTGGGGGGAATTAAACAAGAAAAAAAAAAGAAGATATATTTGTGCTTCCTAAAATGAGCCCTAATAACAATTCTCTCAAACGTACAATAAAAATGAAAAATTCCCATTAAAACGAAAATGTTTAGAAATTAAGATAATTTATTGCGCCAATGACAATGAAATCGCTACATTCGGTTGAGAAAAAATTATTAATGAAGATGAATAAAAAAAATATAAAGACTTGAAAAATGAAATAAATTCTAAAAAAAATTAAAATGCAAAAAACAAAAAAAAGAAAAGAAACAAAATTAAAAAGAAACTCAAACGAATAGGAAAATTGCATTTTTAATGAAGTCAGTATATTGATGGTTTGGACAAACAGCAACTGGCTAAGCACAACTGAACTAGAGCGCAAGATAGCTGGTTTTATGGAACTCAAGAACAGTCCTTTCATGTATGTGGGTGATTCCATTCCTTGAGTCCTGATTGGCTTCTTGGTTTCTATGATGTTATGAGGCTTCATAAATACTCTGGCATACTGCAGTAGGATTGCAACAAGGTTGGATCCGTATTGGGTTACGGCTACTTGTTGCCTTGTCTTACCAATTCAACGGTAATTGGAATTTGGTATGATTACTCTACAGTAATGACAGTGAAATGTCTTTTAATTCATCATTTTTGTATCCATTCTCGTTTTCATTACACGTTCGTATTTACATTTCTTGTTTATGTGTTTCTTAATAGTTTTCTTTTGAACACGTTCCTATCGAATACAAATAAATTTTAAACATCTATTTGGTCCATAGATTGGAACCTAACAGGTACAATCCAAGAGTTAAATGAAGATTATTATACTTTTTACATATTGAACTATTTGCAATATATTTAAAGTAAATTTATCAAATGTTGTAATAATATATCATACCGTGGTATATCCACACGCCCTGCTGTTAATGTATTATTATCCTTAATATATAATGTTATTGTTTTACAAGATGTTTCAAAAAAGTATCGAGATTTTTTGACGTTTTTAACACACCTTGTATTCTAATAAAAATAACGTTTCATTCATTATTTTTTCATAATGCAAGGTGTGTCAAAAAGTACCAAGTTTAAAGCTGTGTTTACCAAGTTAGAAATGAAGAATGAATGGAACGTTATTTTTTTTCAAAATACAGGGGTCAATAATACAAAAGATGTCGATACATTTTTGACACACCTTGTATATATGACTATTTATACGATTTTTGTATAAATAAAAGTAAAGTTGGCGGAGTGGTCTACTGTCAGTATCAGCGAGAAACAGCTGATTTGAAGAGAGTTTTCCTTCTCCTAGACTGGATGCCATACCACGCCTAAAAAATCCTAAATGCCCAATAATTTACCAAGACCTGGTGTGAAAAGAGATAGTTTGATATGTATGCCCCAAGAGAATTAGCTCTCATATAAACATATCAAAACTTGTAATAATTAAATTATTAGTCTGTTGGCATCCTTCCATCTGATAAAGACGATGGCGTAGTGTCCATTATTTTAACTGCATCTGCGCGAATGGCTGAATAGGCCAAGTTTTGAATGAAAATCTCTGGTGCAGTGACTGCAAACAAACAGTGATGCTTGTTGGAGTTGTTGTTATCTCTCTAACTCTTTTCTGTAGCGGTTTCTTTCCTTTCTTTTTCACTCCTTTTCGTTCCTTGTTTGACAAGAAGGCTCGAGGTTGATCGGTTTTCTGCATTAACCTCCCATGTGTTCGGGTTCATGTGGCATGTCTTCCTGTTCTTCTTGCAGACGTCTTTAAAGCTTTAGATTATGATACTGTAGTATATACAGAGGTCCTGTTAGTACGTATCTAATGCAGAATGGGTAATTAAAAACAAGCAGATAATAATAATTTACAGCAAAATAAGACAAAAAACAAAATAAAGCAGGCATGTCAAATGAGTAGCCCCCTGTGACCGCACGGATTACTTATGTCTGTCATGAAGGCCGAACATGATCATTAAATAATTTTACATTGATAGAACAAAGTGATGATTGCTATCTTCTATTTCTTTATAATTAACTAAAAGCAAATGAATACATATCTACAAAAAAAAAATTATTAAAAAGAAGGGAAAAAAGACTATTACTGACCGAGTTAAAATAGTAATACGTACAAGTGTCACTGTCACTTTCAATTATAGCCATGTGTTGATTGAAAGCAGGAAAAGGCAAGAAGAAAGACTCACTCTCTTTCATTGACTGAATTAGCCTTCTTCTACCGCATTTCAAAAGAAGGGGTGAGAGACAACGCGTTGATAACAGACTCTGTTTCTTAAAAACACATTGCTCTAATGAAAATAAACGATTGTTTTATTTAGGAACTTTTGGAAAAAAAGACTGGGGTATTGTAAAAGCGCCGTATAAGAGCGCAGTCTGTGTGCGGACCGCAGCTGTGCTTGCCGGTGCCGCATGTGGCCCGCGGGACGTGTGTTTGACATGTTTGGACTAAAGGACAAAACTTAACAATGGATTCCAAAACGCATAACAGTGTTCAACGAAAATAGGAAAGCTTAAACCACCCACATTGCAGTACTAGTGATATAATATATATATATATATATATATGATAAACGAATCAATGTACTAAGCATAACATTTACCTAACAATAAGGTTTATTTTAGTATAAGAAATAGGAAATAAAATTACATAAGAAATAGAATAATATCTACTTTCCATACGGATTCAGGTACAGTCTTCATATGATTAACTTTTTTTAGTAGTTTAGTATTCCTTTTACTTAAACGAAACGAAAGCTTATATTTAGCCGAATATTTACCTAGTACTTACCTAGCTTGGAATATAAACATTTTCTTTTTTTATTATCTCTGTCTCTCTCCTTATTGCAGGTTACATCCAATAAGTAAAATGTATATTTCTGAGGTAAAGTTTAGAATCGCAAAAGAAAGAGGGAATACAATCAGGGTAATTCATTCTTTCTTTTTTTAATTCACTAAATAGGTGAGGGGAATAGAGAGACACATGAGAAAAATGTTTTAAAAGAAATTATTTAAAAAAAAAGAAGACAAAGAAAATATCAACTAGAAAGAGAGAAAGAGTTAAACCACGCATAAAAGGGAACGATTTGATATATATATATATATATATATATATATATATATATATATAATATATATATATATATTATTATATATATATATATGTATATTATTAATATGTATGTATATATATATATATATATATTATTATTAATGTGTATGTTGTGTTGTATTATCATGTTGTATATATATATATATATATATATATATTATCATTATACATACATGTATGTATTATATATATATATATATATATATTATTTATATTATAATATGTATATATATTATATATATATATATTATATATATATTATCATTATACATGTATATATATATTATATATATATATATATATATTTATATTATACATACATGTATATATATATATATATATATATATATATTATATTATACATACATATATATATATATATATATATATATTATATCATTATACATAATGTATATATATATATATATATATATATATATATATATATATTATATATATACATACATGTATATATATATATATATATATATATATATATATATTATATATACATATGTATGTATATATATATATATATATATATATATATATATATTATAATGTATATATATATATATATATATATATATATATATATATATATATATATATAGACTAGAATGAGGAAAATAATGAAAAAAAAACTAATTCATAAGCTAGATTTGGCTTAAAATATAGAAGAGATTGCAAATAGTTCAGGAAAAAAAAAAACGAACTATATTTTCAAATGTAAGATTTCTAAAAGGAGTACAAAAAAGTCTTCTGAAGGAAGATTTATACGCAGTTGCCCGTCTATTACCAACAGAGGAAATTAAGTAGGATACATAAAATGAGTGGAGAGACCGCTCGTATTTGGCTATGGAAGATAATTCAAGGACGGTCTTGAGATTATATTCTTCAGATACCTTATGACGTAATCGTGTTTTGTTAGATTCAAATTGTTCTGATACATTTTGAAGTTAAAACGGTCATAGCCCTCGAAGAAAATAGAAATGAAATACAACCAAAGATTCAGAGATAATCAATATATATATATATATATATATATATATATATATATATATATGAACGTAACAAACCATCATTATACTATAATAATTTATTTCGATCATAAAACTCAATATGAGTCTATCCTCTCCAGACAGATTTTACAAATACAGGAAATCTCAATAGAAAAGTCATTCATCAGGATTAAGTTTCTCATACGCCTACATAAGAAAACATTTTTTTATGACAACAACAGCAACATATTTGAATTTTGGCGCATGCCAAAAAAAATACGACATAACCCTTTCTTTCCTGTTTGTCGGACTTTGTCTCAACGGAATAAAATGAAAGTTTGTTATATTTCTCCTTCTTTTCATATAATTAATTTATTGGTTATTACACATTGTTGTGTAAATGTGTTGGATAAATGCATTTCTATAATGAAATAATTAGCGCGTGGTGTAATGGTTAAAGTCATGGGAAATTGACTCGTCGCCCTGAGTTCAAATCCTGGATGTGGTAATTGCATTTCACTTAGCGCTAATGCCCTTGCAAAAGGTATGAATCCAATTCTCCCTCCAGCTATGGATAGATATTAGGACAGACTGGGCTCTTTAACCTTGGTTAGGCAACCGGTCTAGGGAAGGAAAACTCTGAAATCAAACCTGTATGAACTCCGCTTAAGAAATTGACCTTGTTTCACATCCTGCTCGTACGGAGGGGTTGCTAAATATATATATATATATATATATATATATATATATATATATAATGAAATAATTAGCAATGCATCTATATTACGTATATATTAACTCTAGTCTATCAGAAATTATTGCATTAATTCAAAACCATAAACAATCATTTCTATAATAAAATCATTAGCAATGCATTTCTATATCAAAATCAGTATTATTCAACAGATACAAGATAACTAAAAGAAAATGATTTAGATGGGTGACCATTTATGCAAAAGCGGGTATTGTAAGAAATCGAATATCAAAATGACTCTATATTGGCATTAAATGACCCGAAAAGGGCTGATATGCCATAAACCAACCAACTAACGGAAAATGAGGAGTGTTCTTACTTTTGAAATGTAATATCTCCTGACATGTTAATACACAAAGAAATAAACAACAGGTAGCTTGAGGCAAGGAAAGCCTTTGTCAGAATATACGTAGATCTCTTGAGAAATAAGTGCCTTTGGAAGTCATAAAAATAAGCCTGTACGTAGCCGTATTGACCACTCGTCACCTGTGCATGATTGAAATCTACAACCAATGTTGCATCTGCATCGTTCTCCACGTGCACTGCGCTGACTCCTCTGTTAATACCGACATCTAAAATGCAAATATACAAACAGGGAGTGTATGTTCGACTTTTTAAAAAAAAATATAAATAAAACATCGGTTTCTATAGTTCTCATCTTTACACATTGTTTTTATTTCCCTCTCTTTCTGTCTGACTGCTGTTTTGTTTATGCCCCTCAAGGTCACCTTGATTAGCAGGTTCTTCTAAATAAACAAGAAATGTTTACACTGGTTTTCTTTTTTAGGGGGTGGTGCGATTAGCGTAACGGTTATTGGTCAGAAAAATATTTGGACAGTCGTTATTTATACTAGCAAATATATGCACCCTCCGGGTGCAAGTATTTAAGTTTTAATATAATAAAATATTGTATTAAATTAGAAAGGCTAATGAAACTAAATAAGAATACAGATAAAAAGATTTGAAACAGAGGGAGTATAATAAAAGATTTGAAACAGAGGGAGTATAATCAAAAATGGAACAACTGAAACTTACTCTTCCATCACTCTCGTCTTTCATTGTTATTTTTTCTAATTTAAGAATTTAGTTATAAGAGGAAGTAAAGAATAAAATGACAGTTATTTTATCTTTTAATGGATTTCATTTAAGATTCATTGAAGAGATTTTTGCTTATATTCATTAAAATAAAACCAAACAGTTAGAAATCAATAATACTAAGCACATATTTATTAAATTCGATTTTTTAATATTAATATGCAAATTAGCCTTCCCGTTCACACTGTAAACCGCTATTTTGTTGTATATATAAATATAATTGCATGTTGTCAGTATGGAGACATAGTTAACAGTATTAATAATGTAAGACAATTTTATTAATAATTGAGGTTTAGATAAAAAATAAAATTATGGAGAATGTGATGTCAATAAATAAGAGAATTGTGACTTGAGTAGGAATATAGTTTCGGTTACAGACAGAAAAACACACAATCTCCATTATAATAAGATATATAATATATATATATATATATATATATATATATATATATATATATATATAAAGTGAGTGTATGTGTTTATGGAGTCTACGTATGCTTATTTGTCGGTATTAGAAATAACATCCTGTATTTTTTCTGAAACACAGATTTGCTAAAATTAGTATCCACATTATCAAAACTATATACTATGAAAGCATTTATTTCTTAACGATATATAACACACCTTAAAGTAATTTAAACGCATTGATAAGATATGCTGTTTTGGAGACTACAGTTATACATTAATAGACATCGATAATGAACTAAGATGCAATTAGGATGAAATAATGGTTACTTAATAATCATTAAGAATATAACGTAAATGACTTAGGGCGTAGTGACGTAGCTGGTGTTGTAGTTTCGGTTACAGACACATACTCTCCATTATGATAAGAGATATTGAAAAAAAGAAAATATTTTTTTAATTAAATAGTTAATTAATTATTAATAACTTCTTTGAGACTTTAAACTAAGTTTATTCTCTTTTTGTAAATACTTTTATATAACTTTTATCGGAAATATCATTGCTATTACTTTATAACCAACGTCATTAATTCAAATTACTTGTGAAATAAAACCTGACTCGCTTTAATGCAAATGTCAGTTGGATTTATCAAGCACTTTATTCCAACCATTAAGATGTCAGTACTGGCTTTCTGCATCTTCAAATAATGAAAAACAGACCCAGCTGCATACGAACACTATCCTGTGTAAGCATCGCCTAAGTCGGTTGGTTGGATTGTGGGGTATTACGACATGTCAACCCTTTGTGTTTTTATGCCGAAGACGTTTTCCGTTATTCATTCTTTATGAGTACTTATATAATAGTGTGGTCCTATACCAGTCACGGTAATTGATAAATTAGCTGGTTCTGTGACTCCGTTCAACTGCTCTTTCGATGCCCTCTGCGCCAACGCTTTGTTCCTCAGACCCGGATCGATGCAACTTGGTTGGGGCTTTTTGTGACGGGTTGAGAAATTAGTGGAAATGTGATAACACACCGTTAACAATAACAACGGTTTTATTATTATATATAAATGATGATATGTTGCCCACTCAGGTCGGAGAGAAAGGACACGGTGAGGAGCTTTCTTAGACGTTTTGTTCTATGCTAATTAGTGATTCAGCAAATGTGAACTTTATCTTTATTGAAGTTGTTTTCTTGGTAGCAAGATCTATTTCTTCTAGTGGCAATTTTCTCATTTCAGCAATTCCAAAGTAGCCCGTGGCTCTGTGAAAAACTTCGTTTTTGGTGATCCGGCTTCTGACTGAATGTTTATAATTCAAAGCATCTGTTTTATAGAAAATTGCGTCTATTTTTGTCATCAGAATAAGGTCAATGAGTGCTAGCTGCCAGCCCTCTAAACATATTATCGATTTGACAGCCACGGCAAACATATCAACTTATGTCACTCCTGTCAATTTTCTTCTATCTATAAACACAATAAGTAAAATCAGATCTTATATGATATTTTGAATTTTGCATTTTAACAAAATTATTTACTTTGACTAACAAAAATAACTTCTACACTTTCCTCTTTCGATAAAGATTAGTTGACACAAACAAAATAAATCATCGTGTTATAATAGATTGTAATGGAGTTAGCAGAATAATAATAATTAATTAAAATAATTTATTTTGTTAATGTCTAAAAGATCTAAGTAAGTAAAGTCGTCTGGGTGGCCTAAAGTCGGTATCAGCCAATCAGCGAGGGAGTCTATCCCCTTTTCAATATAGCGCTAGACCAATGAGATTGTTTTAACGTCTGAGGTGGAGCGCCACACCTACCGTCAGCTCCTTACTTTACCGCACAGATCCCTGTGCTACTCATACGCTGAGTTGGCGTGGACCGGTATCGAACTAGGAACCTTGTGGTTTCTAGCCAACGCTCTACCGACTGAGCTACAATTGTTAACTTTTTAAAAAAATACTACTCGTTTGTTCTTCTCATTTTAGAAATGGCCTTACTCGGTAAAGATACTTTTTAGAATATCACACATTTTCTTTAAGCAGAGCCCGTCCCAAGTTTCGGCATACATGTTCGTTAGGTAAGCTTTGAACTTGCCCCTTCATCAGAATATGTTGAGTCACTTGGTATAAATTGATTTGTGTGAATGAAAATGTAAACGTATTTGTTTTAAAAAAAGCCTTCTCTGGTATCATCATCATGTTATGCTAGTAGCATGGATATCTAAGACAATCCTTTCCTACCATTCATCGCCCTTGGAAGGTCCTATTCGCAGCATCCAGTATCCGCACAGAACTGGTCGATGTAGATATTTTATGGCCAGCCCGCACTGACTTGCTTATGAGCAAATTCCACCACAAAACGTTACTTATGTGTTCATCCTTGCTTCTCCAACACTGTCCAGCATATTTTGTTCGTCTCACTCGGATGGTTTGTGTGATAGGGGCAAATGGCCATACAGCAGCTTTCTTGTGGGGTGTTTTTTCCACAATTTTTTCAAGATCTCACGCAGTATTCTTGTGAAACTCCCATCTAGCTTATTCTCCAGGCGCTTCGTTAGGGTTCCAGTAGTGCAGTCGTACAGAAGTTGAATGACTTGGTAGAAATTGATTTGGGGGGAATGAAAAATATAAACGTATTTGTTTAAGAAAGCCTATCTATCACGATTTGGGTTATATAAAAAAAATTATCTTCATTTTTGAATAATTTCCACTTTGATGTCGATGTATCGATTGTATTTATTGATATTCTATAAAGATGAAATCTAATATGAGTAATCCTGATGAAACTATCCTCCCCCAATTCAGTCACTCCAAAGAAATCGATGAATATTTGACAAAGATTCACCCTTTCATTTGATGAAGTATTCAAACAAATCTTAAAGTAAACGCTGTATTGTGGAAGAGATTAGAGGAAAGATAGAGAGGGGGGGCAATAATTCTAATCCGTCTCAATCGAACATGATGAATAAAAGGAAAGAAAGAAAAAAGAGTGAGAGTTAAATCAAGATTATTATACTTTTTACATATTGAAGTATTTTGCAATAATTAGTATTATTTGTATTATTCGGACTAATGTCCTCATCTTCATTACTATCTATACAACGTTTCGGCCGATGTGCCCTCCGGGCTTCCTCGGGTATTTCTTGTTTGACTCGGAACCTTTTTTCGAACTCGGGAACCTTCTTGTCGTAATCAGGAGCATTCACGGAACTTTGAACCTAACCCTTTATTCAGTCCACGGGGGTATCCTGTTTTCATTCGGCTAACCATAGCTTGGGTACATGTGTTACGCTGTGTTAATTATTGCAAGGCATTCAACATATATCCGGTCTGAAAGAGAATTACATGAATGAGAAAATATAACTCACTACGATATGACAGGCAGTTGAAGAGAAACCTCAGAATTCTGGCAACACATTTTCTATGACTGGTAAACCCAATACTCTTAGAATGATGACGCTAAACAATCTTCTTAAATTCCATTCATTTTGATTTGACTTTCTGGTTAACTTATAAAAAATTGGTAAAAACTATAATCAAATAGTCTATAGATGTGTCTGTGTGCAACACATAATTTATACTAACTTAATATTCACAATTGTATGTGTTGTCGCGTTTCTCTTCTTTTATTATTATTCTTCCATTATTCCTTCTTTTTTTTACTCTTCTTCAGTTCTTTCCCCAAGTGATATATTTACAGATTTACACGACTGTGCATCTTTATTCAACAGTTTTAATGGTCACAACTTTGTACAATGAGTTGCGTCCAACTCAGACTCTGGACGTAGGAGCCGTTTGGCACGGGCGTTGAACAAAGCTTCATTCATTTATTAAATGATCAAGATTGAGTGACAACGTGTGTGCAATGCAAAACGTGGGATTTAGCCTCCGTCTGACAATAGGCCGTTCGGTCGCCTCTTTCTTCCTTACCCCTATCAACGTCACGTCTTCTTGGCCACGCAGTCGCCTGTCTTCTACTTTCGCTTTGTAAATGGTACAGTAGATAAACCATTATTTGAGTCTGTCTAAATGCGAATTCTTTCTCTCTTGTTTATCGCTATACAGTGTTATTTCTCCCTCTGTCTCTCTTTCTTTTTTTTTGCTTTTGTTTTCTTCTTGCTCTTGTTTTTCCTCTTTATTTGCTGTATCTATTAGCGAGGTGAGACGTTTTAATGTCGTATGCAGTTCTTCCTTTGTTCTTCTTCTCGGTATGTCTATTGTTTCCAACACATTCAACCCTAATTGATGCTTACTAACTATTTATTTATTCTTCTCTGACCAGTTTCTTCCGGTGCATTTGTCTAAACCTACATCAGCATAAATAGATTCTCTGATATATATAATATATATATATATATATCTGTCTGTAAACATGCATTAGTAATCACATGCATATTAACATCCACACACTAAAGTAGTTAGAAATAAATGCATATATATGTGTGTGTGAGTGTGTGTAACCATATTATTGTAATTACTAATGTACGTTTACAGACACACACACACACATATATATATATATAATATATATATATATATATATATATATATATATATATCACTATGCCGTCCCTTTCTTATATATAATATATATAATATATATATATATCACTCTGCCGTCCTTTCTTATATATACTAGCAAATATATGCACCCTCCGGGTGCAAGTATTTTAGTTAAATTTTATAATAAAATATGATATTAAATTAGAAAGGCTAAGAAACTGAATAAGAATGTAGATAAAATATTTTGAACAGAGGGGTATGATGAAAAAAAAATAGAACAACTTTGAAACTAATTCTTCCATCATTTTCCGTTACTCCCGTCTTTCATTGGTAATTTTCCTAATTAAACTGTTTAGTTAAAATAGGAAGTAAAGAATAATATTACAGTTATTTCTTCTTGTTAAGGATTTCTTTTAAGATTTATTGAAGAGATTTTTGCTCATATTCAATAAGATAAAACCAAACAATTAGAAATCAATAATACTAAGCATATATTTATTAAAATCAATTTTTTAAGATCAATATGCAAATTAGCCTTCCCATTCAACACTGTAAACCACTATTTGTTGTATATATAAAATACAATTGCATGTTATTATATGTAGATATGGTCAACAGTGTAAGTAATGTAAAACTATTTTATTAATAATTGAGGTTTAAATAAAAATAAAATCATGGAGAATATGATGTAAATAACGAAAGGAATTGTGACTTGTATAGTAATATAGTTTCGGTTACAGACATACAAACCCACAATCTCCATTATAATAAGATATACATATATATATATATATATATATATATATATATATATATATATATACTATATATATAGTTTAAAATTAATGGTAAATGAATGAATGGATGAAATAAAAATGAATGAAATGAGGGGTATAAATGAAAAAATCCTTCCAAGGGACCCCTCTCAAAAATATTACATCACACATACACACACACACACACACACACACACACACACATATAACATATATATATATATATATACTATATATATATACTAGAAAAAACGGAATCTGTTGGATTACTCATTAAGCCTAAGTTAGCTTGTTGAAAAAAATGACAACATAATATTATTTTGTCAATTAAAAAAATATTTAAAATTACCTTTTAGATAATCCCAGATTTCTCATCAACAAGCATTTTAATCTTTTAAATTAAAATGCTTGTTGACAAGCAATCTGGGATTATCTAAAAGGGAATTGCTTAAAAAGAAGTTGTTGCGCCATTCTGTGATAGAAACAAACTCTGAAACAATCTATCTAAATGCTAGTTTCTTAAAATGGCACTTGACAGGAATATTATTTTGTTGGCAGAATTAAATGTAAATATTTGGCAGAATGTAAAGTAAGAGATGGGTTCTTTTTTTTTATTTACTTAATTGAATATTACGACTAAAATAGAACCATATAAGATGGAATTTTTTCAAACATAACTTAATCCTAATCTAAGGTATATTTTGGGATGTCATTAAACTAAATAGGAAAAAGCCTTCAGGAGACAAACATGATTTGGTCAGCTTTAGTATATATATATATATATATATATATATATATATATAATATATATATATATATATATATATATATATATATATATATATATATATATAAATATAAATATATTATATATATATATATATACAAGGAAGCGCGTGGCGTAATTTTAAAGTCATGGGAAATGGACTCCTCGCCCCGAGTTCAAATCCTGGACTTGGTAACTGCATTTCACTTAGCGCTAATACATTTGGGAAAGGTATGGAATCCTACTCTCCTTCCAGCTATGGATAAATAGTAGGCAGACTGGGCTCTTTAACTTTTTAGGCAAACCGTCTAGGAGAAGGAAAACTCTGAATTCAACCTGTTGAAATCCGCTGAAGAAATTGACCTTGTGTCACACCCTGCTGCCGTGCGGATGGTGTATATATATATATATATATATATATATATATATATATATATACACAGGTAGTTTGAAATATATGTGCGTGTGTGTGCACATGTTTACAAATACAGACAGTTCTCTCTATATGCATACTATACATACATATATAGAGTTATTAAATCATACTTAAGAGTCGAGGCTTAAAAATACTAAAACCATGAAAACAATTAACTGGAAATTTGAGAAATAGTGTATATATATATATATATATATATATATATATATATATATATATGATATATTGAAAAAACAAAAGATGTTTACAAATGCATGGGATCATCAGGAGAGAATGTGCAAACCGTTTCGGGGCCTTCCTCTCGAAACGGTTTGCACATTCTCTCCTGATGATCCCATGCATTTGTAAACATCTTTTGTTTTTTCAATATATCAAATTCACACTGTCGGATTAAGTTCCATTTTATTTCATAAAATATATATATATATATATATATATATATATATATATATCGAGAGGAAGGGGGTAGGGTGAAAGAGAAAGTGAGAGAAAGCAGTCCGACACAGGCAAATAGAGGTCAGAGTTCGACAAAGATATTGAAGTATAGCTGCCACTTTCTAACAATACATAAAATATCTTCTTGCGTGCCTTTCCTTTTAGCCCCAATAAAATTTAGCAGTTATAAAGTTTGGCACTCGCTTAGCAACAGAGAATTCAAACAGAATCTGTCTGCTTTGTGAATTATTATGCAGCGTTGGTGTAAAACTGTTTACTACGACCAGAACGACGAAGGCGGCCAAATGTCCTAAAATATATAGTGAGATCAAGTGATCTTTTCCTACCTGCTGTTATTTTCCTCTCTAAAGTCTCGAACAGACAAAGCGAGTAGCGGAAGGTGATGTGTCTTTCACTAAAGATGGTAAAGAGGGTCTGCGTTGAGGGAGGGGAATACGAAGTGGATTTGCTAGAGGGAAATCTCCCAGAAAAGTAAGAAAACACCAGAAATAACCTTATCCTCACTCCGGGAAACGGGCATGAATACATTGTCTGGAAACGAGGAACGGACGGTGGGTGGTGGTGAATCCCACGTGTTAACATGTAGTTTATAAGAAAGTGATAGAATATATAGTAAGATGAAAAAATAAAGTAGATAAAGTAATCTAAAATGAAGTGGGGAGGTTCGTTCTGTTCAGCATGAAAACAGCCGGTGGTATATAGACTTAAAATGCATCCGACACCTGGAAAGAGAAAAAATAGTTCTAAATCGAATCTGAAATAGGCGAGACTAAAAAAAAAAAAACAAGAAAAATAAAGAAAAAAAATGGAAGAAATACATGAATTTTAAAAAACAAGAAAAAAATCACAAAGAAAAAAGGAGAAAAAAATCTTGATCTAATAATATAATGATAAAGAAAATATTTTATGAACTTTTCTAAACAAAACAAAAAAAAATGCAGCCAAAGAAAAAGAGGGAGTAGCAGGGAAATAAAATATAGTAACAATATTAAAGAGAGGAATAAAGGGAAGTTTGGTTTGTTTGTTTTGTTTTGCGGCATATCAACCTCAGTGGGTCATTTAATGCCGATAAAGTTTTGAAAAAAATCAATTCTTAATGGATAATACAATTTTTTTATAAATACATTTTTCTATTTAACCCATAGATGGGACCCTAACAGGTACTACCACTCCGGTTCAGAGTGGACCAGGGAGCAATGGTGATGAAGGGGTGCTCCACATTCCCCAAACATCCAAAACTGGAGCCTCACCATCAGATAGAGTTTAACGTCATTCCCAGGACATATAGACCCGCAGCCACCGCCTTCTAGCACCCATATGATAAAAAGGGGTTGGGGCTTGCCATAAGGGCAATAGGGTTAGGAAAATCATATAGATGCTAGGGCTTGACGTGACCAGCCGATTGATCGGAAGGTGCCTCTCCGACCGCCCGTCTAGCCCAAGATAGGGTCAAAGTGGAGTATTGCATTTCATGAACTGCTCATCCACCTGGGTTCTATCCTTAAGCATCACGGGTCGCCACCCACGGCCAACAGGTGGCCCCATTGGGGAGTCTTACCCCTCTGCAGAGGTGCAGTCGGTGCATTCTAACGCCCCAGCCGACAGGGCGGATAAAGGGAAGAGGAGAAGAAAAATGACCCCAAGAGCGATTGAAAGATTGAGGATCACGTGGAAATTATTGATTGATTTATACACACCCCACAACTACTAAAAATGAAAAAAATAAAAATCAAAGATAGACAAATACTTGGAACTAGCCAGATTACTAAAAACTATGGAACATGAGTTTGATGCTGATGCTAATTGTAGTTGGTGACTTGGAATAGTCCCTAAGCGTTTAGAAAAAAAAACTGAAGGGATAGGTAATTAAATGAAGAATCGAGACTATCCAGAACACCACATTGTTAAGCATAGTAAGGAGAGTCCTGGTTGATTAGTAAACTTTGCTTAGTTTAGCGAAAGGCCTGAAGTATGAGACGCGAGGTGAGAATTTATTTGATTTAGAATTATTTGCGAATTACTTCAACACGCATCGTCTCCTGAAGTAATAGAGGAGAGGGGAGAGATTGAGAAAAATACTAAATGTACAAGAACGTGTGTAACCTTTATGGAAAAAAAAGCGTTAATTCCAATATTTTTTTATGTGCATATACCGATTAATATTTTCAAGGAATGCCAATAAGAACTTTATTCTTAGATAATGCACCCACCTAAAACAAACTTTTCAGCAAACCTATGATAATATTTTAATCTGTGTGAGTGTTTCACTTCAGTTCCAACGGGTGACTTTTCTCTGAAGTCACAGCAAGTATACCTGGGTCTCCAGGACTTTACTCAGTATGCTACTTGATCTTAACAATACTCTAGTCTCGATTCTTCCTCAGATCACCACATATATTCTCTTAGTCTTTGGTGACGGTTAGAAGGACACGCATTGCAATTCTCATCAGTGGTACCTTAATGTCTCAAAGCTTATTCTGTTCTTTGCAAGATCCTGGTATTTTTTATCTTTTATTTCATTTTCTCACCATGGCCTGCTACAACATCAGCATCCAATAATGACAATTTTAAGCTCATTAATTATCTCCAGGACTCTTCTTAGTATTCTAGTTAATCTTAACTCTACTATGGTCCAGATGGTCTTGATTCTTTATCTTGTCCCCTGTTTATCCATTGTCTCATACTGACCATTGGAGACCGTTCGAGGGACACCAATAGCTATTAGTATCACCTTCATGTTTCACAGCTTTTTCTTCTCTCTGGCAAGGTACTGGTTGTTTTCTATCTTTTTTTCTGCTTTTATTTCTACTCTATGGTCGGTACAACGTCAGCAGAAACAAAAACAAAAGCGAATCACTATGTTGACTACGTCGGAAAAAAGCCGCTTCATAGAACCAAATCTATAACAGAAAAGTCTCCGAAAATAATGTTCACACACACACACACACACACACACATATATATATATATATATATATATATATATATATATATATATAATATATTTGTGTGTGTATTTGGAAGCATTCTTTCATTTATACATGTTGAATTAACAAAGATACATTCCTGTTTAACAATTTATTTTTGATCTTTTTTTTTTTTTTAGTTTTCTGGCCAACTTTTTTAATGTTTGGTGGAATTCGTGGATAAGTCCACCAAAGTTCAGGTCCCGATTACTTTCGGCACTTCGAAGTGCCTTATCAGGGGTAATGTGTTCCAGTTTGAAAAAAAATTATCAATGTGGAGGCTGGAAGGAGAAGAATTGTTGAGAGGTGTTATAGGCATTTTAAAAATATGTTGTACTGCATTGGAAATTAAATTGTTTAAGGATGGTTTGTATTGTTTTATGTATAGAGCTTTTGTTTATTTTTTTTCTTTGTGCAGAATGTGTGTATTTTCTGTTAGAATATTTCGGTAATTAGAGTGGGGGCATGAATGTAATTTTAGGTGTTGTATATATATATATATATATATACACATAAGATAATCCAATTGACTGGGTAGTAGGGGATAATTCTATATGGCATCATTGAAATCTCACTGTACATCCATACTACATGCTCTTGTAGGTGCAAACATATAGATTTATAAAAGGATTTTTATAAATAGCTAAGAGGGCTCAATGTATAATAACAAATAAATTTATTATATACATAGTATAATCGGTTTAAGTTTTATTTCTTTGATATATATAATATATAATATATATATATATATATATATTATATATATATATTGTAATGAATACACTGATTAAAGATTATACAGTTAATGATATATAACCAACAGGATGTCTACCCATTCAAAGAATAGATTTATATTTAAGTATCCACGATATATCTATCCATCTATCTATGTCAGCAACTTCTGTGTGGTGGATTGCTTATAAAAGTTAGCAAATAGAAATGGGTGCTATGAAGATAATCCTGAATGTTAAAAGAATATAATAGTGGATATATTTTAAATATTGACAAATAGCAGAATGGTAGAATAAGAGCAATGTGTACTTTTATTGTTAAAGTCACAGAGCAAATTTATAAGTAAAAATATAACAAAACACTTATAATTTTTGCTTTATAGTCTATTTCAAGGAAGCTTAGAGAAGGTATCTAACTCTCCCAAATCATCAGATGCGAATGATGAATTCTTTATTACTTTTAAAGCATTTGGAAAACATTTTTTTTGTCCCGTTTCCCTCACCCCTGGAGTAATAAAAAAGAGATTTGACCATTTGTTGTCGGTAATTTGTAAGGAATTTCTGTTAAATCAATCTATTCCAGATTTCAACAAAAAAGGACCATCCTAGTTCGTTTAGATTTCATTTATTTACTCGTTTATTTCTTCTTCGTATCTTCCTAGTTTCTTTAATTTAAGACTGGACTCTTTAACCATGGCTAGGTAACCAGTCTAGGAGAAGAAAACTCTGAATTCAAACCTGTTAAATGTTGTTAAACTCCGCATAAGATATTGATCCTGTGTCACATCCTGCTCGTGCGAAGGGGTTGGTAAATATATATGTGTGTGTGTATGTATAATATATATTATCGAGATTAACAGGGCTGCAGAGTGGCGAAGTCGGCGTCGTCATGAAACAACAAATGTAGATGGAAATTTCCCATGTAATGTGTGAGACCGCATCTGCAAGTCCAGAATTGGACTAACTAACCACCAGAGGGTCCTTTAACTGTTCAACGATGTCATCGTCGTCTGCGACGGACTTCGAAATGGAAAAGGATTTGTGTGTGTGTGGTGTGTGTTGTGTGTGTAATTTCTAGACATATACGTTTATTACCTATATTCCGATATATATGTCTGAAGCTCTAACAAGACATCGTCTTTAATTTAAAGTAGCATGCAATCATTTCATACCCTCTCGCTTTCCATTAGGATCATCGTTCAGCGAAACATCGATTGACATTTTAATGTCAGACTAACTCATAGCTCCCTCCATATTTTCATCAAACGCCCACGCACCATGTTTTATTGTAGTTTAGCTAGTCCGTATATATATATATATATATATATTATATATATATATTATAGATCTTCAGTCTCACTATTTGTATCATCTGTTCTGTCATCACATTTCCTTTCCCCAGTAATCATGAAACATTGATGTCGTGAGGGATGTTTGAACCGCATCTATTGACAAGGTTCCAGTTCTGGAGATCTCGAGCACGTGGCACATCCTTTCATTGCCATTACATACAGGTTCACTCTAACGGGGGCGTAGTAGAACCTCTTAGGGTCCCATCTGATGGCCCTTTGCCGGCTCAGGATATTTGCCTCTCATCCCACTTATAAGTGCGTTACATAAGGACATTTTATGTGGGCCCACCCACAAGCCGAAGCTCATGGGCGGTGGGCACAAAAAATGTGTTGATCCCGTCGGCATACCCCTCAAGGGATAGGTATTGTCTGGGTGGGGATAGCACCCTGGGCTCAACGCTGGTAATTTGACTTAACCGCTTCAGAAGCCGAAGCACTCTGGAACAGGCCCCGAGGGACCTTTGCCGGGTCACTGATCACATATATAAAAAAAGAATATGTTTAAAAACGTGTTTAAAAATAAGTTTATAAAAAGTGAATATCCAACTAAAATGAATAACAACCTTCTATGGCATAAAATAACTCGATGGTTTACATTCCGTACAAACTGCAAACTACGACACGTTTTTTTAAAAAAACTCTTATGTCGTAAGGAAGATTTCTTCTCTGGGCTTTTGGATTATATATATATATATATATATATATATATATATATATATATTGTGTGTGTGTGTTTACTTACGCACATACAAATGTGTATTCCACATAGCACCAGATGGGACCTCACCACAAAATACAGTTTAACCTAGACCGCCGCTTTTTAGAAAATATATGATAAGAGTTAGGGGCTTGCCATAAGGGCTATAGGATTGGGGCTATCTTATAGATGCTAGGGCTTGAAGTGAGTAGCCGATTTATCAATTTATCTCCGACCGCTATTCTTAGAGATATATACATTTTACATTTTTAATTATTTACTTTCTCTTTTTAATAAGAATATTAAAGCAAAATATAAACAAAGAAAATACTTCATCTTAATCGAACTATTTATGTGAACCGGTTTAGCTCAGTAAAGCACCCGTCGAGCAATCTCAAGGTTTCCGGTTCGATAACAGTCCTCGCCAACTCAACGTATGAGTAACCCAGCTTGGGTAATCTGTGCTGTAAAGTGGGGTGCTGCTAGTAGGTTTGGTGCTCCACCTCAGCCAAAAGAATATTCCTAGCTGGATCTTATGATATTATGTATGTAATACGTAATTTATTCATTATTTATCGGAGTCTGAACCTTGCGATTCTACGACGGATACTCTACCGAATGATCTAAACTGATTCGAGGAAAATAACTTTATATCTAGTGCAGTTTGTTGTTCCAGAAGATCTAGCGCTAGTGAAAACGGGTAGACTCCCTCGCTGTATGGCTGATATTGACATTTATCAGAATGAGTATTCACAACATGAATAATAAGTTTTTTTCTTCTGTTTTTTTTTCTTTTTTTTCTTTTCATTTTTCTGTTGTCTGCTTTGCTCCTAGTACAAGAAATCTTTAAAATTTTCTCACGAAGTGGGTGTAATTCTGAAATGGTATGATATGTTGGGCTACTGCCTCTAGGAATAAAGTTGAAAAAGTTTTGTGACACTCTGAGACTCAGTTTTTATTAGAGATGCGTACATTTTACATTTTTAAACATACTTACTTTCTATTTTTAATAAGGATATTAAAGAAAATATAAGCTAAGTAAAAGCATCAGCTTAATCAATCTATTTAGAGGGGCCGGTTTAGTTGAGCTGGTATCGCAAATTTCTAGGTTCGATACCGGTCACTGCGTATGATTAGCATAGCTTGGTTAATCTGATCTGTGCGGTAAAGTGGAGAGCTGATTGTACGTGTCGTGCTTCACCTCATCAAATAAAATCTGTTTGGTCTCACTATTTACTACAGTAGAGACAGAAAACTAAAAAACTGTCACAAATGAAAAAAAATCTCATATTCTTATACAGCTTTAGATGCCGAGATCTAAAGCTATTTCTACCAGTTACAAAGGGGATAGACTCCCTCATTGTCCGGCTGATACCGGCAATAGGCCACAACGTAAACTAATATTTAATTTAGTCTACCTACTTACCAATCCCACGTTGTTTTAAAAGACGACTTATCAGAATAAGAACTGTAAATCCTCGAGTATAACCCACACTTTTTCCCCAAAATTTAAAGGTCAAAATCCCGAGTGCGTACTATATACGAGGTTAAGAATGAAAAATATTTTCTAAGAAATATCCGCGTCTATATTTGCTGTCCGGCAATGTTAATTCAGACGCATTTTTTTTTTCAGAGGTACAACCCCCTAAAAATCCCCAGCATATTATATTCAAAGGAGGACTATACTCGAGGATTTACAGTACGCATAACATGGATCTAAAAAATTGTTATTTTTTTTACATCTCTCTGATGCTTGCTTTGCTCCTAGTACAAGAGAATTGATCTCGACATGAAATAAAAAAGAAAAAGTGCGTCTTATATGCCAATTCTATCAATGATCTTCAAAAGCGGCCCTTGAATCTCAAGTTTCAAACATGAGAGCACATAACTGAAAGACTGAAACAAAGAGGGGGGTGGGGGTATGGGGTGGGTGGGGGTGAAGTTAAAATACCAACTTGTGGGGTCGGTGTAAGGTCGGGATAGGTCGAGAGAGAGAGAGAGAGAGAGAGAGAGAGAGAGAGAGAGAGAACCAGGTTGGATCGAAGAAGGAGGAAGGAGTCACAGTAGTTGAGGGTTATGGGTAAGTGGCAAAGATACTCTGCCATATTGAGTTGGATTAGATGACTTTTATGGTTCTTTTTTTTGGTTTTGTTTTTGATTGGTTGATATTCAGGGGTTAGGCAGCCAATCAGATTGCACCACGTGCCGTATTGATTCCTAACCTTACCCCTCCCGCTCCCTCGAGACTTACTTGTGGCTCACTTCGTCACCATAAGATAACAAAAGGAAAAAAAATATTAAAGAAAAACATAAAGACTAAAAATAAATAAAACAAAATAAAATATAAATAAATAAATAAAGAAGCAAAATTCTCAAATAGATGCTGAAATTTCAGCTGTACTCCCCACACTTTGAAGTGAAAGAAAGAAGAAATTCAATAATAGGAATTTGGTCGGTGTCGATTCCGTCTTAGAGAAGGGTGGATAAAAAAGGTGAAGCCGGTAAGTGATGGGAGGGTGGGAGAAATCTTTAAATGTGTAGTAGTAACAGGAAATGGTGCCACGGTTTGGCGCGTATTTGACGCACTACACTACGTGACATAACGAACTGAACTGCACGCGCACCTGCAGTCCCAATAATTTTTGATTATTAATTAATCAGAAACGCTATCTTTTTTTTTTTTTTTTAAATTGCACACCCATTTGATTTTATTTGATAGATTTTCTTTAAATTCGATCGAAACTTAAACGTTTATTCTTTTTTGTTTAATTCTTTTAGTTATCTTCTTTTTTTTTTTAACTCTTTGCCTATTTTAGTCCACCCACAGTGAATCTCCTACCAAAGTACAAAAAACTGATGGTTACTTCATTATAATTACTAGCAAATATATGCACCCTCCGGGTGCAAGTATTTAAGTTTTAATGTAATAAAATATTGTATTAAATTAGAAAGGCTAATGAAACTAAATAAGAATACAGATAAAAAGATTTGAAACAGAGGGAGTATAATAAAAGATTTGAAACAGAGGGGGTATAATAAAAAATGGAACAACTGAAACTTACTCTTCCATCACTCTCGTCTTTCATTGTCATTTTTTCTAATTTAAGTATTTAGTTAAAAGAGGAAGTAAAGAATAAAATGACAGTTATTTTATCTTGTTAATGGATTTCATTTAAGATTCATTGAAGAGATTTTTACTTATATTCATTAAAATAAAACCAAACAGTTAGAAATCAATAATATTAAGCACATATTTATTAAATTCGATTTTTTAATATTAATATGCAAATTAGCCTTCCCGTTTACACTGTAAACCGTTATTTTGTTGTATATATAAATATAATTGTATGTGTCAATATGTAGACATAGTTAACAGTATTAATAATGTAGGACAATTTTATTAATAATTAGATAAAAATAAAATCATGGAGAATGTGATGTCAATAACTAAGAGAATTGTGACTTGAGTAGGAATATAGTTTCGGTTACAGACAGAAAAACACACAATCTCCATTATAATAAGATTTCTTTGCATATTCAAATTTTAAAACCTATCTTCCCAAATGGAAATGACGCTAAACCCAACCCGGTGGTGAGGCTCCAGTTCTGAAGTTGTTATGGTAATTTACCACGCACGCATGAACTCTTCCAACAATAAATAGCAGCAGGTACTGCTCTTAGGCGAGAGTCAATATTCCAGCGGTATGCTAGGACAGTTGATAGACCGCCTCGCGAGTAAGTTTCTCATTTATATGTTTGTACTACTGTTCTTTGTAAATATATTTGTTTAACTCATTCCCTCTCTTGTGTCTTTATTCTGGCCCCACGAGAAGTCGTCAAGAGTATCGAGTCACCACTTCGTTGTCAAAAATTAGAAAAAAAGTTTGGTTTCATGTTACTCTGACTGCACTTTTAACCTGGACTATAAATCATTAAAAAAAAAAGTATTGCAACATTTTAAACTATTTTATTATCTTATCATAATAGAGATTATTTCTATGAATGTTTGAGATGAGGCTTGAAGATTAGTATTATCTGCGTTATTCGGACTATTGTCTCCATCTTCATTGTTAATTGTACAACGTTTCGGCCGATATTCCCTCCGGCCTTCTTTGTAAATATATTTGTTTAACTTATTCCCTCTCTGAACCTGAAGAAGGCCGGAGGGCATATCGGCCGAAACGATGTACAAGTAACAATGAAGATGGGGAAAATAGTCCGAATAACGCAGATAATACTAATAATAGAGATTGTGTGTTTGTCTATAATTGAAAGTATATTAGTACTCAAGTCACAATTCCTATAGTTATTTATATCACATTATCCACGATTTTATTTTTATTCAAACGTCAATTATTAACAAAAAAGTTTTAAATTATCAATACTGTTGACTATATCTTATTATAATGGAGATTGAGTGTTTTTCTGTCTGTAACCGAAACTATATTACTACTCAAGTCACAATTTCCTTAGTTATTTATGTCACATTCACCGTGATTTTATTTTTATCTAACCCCAATTATCAATAAAATTGTTTTGCATTATTATTACTATTGGCCATATCTACATATGTATAATATGCAATTGTATCTATATATACAACAAAATAGCGGTTTACAGTGTGAATGGGAAGGCTAATTTGCATATTGATATTAAAATTTAATTTTAATAAATATGTGTTTAGTATTATTGATTTCTAATTATTTGGTTTTAACTTAATGAATATGAGCAAAAGTCTTGTGGATACATCTTAAAAGAAATTCATTGACAAGAAGACATAATTGTAATTTTATTCTTTACTTCCTATTTTAACTGAATAGTTAAATTAGGAAAATTTAGCAATGAAAGACGAGATGAAAGTGTAACCTTCAGTTGTTCTATTTTTCAATTATCCCCCCCACCGCGTCTAAAATCTTTTTATCTGCATTCTTATTTAGTTTCATTAGCCTTTCTAATTTAATATAACATTTTATTACATTAAAACTTAAATACTTGCACCCGGAGGGTGCATATATTTGCTAGTATACATAATAATATTATGCAATTCAATTTATATATACAACAAAATAGCGGTTTACAGTGTGAATGGGAAGGCTAAATTGCATATTAAAATCAAATATTTGATTTTAATAAATATGTGCTTGGTATCATTGATTTTTATTGTTTCGTTTTATTTTAATGAATAAGAGCAAAAATCTCGGGGATAAATCTTAAATGAAATCCATTAGCCAGAAAAAATAACTGAAAATGTATTCTTTACTTGCTATTTAACTATATAGTTAAATTTGGAAATTTTAGAAATGAAAGACGGGAGTGGTGGAAGAGTAAGTTTCAGTTGTTCTATTTTTCGATTATACCCCCCCACACACACACACACGCACACTGTTTCAAATCTGTTCATGTTCATTTTTATTTAGTTTCATTAGCCTTTCTAATTTGATATGATATTTTTTAATCCTATTTATGGATCGAAATGAAACGCTTACCGGGTTAAAATGATTTTCAAAATCCATGTTTTTTGCGATATATAAATGAGGCTTATACTTATTGGATATATTTATTGGAGTCACGTGGCACAATGAGTCGTAGGAAATGGACTCGTTGATCTGAGTTCAAATCCTGGTCAAGACTGTTTGTATTTCCCATTGCGCTAATATCCTTGCAAAAGGTATGGCTCCAATTATACTCCCTCTAAATAGTAAATAGTAGGGCAGACTGGGCTCTTTAGCCTTGGTTAGGAAACCTATCTAGGAGACGGACAACTCTGAATTCAAACCTGTTACACTCCGCTTAAAAAACTGACCATATGTCGAATTTGCGGAAAGGATTGGTAAATATATATAAAGTAAAAGTAAAGTCGTCGGGGCGGTCTAAAGTCGGTATCAGCCAGTCAGCGAGGGAGTCTATCCCCTTTTCAATAGTGCTAGACCAAGGAGTGTTTTGGCATCTGAGGTGGAGCGCCACACCTACCATCAGCTCCTTACTTTTACCGCACAGATCCCTGTGCTACTCATACGCTGAGTTGGCGAGGGCCGGTATCGAACAAGGAACCTTGTGGTTTCTAGCGGAACGCTCTACCGACTGAGCAATTGACTACCAAATTTTCCCCACGCCTGTACCAAATTGTCTTACCTGTATGATGGGATATTTCAAAGTGTACTATCTGTTCATCTCAGGACTCATTCTCTTAAAATGAAGTCGCAGAGAAAATATGGAAGGCAATGATTTATATCCATATTTTAACTATTTTAAAATACGCACTATTACGTTTGGTTTCGGGTTACCCTTATATCCGTTCAAAAATACCCATATTTGCTAAACGCAGCGGTCAAGCCCGTTTATCAAAACATCGCTCGTTCCCCAATGATACCTGCATCGGTTAAATATGGACTATAACGTTTGGCTTTAGGTTACTCTTACATCTGTTCGAAAATGCTCATATTAACTAGCAGCGGTCTGGCCCATTTACCAATAACCTTTCTTATTCCCCAATGATACCTGCATCGGAAATATAATGTCTTCAAAAGTTTAGTCTGGCACGAATTCACTGCAAATTAGTATTTTATAGTATCTTATTATAATGGAGTGTTCTGTCTCTAACGGAATCTATATTACTTCTCAATTCATGATTCCTTTAGTTATTTACATCACATTCTCCATGATTTTATTCTTATTCAAACATCAGTTATAAAAAAAAAATGTTTTACATTCTTAATACTTTTGAACAGCAAGGTGCCGGGTTAGCTCAGTCGGTAGAGCGTTCGGCTAGAAACCACAAGGTTCCTTGTTCGATACTGGTCCCCGCCAACTCAGCTTATGAGTAACACAGGGATCTGTGCGTTAAAGGAGCTGATGGTAGGCGTGGCGCTCCCCTCAGACGCTAAGATAATCTCCTTGGTCTAGCGCTATTGAAAAGGGGATAGACTCCCTCGCTGACTGGCTGATACCGACATTAGGCCGCCCCAACGACTTTACTTTTACTTTACTTATTTATAAACACCACAAAATAGCGGTTTACAGTATGAACAGGAAGCCTAATTTGCATATTAATATCAAAAAATTGATTTTGATAAATATGTGCTTAGTATCATTGATTTCTAAATATAAGCAAAAATCTCGGATATAAATATTAAAAGAAATCGATTAACAAGAGGAAATAACTGTAATTTTATTCTTTACTTCTTAGTTTAACTAAATAGTTAAATTCAGAAACATTTAGAAATGAAATACGGGAGTGATATAGAATAAGTTACAGTTGTTCTATTTTATATCGATTATACCCAATTTCATACAACAATCCACTTTGGTCTTTTCTTAGGCTAAACTGGTGGTCGGAGAGCCCCCCGCCGATTAATCGGCTGGTCACGTCAAGCTTTAGCACCTGTGTGATTGTTCCGACCGTATTGGCCTATGACAATTTCCCGACGCTTTTTATTATGTATATATATTTACCAACTCCTCCGCACGAGCAGGATACGACACAAGGTCAATTTCTTAAGCGGAGTTCAACAGGCTTGAATTCAGAGTTTTCCTTCTCCTATACTGGTTACCTAGCCATGGTTAAAGAACCCAGTCTGCCCTGCTATTTACTCATAGAGAGTAGGATTCATACCTTTCCCAAGGGTATTAGCGCTAAGTGAAATGCAATTACCACGTCCAGGATTTGAACTCGGGGCGACGAGTCCATTTCCCATGACTTTAACCATTACACCACGCTTTTTATTATATATAGTCAGGCTATCGCATGAGCTTTGGTTTGTGCGTGATTTCCCATTTAAAAAATATTTTATAATATTTGGTTAGGTGGAAGGTCTGGAGAATATATACCTAGAATCAATTCTAAAAGACACCTTAAAACTTGTTTTTTGTTAATTTGTTTCCCCACAGTATACGAAATACTTCCTCTTTCACCAATGATTGATATTCAAAACATGTCACCGGATAGAAGAACCAACATACCTAAGCAGTCCTGTCACATGAGTCTGTCTCTCTCTCTCTCTCTCTCTCTCTGTCTCTGTCTGTGTCTCTCTCTGTCTCTCTGTCTGTCTCTCTGTTCTGGACACTGACAGAGAACTGGAAAATTTGAGGAACATGGGGTGAATGAGATATCTCAGGACGGTGCCCAAAGGTCTTGAAAAAAGGAATTGGAAGTCAGGAGAATCGAGGCCATCCTGACATATGAGTCTGTCTCTGTCTGTCTGTCTGTCTCTGTCTGTCTCTCTCTCACTTTCTCTCTCTCACTTTCTCTCACTCTTCCCCCCCCCCTCTCTCTCTCCCTATCTCTCTTCTGGACATTGACAGAGAATTGGGAAATTTGAGGAACATGGGGTGAAGTCAGGAGAATCGAGATCATCCTGACATATTTGTTAAGATCGGCGACAATACTCAGAAGAGTCTTGGAGACCTGAGAAAACTTGCTGTCACTCAGACTCTCTCTCTTTTTTTCTTTCTCACTCTTTCTTTCTTTTTAAAGCACCCGTTTTTCTTCGTTCTTTATCTTATTCATTTTAATTTCTTTTTTTTTTAACTTAATTTTCTTCCTATGACTGTCTGTTTTTATCTCAGTCGAAGAGCACGTCCTTTTAACTAGATTATATCGGGAAGAATTCAAATTTAATTATTCTTCCTCTTTTTTTATTCATTTATTTTCCGATTTTACTCTCCTTCTTTTAGTTTCCTGTTTTTTTTTCATAGTCGATTTAAGACTTCTCTTCATTTCTTTCAAATTTTTTAAAAGTATTTCGCTCGAATCGTTAATAAGACTTAGTATTAGGTTTAATCTTTTTTTTTATTCCGATAAAGATAAAAAATGGACCTAGATTTACTAGGATTGTATTGGTGTATTACTTCCTCGGGTCATTCGATTTTATAACTTTTATCTTTCTCCATATTTGCCAAGATTTTTTTACCCTTCATTTTTATCAGCATCTTACTATCTCTAAGCACACATTTTAAACGTACAAAATACGTTCAGATGTTAAAAAATAGTTTGCACCCACTTTACATTAAAAAAATTTTTTTTTTTTTTTTATGTATTTTACAGAATATTGAACCGTCATTTGGAAGAACGTAAGCAATAGATAAGTAATTACGTAAGTAAACTTGGTAAAAAATTAAGATAGGTAAAAAGTAAATTAAGATAATTAAGTGATAAAAAATAAAACTGCTACCTTGGCAGCTAATTAAGTATTGTGTGAAAATTACAAATATGAACTCGATAAACTGTATTGACAATTTAGTGTTTGGAAATAACAAGTTAGAAGTTTTATTTAAGATTTTACTCACAATGTTCAACAACCTTAGTTTATATATCTACACTGGTAATCAAAAAGTAATGCCAATTTGTTTTAGGACAGGTATAATTACCAACACATTAACATGTCTTGTATTTCAAAATGAAGCGGGTCCTATGCGGTTCACATTCCTACTGTTCCACATAGTCAACGTTTCTCTCAATAGCGATATTCTACCGTCAAATAAAAACATGTATCCCTGACCCGTAAAATTCTGTTGGCTGTTTTTTGAGCCGCTTCTTCAGTACAGTTCAGTTCCCCGTCACTGGAATAATGTTAAACTCTCACATCCTCTTTCATGGAGCCGAAGAGGCGATAGTCTGAAGGCGCTAAATCTGGTGAGTATGGAGGATGCGGTAAAGTTGTCAACCCGAATAATGCGATTTTCTCTATTATCCCGATGCTTGTTGAGCATTGTCATGCAGAAGGAGGAGATTGTCGATTGGCAAGTTGGTCTTAGTCGTCGGATTCTTGCTCTGAGCGCCGTTAGGGTCACAATGTAGGCCTTAGTTTTATATTTAAAAAATCACATTAAATAAAGAAAATTACATTAATTTTTGACTCACCCTCGTAGATATATATATATTCCTAAATATATGCATCTATATATCCACATGTATTCATGCACAGGACTATTTACCACGTTTTAGACTTGTATGGCTGGTAGTGGGTGTAGTCTTTGGTTTGTCTCTCTCAACTATATTGTTTCAGG
>CM042159.1:37157927-37170427 GCA_023376005.1 Doryteuthis pealeii | reverse complement strand
TAATACATATATAAATAAGGCAGGATATGTCAATCATAGGAAATCTCATCAGGGACAATTCATGCAAACTCCAGGAACACACAATGTGTCTTGTGCAATCTGTAACAAAATCTGTAAGTCAGCTTCTGGTCTTAAGAGACATATGGTGGTGCATAAGCATCAAATTTTATCATCTGATACAAAGGGAAGGATGCCCTTCTTATGTCATATTTGCATCAACCTTTGTGGATCTGCAGCGGGTTTGATGAGTCATTTGAGTTCTCATGAGAGGAGAGTTCTGTTAGTGGGGTTATAGGATTGTGAGGGACGTCAGTGATCTGTAAAGATTATGATATTGCTATATATATATATATATATAATATATATATATATATTGAGAAAGATAAAAGATTTAAAGTTTCTGGATACTCAGATAACCAACGTCAATTAATTTAAACATCAATATTGAAACTACCACATAAAATTAGTGATATATATGTATATATATATATATATATATATATATAATATATATATATATATATATATATTCTTCTGTATCTTGAATCAGATTTATGAATCAGTTATACGAACGGTGATAGAATCGTCCTACACACACATTCTGTAACTTAAATCTTTGCCTACCAAATTTTCCCCAACGCTCTAACAATTTTTTATCATATTTTTACCTGTATAATGGGATATATCAAAGTTCACTATCTATTCACCTCAGATCTCATTTTAATCAAATAAAGTCCTATTATTATTGTTGTTGTCTGAGTCCTTCTGCTCAGTTATAATCAACAAACCATCAGTTTTGTTTGTAATTTTCTTCACAGTGGTGAGAGAGCCACTGTGAGTGGTTTAAAGAAAGCAAAGAGTTCATTCTTCTTTCTCAATGTCACATTCTGTTATGTACACTTTGTAAAGCAATGATACAATTTGATACCCAGTCCTGACAGGACGATCTTTTCAAATCCATGAATCCTTACATAATTTAATTCTATTTTTATGTAATAGAACATATTTTTTTATATTATTGTGTAAGAATTCCGACTGAAAGATAAGTGCATTTAGGAAATATTACAAACATCTTCGGGTTGTAATTCATAAGACCTTAATTTAAAATGACGTAAATAAATGAAATGTTACACTCGTTTCTTGTCAAATCCCAACACCCACCCACCCCCCAAAAAGAAAAAAAAAGACACTTTATCAATGAAATACCTTCTGTGGGAAGTTTTTTTTCTCTTCGTTTAATTTCCAAATCGGATTTTTGTATTACAAAAAATACGTTTCCTTGTTTTGTTTTGTATATATTTTTAAATCCACTTTTTCAATTGGCAGTAGCTACAAAAAAGAACAAATTAGTTTATTTTCGATGGATTTTGTTGAATGCAAATTTCACTCATAGAATAAAAAAGGCTGAAAAATCTCTCTACTTTGTTTCACAACAAAAATTCGATTTATATTTTCCCTCTGTGCAATTCTTATTCTATTTATTCATTCATAGATTTTTTCTAACTCTTCCCATCTTTTTACTTCTTCATTTTCCATTTGATTCCCTTTTTTAATTCTTTTTTTATCCTATTTTATTTTTATGCATTCTTCTTAGATTTTTCGTTTTTATTTCTAATCATTTTTCTTCTTATCTTCAGTATTTTATCACTCCTCTTATATTTTCTTTCCGTTTATATTTTTCACATTACTTATTTAACTCATTGATTTTTCCATTTTCATACTTTTTTCCGTTTTTTTAAATACATTTTTGTCTTTTAAATACATTTTATTCTTCTGACCCTTTTTATTTTCCCAATTAACTTCTTTTTTCACATTATTATTTTATTCTCATTCAACTTCTTCTTCTTCTCAAATTTTTATTCTCATTCAACTTCTTCTTCTTCTTCTCAAATTTTTATTCTCATTCAACTTCTTCTTCTTCTCAAATTTTTATTCTCATTCAACTTCTTCTTTTTTATTCTCATTCAACTTCTTCTTTTCAAATTTTTTCTCATTCAACTTCTTCTTCTCAAATTTTTATTCTCATTCAACTTCTTCTTCTCAAATTTCTATTCTCATTCACCTTCTTCTTCTTCTCAAATTTCTATTCTCATTCAACTTCTTCTCAAATTGTTATTCTCATTCAACTTCTTCTTCCAATTTTCTTCTCATTCAATCTTCTCTTCTCATTCAACTTCTTGCTTTTCTTCTTTTCATATTAGTTCTGAATATTCTTTTAAGTCTTTCTTTAAATTTTATTTTTATTTTCATTTTATTCATTCTTTGGCATTTTAATATAACCTCCTTCTACATCCAACAAAGAATTATCAATTTTCTCATTTTCATGTTTTTCTCTCTTCATTTTCATGATTTTTTCTCTCCATTTTCATTCTTCTAACCTTTTTTTTCTGGTCAGTTTTCTTTTACCATTTAATTCATGTTCATCTCCTACTTTTCTTACGTTTTTCTTTCTTTCTTTCCTTTCTTCTTCTTCTGAATATTCATACTATCCTTCATTTTATTCCCCTTTCTCACTGTTTCTTTTTAATGCAACATCCTATAAGAAATTATCAATGTTCTTTTTTTTCTTTCTTCTGATATGTTTTCCATATAACTTCTTTTATCTGTTCTTCATCTCATTTCATTTTACCTTCTTCTTCTTTTTCTTGCGTGTCTTAACATTATATTTCTCTTTCGTTCATTTTTCATGAACTAAAAAAATAATACAATCCTCCATTATATGATCTTTATTCAATCTCTCATTCCTTCCTTTTTATTCCTCTTTCCTTCAGTTTCCTCTCTCCTTATTTTTTCTCTGCCATCTCTACCTACACCCTATCCTCACTCTCTTGTGTTTACCTCCTTATCTTCCTTTTGGATATTCTTTCTATTTCCTTTTCTAAAATGTCTTCATCTTTCTTCATCTTCTTTCTTTCCTTCTTTACTACCCTTACGTTTTCTTTTATTGGAATTATTATACATAATATCTGTCTTCCTCTATTATTAAACCTTACAGTAATTGCTCCCCCTTTTCTCTTTATTGGCGCTTCTCTCTCTCTCTCTCTCTCTCTCTCGTTTTCGTCTTCCTTTCTCTTTCCCCAGCCCCTCTTTTCCTGCACCTCATTCACACATCTATCTCGTGTGTTTTCATCCTTGCTCTCCTTTTGTCTGCTGCTTCTCCAAACTTCCTTGCTTTCCACAACCTTTTATTCAAACTATCAGTGTTCCTTAATACTTGTTTTCCTTTTTCTGACATTTTTTCCATATAACTTCTTTTTTCTGTTTTCCATCCCATTTCATTTTCATTTTCAACTTCTTCTTCTTCTTCTTCTTCTTCTTCTTCTTCTTGCGTGTCTTAACATTATATTTCTATTTCGTTCATTTTTCATGAACTAGAAAAATAATACAATCCTCCATTATATGATCTTTATCTATTCTCTCATTCCTTCGTTTTTATTCCTCTTTCCTTTTGTTGACGAACCTTTTTCGTCATCCAACTTTCCCCCTTTTTTCCTCAAACTACTTTCCCCCCTTTTTTTATTCATACAGAAGATTTCTTGCCAATCCCATGGGATCTACCATTGCATTACCTCAACTTAAAAATATAGAGTCGAAAGGAAAGTAATATTGAAACTAATGGAATTTCTTTCTTGTCGAGTGGAATATAAGCCAGTTGATATTTCCCAGCAGAGAGTAATTCTTATGCAAACAGCTTCACATTTTATTTCTCTTTGAACATTTTTATTTAATCATTTTTATTTCTATATTTTGTGCCTTGTAAATTAAACCAATCATTCAAATAATGATTTTTCAAATACCAACATGAAATTTGATCCTCGATTTGAACGACTCCTATTTTATTTTTCTTCTTCATCATCTCCATTTATTGATTTTGTGAAAAATTCTGTCATAAACTACTTCTTCGTTTAAGATTGGAATAGAAATTGAACAAGCAGATAAAAATGTTTTTAAAATGTTAAACTTGATCAGTCGTTCTGCGTGACTGACAAATTTCAATCTTGAGGCAGAATACGAGATTTTCTTCAACCCTTTTTTTATTTCCCCAAATTATATCAATCAATTGAGAGACTCAGAGAATGATCGATTAACTTTTCATTATACTTTTGTTTCAACGTTTGGACAATAAAATGTATTATATTCTTTATAGGTTTTTCTTTAAGACAAAATCTTAGAACTATTCCAGTTTTATGCAAGACATTAACGTTATTTTCTTCTGAAAGTTGAAATTATTTGCAGTATTATATTGAAACGCATGTAGACATAAGTTCAGAATGTTCTTTTGTTTCATCGATGATTTTATAACAAGATCTATATGTCTGTCTATCTATGCAAAATGGAGATGGTAATATATATCAATCTGTCCATCTATATCTCAATCAATGGCGGCGATTTTAATATATATTTCTCTGTCTCTCTTTCTTCTCTCTCTTTATATATATTATATATATATAATATATATATATATATATATATATATATATATATATATATATGCGTGTGACAAAATCAGATATATTTTTCAACATAGATCTCCTTCCTTGCAGTACACATTTTCATTCCATCAGTATTAACGTACTTGGTTTCCAAAAAAATAATCAACAGAAGATATTTGAAATTTCATATAAACGTTTCAACTGCTGACCCTTTGAGCCCATATATATATATATATATATATATATATATATATATATTGAAGGTGTGTCAAAAGTATCGGGACCTTTGTAGTTTTTGTCACTCCTTGTATTCTGAAAAAATTAACGTTCCATTCATTGTTCATTTCTATCTTGGTAAATACAACTTCAGTTCCATTACTTTTATAACATACCTTGTATATACATTTAATTGTCTCTGCTTTCAATAACGCTTTTTTCTAGTTGAAAAAATACTCTTATATTTTATTTAATTAGGATATTTTCTACTTAGGTTAACACCATTTTTCATTCGTCTTCTGTCATATTTTTAATGAAACTAAGCCTCGGTTATTATCAATATTTTTTTCAATATGTCGTCCATCCGGGTTCTCCCGCCTAATTTAATGAGATCAGTTGTATTAATTAAACTGATAGGCCACATCATTAGTAATTATCGCTGGCGAACATTTGGTCATTCTTTGACAAAAGAGTCTTGACTCTTCAAGATAAGGAGACACTCACTCGATCGATTTGATGATGATTTGACCAAGCATTAGTCAGATACGGAGTTTAAAATTCGATTTTTTAATGGCCGCTGTCACAAAAAATCCAATTCATCTTTATTCTTTTTAGAGGAATCATTGGCAACATTATTATTATTATTATTATTATTATTATTATACTAGCAAATATATGCACCCTCCTGGTGCAAGTATTTTAGTTAATTTTATAACAAAATATCATATTAAATTAGAAAGGCTAATGAAACTGAATAAGAATGTAGATAAAAAGATTTTGAACAGAGGGGGTATGATTGAAAAATAGAACAACTTTGAAACTAACTCTTCCATCATTTTCCGTTACTCCCGTTTTTCATTGGTAAATTTTCCTAATAAAACTGTTTAGTTAAAATAGGAAGTAAAGAATGATATTACAGTTATTTCTTCTTGTTGAGGGATTTCGTTTAAGAGTTATTGAAGAGATTTTTGCTCATATTCAATAAAATAAAACCAAACAATTAGAAATCAATAATACTAAGCATATATTTATTAAAATCAAATTTTTAAGATCAATATGCAAATTAGCCTTCCCATTCACACTATAATCCACTATTTTGTTGTATATATAAATACAATTGCATGTTATTAGTATGTAGATATGATCAACAGTGTAAGTAATGTAAAACAATTTTATTAATAATTGAAGTTTAGATATAAATAAAATCATGGAGAATGTGAGGTAAATAACAAAGGGAATTGTGACTTGAGTAGGGATATAGTTTCGGTTACAGACAGACAAACACACAATCTCCATTATAATAAGATTATTATGGAGGCGCGTGGCATAATGGTTAGAGCCATGGGAAATAGACTTGTCGACCCGAGTTCAAATCCTAGACAAGGCTGTTGGCATTTCACATAGCGCTAATACCCTTGAGAAAGGTATGAATCCATATATTCTCACCTTAGCTATGGGTAAAATAGTAGGGCAGACTGGGCTTTTTAACCTTTGGTAGGTAACAGCTTAAGAGAGGGAAAACTGAATTAAAAATTCCTGAGGTCAGTCGTTGATTGGGTACTTGACATTCCTTGTGCACCAATTCTTTCCTATGGACTGTGCCAAAAAGTGCGAAATGGTCTAACACAAGCCTTCTTTATTATAAACAAATCACTGTGTTGGTTGTTCACTGAATGAGCACTCATGCCTCGAAAATCGACGGGAGAGACGATTTTATTATTATTATTATTATTATTATTATTATTTTCATTTTTGTGAGTTTTTCCACCAGCGTACGCTGATGGTCTTTAGCTGGAGTCTCGGTCAAAAAAAGTCTTCTAGATCCCAGGATTCTTCCACGTATTGTATTACTATTTTGAGTTTTTCATATCAGCGTTAGCTGATGGTATTTTACTGTAGGCTGAGGACAAGTCTCCTCAGATCTTTAGGACTCTTCCGAGTATTCTAGCCGATTTTATAATTATTATGAGTTTTTCACAGCCGAATAAGGTGGTGGTTCACTGGAGTTCAATTCCACCACACTATTTTCCAAACCCTTTTGACCGTTCCCAGGGCCCCAATTACGATTAGTACCATTATTATTATTATTATTATTTTACTCCTTGTCAGATTTTCACACCTGCGTAAGCTGGTCTTTTGCAGGAGTCTCGATCAAAAAAGTCACCTCATATCTCCAAGACGCTTCTGAGTATTCTAGCTGGTCAACTTACATTGAAACATCAAAACATGCTAGAATATATATATATATATATATATATATATATATATATATATATATATAATTTCTAAATAATTTTCAAAATCTGTTCTAATTTAAATATATTTACTTCCCCAAAATTATTTTCACCAGCTACCTTACTTTCGAAACCGAAAGTTCACCACGTACAACAAATAGTATGAATATATCTTAAGTTCAGTATCATTTACACTATTAAATCGAAAATAACGGGTAAGTCGACTGTATTTCTTAAATAAGAGGCTATTTGAACATTTAGAGTCACTATTCATTCATGGTAATAAAAAAAAAAAAATTATAACCCTGAAAGAAAATAATTAAAGTGTTCGCGAAACCATTTTAATATATATATATATATATATATAATATATATATATAATATATATATATTCATTGTCAATGAATATGTTTCTGAAATCAATTTTTATTACAGGTTTGTAAAATTAAAATTAATTTTTGATACGCCCTGATAGTAATCTTCAAATTTAATCCTGATAATTAAAAAGATATTCCTCGCACTTATTGACCATGCATATTCATTTATTTATTTAATCTTGTTTCTTTTTCTTTCAAACTAATTCACCATCTTGAATGACCGCCATGAAAACCAATTATCAGATACAACTTCTTCCATTAATCATTCATTGCTTTATAGCACAACATTTAGTTGTGATTTTTTTTTTTTTTTCGAACAAAATAAAATTCATCCTTCAAATTAAATTTTGGCCATTTAAAGTCGGTGGTTTGGACAATTTCCTTTGTTTCGTCTTCAGGCATTTTTGCTTCAAACAAAAAAAAAAAAAAAAAAAAAAAAAAAAAAAAGAACGAAATGAACAAGAAAAATATCTAATCAAACTATAAAAAATACAAAAGCCTTAAAGACTTGGGAAATATTTAACCCCGGAACCTGAAACTAATTAAATGATTTTATGTAAAATAAACAAAAGCATGAAACTAATAACAAAAGCACATGTGGAATAGCGAAAGATAGGCCAGTTTAGAACCTCATAAAACTTTGATTAATTCTCTACATCAAGGATCAAGGAATTGTTCATGGGAATGTGATGTTTTTATATCGTACTAGGCGACACTTGATCTTTTGACTTGCCAGGGTAAGAGCAGTACATTATGGTATTTACGATCTTTTTTATTTATGTATCTACCCAACCCCTCTAAATGACCGGGATTCAACACAAGGTCAATGTTTAAGCCGAGGTTAACAGGTTTTATTTCAGAGTTTTCCTTCTCCTAAACCGGTTGAACTAGATTAGATTCCACCGTACTTAGTATTATTTGGATTACTCGGACTATTGTCTTCGTCTTTGTTTTTTATACAACGTTTCGGTCGATGTGCCCTCTGGTCTGCTTCAGGTATTTCTTATCGGACGGGAAACCTTTTTCGAATTCGGGAACCTTCTTTTCGTAATCAGGAGCCAGCACTCACTTTTTCACCAGGAGAGAAATCTTTTCATCATAAATTAGATTTGTGGTCGCTCAGTCAGCCGGGTGTGTAGAATAAGCCTTACCGTCAAATACTGTCGGAAATTTTCCATGGACCCTGTTTTTTTTTGTTTTTTTTTTTATTCTAACAGCCACAGTTCGAAATTCTAACTACAGGTACGTTCATAATTTATGGCTGCTCATAAATTATGTAACAAAACTAAATCTCACATATTTGTCAACCCCGAAACTGAACTCAAATAGATTTTAATAGATAAATCGTTAATAAATACAATGCAAATTAAGGTTAAATAATGACTATTTCATAATCATTGAGAATATAAGTTAAATAACTAACGAAATATTGACGTCAGTGCTGAGGTAGTTTTGGTTACAGAGAGTGTTACATAATCCCCATTATAAGAATATAAATCAAAGCAAACCAAAACTAAATCTCATATTTGTCATCCCTGAATTTCTGTTCGGAAACTGAACTCAGGTTATAAATTATTGTTTCGTGAGTCTGATTTTCTTTTGAAAATTCTTAGACCGGTTGTCTTTCACACATTCTGATTTTGACCTGTACTTCCGTCGGTATTGATATTAAAATTAAATGATTAAAATAAATACATAAATAAATAATCGGAAGATGTCGGCATGCAGCCGAGGCAGACAGGTTGTTCCCTCCGTTTGGCTTCTCTGTCCATTATCTTATAACTAAATGTCGCTTTAAATGTTTCCATAATTGAGATGCAAGCGTAAACATGAAATTCTAATTACATGCTTCGTTATGATCCTGGTGTGAAAACGGCGGGAAGTCGCCCGTTCAGATTAAGCAAGGAGACGTTTCCTACTTCCTCTCCCTAAATGCTATACATTCTAACCGGCGTTAAAAGCCACAACGGGGTAGCTTGTCATACAGAGCATTGAATTTTAAAATATCTTTACTTCAGAAAAGTCTAGACAAATTCTATGCTAAATAATGTAATTAAATAAGCCTGAAAAATATCTCTTACAGAGAGATGTACACACGCTCAATTTTACTTGTTAGCGTTAACACACAATGTATTATATTGTAAAAAATACATAAACTTCAACGTATTATTTATAAACGTGGAGGCACTATATATATATATATATATATATATATATATATATATATATATTATAAGAAGAAGGTCCGCGAAATGGATTACGTTTAATCAATGCCGGAAAAAGATATCAGAAGATCTGAAACACGTGTCGCAAATGTAAGATTTTTTTTTCTAAAAACATAATTCATTTTGCGGACCTTCTTTTTTAAATAAAATATTTAATTTTCTCCAGTTGGATCCATAACAACACTTATATATATATATATATATATATATATATATAAATATATATATTTGGATTAGTCAAAAAGTAATGCCCATTTTGTTTAGGACAGGTATAATTACGAACACAGAAACTTGTATCATACATCAAAATGAAGCTGGTCCTCTATGGATCACATTCCTACTTCTCCACATAGTCACCGTTTCTCTCAATAGCAATGTTCTATATTCAAATAAGAGCATGTGCACCTGTCACGTAAATTCTGTTGTCTATTCTTTGAACCACTTCTTCACTACATATTTTGATTCCCCGTCCCTGGAATAATGTGTTTGCTTCTCAAAACATCTTTCATGGGACTGAAGGCGCTAAATTTAGTGAGTATAACGGATTCGGATCTGTAGTGAAGAATTGGCTCCAAAACAGAATTGAGACGAGCTCAGATCTTGGACCAGGCTGTTTCTATATCATATACCACTAAAACACTGGAAAATATATACATTCAATTGCAAAGTTCTTGGTTCAATACCGGTCCCCGCTAGATCGGTGCATGAATAGCACAGATTGGGCAGTCTGATCTACTCAGTAAAGTGAATAGCTGAATACAAGGTGTGTCAAAAGTACAAAAGATATCGATACTTTTTGACACAGCTTGTATATATATATATATATATATATAATATATATATATGCGATTATTTATGTAGGTTTTATATCCTTACTTCGGTTGAACACTGTCACGGAAATATTTGATATCGTTCACCTATATATGTGTGTGTGTCATTATATATATATATATATATGCGTGTGTGTGTGTGCATACATATATATGTACATGTATGTATATATACACACATATATAGGAGTTTACACACGCACACACACATATATTTTATCTTATCATGATCAGAATAAAAAGGAAATATTCTTGTCGATTAAAACTATGAGTTTGGAAGACACGTACAGAAGTAAGTAGAATTTTCAGTGCCACTAGGTAAGAAGGCCGTGGATGACGTATTATTAAATTTACAGAGAAGCATCGTTATTTACGATGTGATAAATGATAAAAATTAACGACAGTTGTATTGATTTGAATGAAGTAAAATATGAATGACAGTTGAGTTTTGATTGGCTGATACAAAAATAAATACAAAGAGTGAAGGAAAAAAAAAAGAGAAGAAAAATAGAAGAAAAAGAGAAAAGAAATGAGACAAGAAGAATGATTGATTTTTATGAAAAGAAAGAAGAAGAGAGAAGAAAAAGAGAGAAAAGAGAGAAAAAAAAACAGAAAAGAACGAGAGAGAAAAGAACGAGAGAGAAAAAAATGCAATTAATGAAAGAAAAGAGTAAATAAACATAAAAAGGAAATAAATGATGAAGGTAGAATGAGAGAAAAAACGGATGAGAGAGAGAGAGAGAGATACGCACAAAGAGTGAGGGAAAGAGAAAGTCAAAAATAGAGTAGAAAAATGAGAAAGGAAGAAAAATAGAAAGAACGATATAGAAGAGACAAAGTAATAAATACAAAGAGAAGAAAAGAGAAAGTAAGAAAGAAAAAGAGCTATCATAAGAGGGAAAGAAATTGACGAGAGGAGAATGATATGCAGAGAGAGAGAGAGAGAGAGAGAGAGAGAGAGAGAGAGAGAGAGAGAGAGAGAGAGAGAGAAATACAAAGAGCGAAGGAAAAAGAAAAGAAATAGGAAAATGATAAAGGAAAAAAAGATAGATAGAAAAGAACGAAAGTGAAAGAGATAAATAAATATATATAGAGAGAAAGTGAAATACATACAAATAGTGAGAGAAAGAAAAAAAAGAGAGAATGAAATGAAAGAGAAACAAAGTAACGAAAGGAAAAGTAAAATGATTGACATTGATAGATAAATTGATGGGAATCCCATGAACTATATAAATGGAGATTGTGATAGGATCTTGATGCAAAAGATAAGACTAATAAATAAGCTTGGTTATAAATCAGTAGAAAATTTGTATTGATTCTTTAATAAAGAAAGAGAAAAGCATATGAAAAAATATGGAAAGTGAGAGAAAGAAAACAAGAGAGCAACTGAGGCACTCACACACTCACCCACATACGAAGGTTAGTCAAAAAGTAATGCCATTTTGTTTAGGATAGGCATAATTAGCAACACAGGAACATGTATCCTACATCACTGCTTCACTGGAGATTTCACTTCCTATTTATATAGATATACCAACCCATCCGACCAGGATATTATAGAATAATCAAGCTAAGTTCCAATTACCGTCGAATTGGTAAGACACAGCAACAAGCAGTCGTAACTTAAATACGAACCTGTCTTGCTGAAAACCTACTGCAGAATGACAGGGTATTTATGAAACTCCACAACATCATAGAAACCAAGCAGCCCATCAGAACTCAAATAATGGAATCACCCAAATACAAGAATGGTCTATCCTTGATTTCCATAAATACCAACTGTCTTAGATACTGCTTAAGTTGTGCTTTGCCAGTTGCTGTTGTTCAAAGCAACAGTAGACTGACTGACTCAATAGATATAACACAAGGTCCATTTTTTATGAGGATTGAATTCAGAGTTTTCCTTCTCCTAGATTGATTTCAAAACCAAAGTTAAAGAATCTACAATGTACTACTCTTTCATTCATACTTATCCCTATGTTATTAGCGCTATGTGAAATGTAAATAGCGCTGTCCAGGATTTGAACTCGGGTCGACAAGTCTATTTCTTACGATGATAACCATTAGACCCCGTGCCTCGTACGAAATAGGAAAAACTTTCCTGATGGAAAATTTATTCCGACCCAAGAAAAAAAACATTATAAAATCAAATGAGTTATGTACTACTTTTTCATCCATATTACCC
>CM042159.1:37147927-37155427 GCA_023376005.1 Doryteuthis pealeii | reverse complement strand
GACGCCTTATAAAAAAAAACTATCAGTACTTAACCATATCAGACACGATGTTTAAGTTGGTTATCGGTGTTTGTAAAGTACTTTGTGTTTGAATAAAAAAAATCTTTCATTTATTGTGGACTAAAATATATGCCACTTTCAAAATAGGAAGATTCTCCCTATAAATATTCATACATGTTTTGTTGAATTCGGCGGACAGTTCTTGTCTGACGAGTTTCTTTTCTATCCTTTATAATTGTCTGGGATTGGTGTATGCATCCACCAAAGGTTCTAACCTGATTACTTTGTGTTTTAATAAAAATCTTTCATTTATTGATCACTAAAATACATGCCACTTTCAAAATAGAATATCGCGGAAGATTCTCCCTATAAATATTCATGGATGTTTTGTTGAACTCGACGACAGTTCTTGTCTGACGAGTTTCTTTTCTATCCTTTATAATTGTCTGGCCATCTTTTTTTTATATCAAGGTGGGATTGGTGTATGCATCCACCAAAGGTTCTAACCCGATTACTTTGTGTTTTAATAAAAATCTTTCATTTATTGATGACTAAAATACATGCCACTTTCAAAATAGAATATTGCTGAAGATTCTCCCTATAAATATTCATGGATGTTTTGTTGAACTCGGCGGACAGTTGATGTCTGACGAGTTTCTTTTCTATCCTTTATAATTGTCTGGTCATCTTTTTTATATATATATCAAGATTGAATTGGTGTATGAATCCACCAAAGGTTCTAATCCGATTACTTTCTGCACTACCTAGTGCTATTATCAGGTGTGAACTGCTGAGATGTTTCCATTATTTCATACATATTTACCATGTCCTCCGTACGAGCAAGATTTGACATAAGGTCTATTTCTTTGCCTACTTTAAACTGTTCACAGCGACTCTCCCACCCTTATGACCTTACTGCAACCCGCTGGCAGCGGCTCTCGCACGTGTCACTTGTTTGCACTGAAAAATCACTACGTGAACACCTGTCATCTTTTTTTTTTTTGTCTGCGAACCAACATTGAGTTTAGTAGTTGGTGCATTTGCAATAGTTAAATGGAATATATTACAGCCGAGAGAAAAATTTGGCAGACAAAGAGTTAAACGGTATCTAATGGGTTTGGAATTCATAGTTTTTCGTCAACTTGTCTAGTTGCCTAAAAAAGGTTAAGGAACTCAGACAGGCCAACTATTTTCTGATGGTGAAGTCGTAGTTAAAACATTTGGGATTTTATTAAAACCAAAATCAAATTTAATATAAAGCTAAATGTGTAACGTCAGCTTCACCATCAAAAATATTTTTTGAGTACATTGTTTTTCTTTTTTTAACATACTATCAGATTTATTTCCATATTTTACTCTCTCTCTCTCTCTCTTATATATATATATATATATATATATATATATATATATATATACACACAATACACACACATATATACCTCTATATACATAAATATATATACATATACATAGATATATACATAAATATACACAAAAATATATACATAAATATATATACATAGATACATACATAAATATACACACATAAATATATACAAACATATATATATATACATATATTCACACATACATATATGTTGAAAAAATAAAGGAAAAAAGTATAAAATGGATAAAATAGGATATTTTAATCAATTTTACTTACACGTGTTTCGGTCAGGAGTATATCCATGTGTACATTATTCAAACTATTAATATTTAAATAACCAAATGAAATGAAATAATAGTAATAGAAAAAATGTATAAATGTTCCGCGCACAAAGAAAATTAGACCTTCATTAGAGTAAATCCTTATTTGAAATGAAATTCGTTGGAAAAAGCGGAGAATTTTTGAAATGTTCGAAAAATAACTTTAAAAAAATTGATTAAAATATCCTATTTTATCCATTCTATACTTTCTTTCCTTTATTTATATTTTCAACATACCCTAGGATTCACTTCCAGTTTCATTTTTACATACATATATACATAAACACACACACACACACACACACACACATATGTATGTACATATGTACACATATTAATACATATATATGTATATATGTACACATATTAATACATATATATGTACATAAATTCACACACACACACACACACACACACATACATACATATATATATATATATATATATATATATATATATATATATATATATGAATAAGATATAATGAAAAAACAGACGATGTTTACAACTGAAATAGGCTCATCAGAAGAGAAAGTGTGCAAACCGTTTCGGGGCCAATTCTCTTGACGGTTTAAAAAGCAACACCCGGCCCATCCTCAACTAATATGAGGACCCTATTGCATTATAATGTATCAACCGCGCGTGGGTCGGTCAACCAACAAAAATAAGACGGGAAAAAGAATTGTCAAGAGAATTGGCCCCGAAACGGTTTGCACACTTTCTCTTCTGATGAGCCTATTTCAGTTGTAAACATCGTCTGTTTTTTCATTATATCTTATTCATACTGTCGGATTAATTTCCATTTTATTTTCACATATATATATATATATATATATATATATATATACATACACACACACACACATGAGTGGCGTCATTCTAGGTGGGACTGTTAGATAAAGTGACAGAGCATATGAAAGTAGAATGACGTCACTCATGCACAAAGCATGTCATATGCAATGACTTTTTTTGGAAAGTACAGTGAAGTACTAAAAGTTTCAATCGACTTCGCTTCTTTAGTTCTTTGTTACGCATCGCTTTACAGAGACATGACAATCTGACAATTTGTTTTACCTTAACAGATGAACAAATTGCCAAGTGATGTGCAGCAAAGATCTAAAGAAGCGACTTGATTGAAACATGGAAGAAGCCATTCCTGTCATCGGATTGGTGAATTATTACCATACAGTTTGCGCATGCGTATTGCAGTAGGGATTTAATAAAATCATTCCCTGTTCGCTTCCTGGTGGGAAATCTTATTTATGAATTTATTCAATTAATTTATCTTTATCAAGAAAAAAGTTCATCTTATAGGAAGCATATTAAGATATTAGTTATGAAAAACGAAAACTGAGAAGGTGAGATTTAAATTCCTTTTAGTGTATATAGATGGATTATATAATATATATATATATATATATATTTACATACAACTATTTGTATGTCTAGGTTTCATGCACACACACACACACACACACATATATATATATATATAGTTATTTTGCATTGGAGAATAAAAATAAAGTGTTCCATTACGGTTGTAAGAGCTATATTTATTTATTAAAGAGTAAATGAAAGGTAAGTAAAGTCGTCGGGCGGCCTAAAGTCGGTATCAGCCAGTCAGCGAGGGAGTATATCCCCTTTTCAATAGCACTAGACCAAGGAGATTGTTTTGGCGTCTGAGGTGGAGCGCCACACCTGCCATCAGCTCCTCACTTTACCGCACAGATCCCTGTGTTACTCATACGCTGAGTTGGCGAGGGCCTGTATCGAACTAGGAACCTTGTGGTTTCTAGCCGAACGCTCTACCGACTGAGCTATCCCGGCCCCTTATTGTTACCACTAGTTTCAAAGCAGCGCACTAGCTACTTATCCTCATTTAACTGAATAGGCACGATGTATTGGTCACATGTGGTTAATACACTGCTTTGAAAGCAATGATAACAATCACCACTTCCTTTTATTGTAATATATGAAATATATAAATGTATATTCCCTGTCTTAACTGATTAAATTGGGCGTAAAACGAACGTGATTCCTTAACCGCTAGCGATAATCCGATCCTAGATGGCTTGAATGCCGGTAAAATCAATCTATAACCGATTATGCATGGCTTGATAAAAAATCACCACTTACTTTAATTTTAATCTATGAAATATATAAATGTATATTCCCTGTCTTAACTGATTTAAACTGGGCGTAAAATGAACGTGGTTTCTTAACCTCTAGCGATAACCAGATCCTAGATGGGTTGTATGCCGTTAAAATCTATCTATAACCGATTATGCATGGCTTGATAAAAATTCACCACTTACTTTAATTGTAATCTATGAAATATATAAATGTATGTTCCCTCTCTTAACTGATTTAAACTGGGCGTAAAATGAACGTGATTCCTTAACCTCTAGCGATAACCCGATCCTAGATGGGTCGTATGCCGTTAAAATCTATCTATAATGAACCAATTATGCATGGCTTGATAAGGATTCACGCTACTTTGGTAATAAAATGATACATATGCCAATTTAATATGTTTAACAGAGTAGCAATTTCTGTACGTATTGTTATATGCCCTTTTCTTTACTTTACTTCTATTCATCTTCTGACGTCTTTTCTATCTTACGTCTTCTTCCAGTGTCTGGACTTAGTCTTGGTGACTTAGTCTTGGTGGTCGTTCGCACTTAACTCATTTCTTCTTCTAGATCAGTCTTGTTAGCAAGACATTCACCAACCACAAAACTGTGTTATTTTCTTAAGCTTTTATCTACTTAACTATACATTTCATGTAACTAAATATCTGACTAACATATCGCGCGTATGCAGTGTGAGTTCCTGTTAAGGCAGGACATCTTCTCTGCCTGGCATCTAAACTGAAACTGAGGACCCAACCAGGTCCCACGTGACTTCACGTATTTCGCGGGCTTTCTGTACTATTCCATGGAAATTCCCGCCCGTGATATGAAAAGGGCCATCCCTTTAGAAATACAGGGGATTGACAATAATCTTATACAACCGCATAAATTATGTAACAGTATAACTAGAGTAGTCCACTGGATAGTACTGCCGTAAACGTATATAGTTTAAAGTTGATTAGTTTACATTTAGAATCAATAGGATTTGATTTAATTTTCCGTAGTAGACTTTATTGATCATCATACAATATTGAGAAAAGAATAATTCCAAGGAAATATTCTTACGAATAAGATGTTCGAAGAAATCGATTCAGTCAGTCGAACGAAAATATTGAGTATATTTTGTTATCGTTTATATTTACCGACATTTAAAGATGTATGTATTTGCATGTAAAGCATTTAAGTAAGAATAACTACAACACTGCATAACGATTCTCATCTAATTAACCTAGATTATAAGTTCTTTAAGAACATCCCTCCCTCTCTCTCCCCTCTCTCTCTCTCACTCTCTCTCTCTCTCTCTCTCTCTCTCTCTCTCTCTCTCTCTCTCTATATATATATATATATATATATATATATATATATATATATATATATATATATATATATATATAATCCAAAAGTCCAGAGAAGAAATCTTCCTTGAGACAGAAGAGTTTTTTTCTTTTTTTAAACCTGTCGCAGTTTGAGAGCTCAATGTGTGTTCTTAATGTTAGAGTCACGGAGCAAATTTATGAGTACAGAAATAACAAAAGACTTAGAGATTTTGCTTTATAATCTATTTCAGGGAGCTTAGACAAAGTGTCTAACTCTCCCAACTCTCCTAACGCGAATGAAAAAGAATTCATCATTCGCATCTGATGAGTCGGGAGAGTTAGACACTTTGTCTAAGCTCCCTGAAATAGATTATAAAGCAAAATCTCTAAGTCTTTTGTTATTTCTTTACTTATATATATATACATATAGTTACATTTGTTTTGGTATGTACGTAGCTCAGAAAATGTATGCGATTGAGCTTTGAAATGGCTCGTACACTTTAATATATGTACACAATTTAGTTTCCGATTATTTTCTGATATCATGTATATTTTCCGCCATGTATGTATTTGAATGTACAGCATTTGAGTTAGAATAACTACAATGCTGACTACATAACAATTCTCATCTAGATTATAAGGGCTTTAACAACATCTCTCTACATATAAAGGGATCGTGTCTGTTTTGGTATGTACATACCGATTTCTAACTCAGAAAAGATATGCAATTGAGCATTAAAATCCCGCATGCACTTTAACATATTCATAATGAGGAAATGTACAAAATTCAATTTTTGAAAAAAATCATGAACAAATTGTAAAATCAATGGGCACCATTTTTAAAATACTATTTTAAATTTAAGACAAATAAATAAATGATAACGTGGAAACTTTTAACTAATTAAGTCTTAGTCTTTTTATTGTAAAAACACATCTGTAATTCTTAGCTTCTTTGTAAAAACGAATATATATTTCCCGTTTAACTCAACAGGCAATTAAAAATTTCATCTATTTTTTGTTATATAAGGACTTATCTTTTAAAACAAAATGTATTAAGCTGTAATCAATGTAACTTGATAATTAAGAAAAAAGAAAATAACTATTCATACAATAAACGAATGTTTTTTTATTCATGCTAACACGCAAAATTCTCCATCTACAAATAACGTCACATATTTAAGTCTTATATTTCTTTCATCGGTCGAACTGTTGAGTATATAACAATAAAGAAGAAAAAGAAGAATACATTTTCTTTTAATTGATAAAATCTGTTGGAAGAACAAATGATACAAAATATAATATATATATATATATATATATATATATATATGTATAATTTATTTATTGATGTTGACACTTTTAGTTTTAGAAATAAAATTTATTTCATTTTTAATACAAAATACGCATTTTTATACATATTTTAAAAGACATTCCGGCCCTGAACGAGAGCGTTGTTTGAGCCTCTCGTGCCAAATACTTACTATTCCCCCTTTCGTTCATAAATATAGTTGCTCTTGAGGAAGACCGTTTTATTAAGGGGTCGAAACAGATATCTGTCAGCATACTACTATTATTATTTGTTTTTTCTATTTTCAATCACACAACACACACACACACACACACACACACACACACATATATATATATATATAAGTTGTGTAATTATTTTACCTCTAAAAGTGTCTTTAAACATCTTATTTTCTCGGAGTTAGAGTTGTATTATGTACGTATTTTAACTATAAAATCTGTAGGTAGTGACAATATTTTTGTGTTAACCTCTACCTTCTCATTTTAAACTGTTTTTACACTGAAAGGCTTGACAATAAAGAAGAACATTAAAGAACTATATAAAAGAAAATTTAAAAAATAGATCAAATATGTAGGAAGATCACATGATAAAAATATAATATATAAGTTGCGTAATTATGTTACTACTAAAACAATCTTTAAGCATTAGACTATTTTTTAGACTTTACGGTTGTATTATGTAATTATTTTAACTCTAAAATCTATAGGTAGTGACAATACTTTTGTTGGTAACCTATACATTTTCATATTAAACTTGTTATATTTCAGTGGAAAGGTTAAGGAAACCTGAGCAACGATGTGTGTTGACCTGCGAGGTCACTGTATGAGATAGCATAGTTCTGGTTGAGATGTGTTCAGCACACCCTAATATATGTAATATTTACAGAGAATGGCAGTTTTGACATTTCCTTTAGTATATTGTACCCGTTATAGCATCGCCTATACAAAAGCAGTTAAAAATATATAAATTTAAAAGCAATATGTTTTCCTAAGAGAGGAGAGGTTAAAATGTCCTGTCAATACTTGTACTAAGCGCT
>CM042159.1:37125427-37142927 GCA_023376005.1 Doryteuthis pealeii | reverse complement strand
GTGAGGCAGATTTTATTTAATTTTTTTTAATGTCGTATTGTTGTTATAGCCAGAATTTCTCACTCTATAGTCATTAATAATGTTATTTATCACGCGAGCTTCAAAGGTTTGCCTTAATCTTTTATTGTGGATGTATGCTAGCATGGATGCACTGTTATATATATATATATATATATATATATATATATATATATATATATATATATATATATATATATCTTATTATAATGGAGATTGTGTGTTTTTCTGTCTGTAACCGAAACTATATTCCTACCCAAGTCACAATTCTCTTAGTTATTGACATCACATTCTCCATGATTTTATTTTTATCTAAACCTCAATTATTAATAAAATTGTCTGACATTATTAATACTGTTAACTATGTCTACATACTGACAGCATGCAATTATATTTATATATACAACAAAATAGCGGTTTACAGTGTAAACGGGAAGGCTAATTTGCATATTAATATTAAAAAATCGAATTTAATAAATATGTGCTTAGTATTATTGATTTCTAACTGTTTGGTTTTATTTTAATGAATATAAGCAAACATTTCTTCAATGAATCTTAAATGAAATCCATTAACAAGATAAAATAACTGTCATTTTATTCTTTACTTCCTCTTTTAACTAAATACTTAAATTAGAAAAAATAACAATGAAAGACGAGAGTGATGGAAGAGTAAGTTTCAGTTGTTCCATTTTTTATTATACTCCCTCTGTTTCAAATCTTTTATTATACTCCCTTTGTTTCAAATCTTTTTATCTGTATTCTTATTTAGTTTCATTAGCCTTTCTAATTTAATACAATATTTTATTACATTAAAACTTAAATACTTGCACCCGGAGGGTGCATATATTTGCTAGTATATATAATTTAACATTTTTAGAAAAAAAAATGATGTTTTTTAGAAAAAACAAATGTTTTTTTAATTTTTCTAAAAATGTTAAATTCATACTGTCGGATTAACTTCATAAAAAAGCCATATCATAAATACATCGGTTGTGTATCTACTTCTCGTATATATATATATATACAAAATCAGTAATCTTTACAAAAACTTTTTAGTCCTATGATTACATACCTCCATTATTCATGCATGTGCTGTTTTCGTAGCCGAGAAAATGCTTTTTTTTTTCTGTTCCAATGTGTCATTTAAATGAGTTCACTGATACACCGTAATTTTTTCCTGAAAACTCACATTTTTTTTTGTGTAGAATCCTCCATTAAAATTCATTCCGATTCAGCAGTTTCCTCTCTTCTTTTTGTGTAAAATCTTTTGGGGCCTTTTGCAACATTCTTTGTCTTTTATCTAAAAAAATATTCTTTAAACAGCAAAAAAGACAAAAGAGTGCATTACCTTTACGTATTTCATTCCGTAGGTAACTTTCAGGTGTATATCATAGTTCCTGCGCATCTTTTCAAAAAATCCTCTTTACACCTAGATTAAACCTGAAGACTAAAAAGCGACTTAGGTGAATTTTCTTTTCAGTCGTGATTTTCGCTTCAAGCAAATCTTATCACATTTCTGCTAACAAAGTTTGCTCCGTACGTACTCAGAAGAATCACAGATTTAAGTAAAATTGTTCAAGAATGTCACATAGAATTCTTGCATCATTTTGAACGAAATCAAAAGTTGATTATATATATATAAATATATATAAATTAGCTCAGTCGGTAGAGCGTTGGGCTAGAAACCACTAGGTTCCTAGTTCGATACCGGTCCTCCCGAACTCAGTGTATGAGTAGCACAAGGATCTGTGCGGTAAAGTAAGGAGCTGATGGTAAGTGTGGCGCTCCACCTCAGACGCCAAAACAATCTCCTTAGTCTAGCGCTATTGAAAAGTGGATAGACTCCCTCGCTGATTGGCTGATACCGACTTTAGGCCACTCCGAAGACTTATATATATATATATATATATATATAAATAAGTACAATTAAAGTCGTTGGGGAGGCCTAAAGTCAGTATCAGCCAGGGAGCCTATCTAGTGCCTGACCAAGGACATAGTTTTTGCTTCTGAACTTGAGCGCTAGACCTACTACCAGCTCGTTATTTTACCACAAAGATCCCTATGCTACTCATATGTTTGCTAGGGCCGGTATCGAACCAGGAACCTTGTGGTTCCTCGTCGGATGCTTCATTCACTTTCATACTTTTAATAATAAACTGGTTGTTTATACTCGCAGTTATTATTCTGAATATTATTTGTCTAGTGATTTGAATGATGTATCACTTCTGTTGGTTTTTGGTTTTGTCTTCTCATCACTCTGATATTTTTTAATCAAACAAAATATTGCTTATTTTTCTAAATTTGTGTTCCTGTTGCATTTGCTCATTTGAATCAAGTAGAAACGCATGAAATGGTTTGTGAAAATATAACAGTTTATTGATAGGCACTGAAACAGGCAGATGTCTTTTGTCTCAAAGAAAATTCTCTATCGATTTGTACTAATATAAAAGTAACTATTTCAACATAGTAGAGTGTTGCATATCATGGACTGTTCAGCTTTAACAGCAAAGAGGAGGGACCATTCTGGGGGGTATCCCTCTGCAGAGTTGCTGTTAGATTATTCTACATCCGCAGTCGGCAGGGCGGTCTTACCCCTCAGCTGGGGTGCAATCGGCTTATTCTACAGCCCTAGTCGACAAGGCAGTCTTACATCTCTGATAAGCGGTGCAGCAGGGCATATTCTACCGGTCCAACCGACAACACAGACTTACACTTCTGCATGGGTTCAGCAGAGCATATTCTACCGCCCCAGCCGACAGGGCGATCTTACACTTCTGCGGTGGTGCAGCAGGGCATATTCTACCGCCCCAGCCGACAGGGCGATCTTACACTTCTGCGGTGGTGCAGCAGCAGGGCATCTTCTGCCGGCCAGGCGACAGGGCGGTCTTACACATCTGCGCTGGTGCAGCAGGGCATATTCTGCCGGCCCAGTCGACAGGGCGGTCTTGTCACCCTACAGGGGTGCAGTTGGTGTATTCTACAGCCCCAGTCGACAGGGTGCAGGAAAATCTGGAGATAAAGTAGAAGAATTGTTATAAGAACCAGATGAAAACGTTGAAGATATTCAAGAAATGTCAAGGTTGTTAGTAAAATATAACAAAAATTGGAATATGAATTCATAAAATATTTAAAAAATGTCTAAATGCTAAAAAGATTAAAATGTTTTATAAAATAGCGATAATAAGGAAATGAAATGTTTTTACGTTTAATGCAAATATTCAAGCAAAATTATTTACATTATTCTCGAAGAGGGTTCTTTTCAAAAGGAAATTCGCAATTTCATAACGTAATTTTTGAAATATTTGCAAATTTATTCCTTTGCAATTCAACATTGTTATTTATTTTCACTTTTCATGTCCTTGGAGATGATTTGGCTTTTTCTTTTTCTTTCTTTTTTTTTTTTTTTTTTTTTGTAAATTTATTGCTTTTTTTGTTTTCTTTATTGTTTCCTTTTTCTTTCTTTCTATTTCTATTTCCTCTTACATAGTTATTTTTCTTACTCAGAGGCTTACGTTAAAATTCAATCTCAATTAGCTAAGCCTCATTTTCGCACAATACACGTCAGAAAATTGATTTGTGTGCATTTGGTTTATTCATAATTCATTTGTTTAGAACGTAAAATAATGTTTTAAACGAACTCGCACACACCGCTAATGGTTACATTGAATTCATAAACATTCGTTTACTTTTGTTGTTGTTGTTGCTGTTGTAATGATGCACATATATGAATATTTAAATGCATGAAATTATCAGTAGAATGAGCTCACTGGAAAGCAGTAATTACTTAGCTAAGGTCTGTATACTGGATATACCATAAAACTAAATCCAATTCTGGGACATTCCTGAGAATCGCCCCAGCACTTTGTTAACATTATTACATGGCTGAGGTCTCTATCCCAGTTCAGCCCTAGCGTGTAGATTCAGCCCTTCTTCAATATTTTTTACGGATATGACATAAAACTACATCTTATTCTGTAACATGCCAGAGTGTATACTCAGCCATTTGATGTTATTGGCATCCTTCCGTCTGCTAAAGACTATGGAGTGGTGTCCATTTTTAACTAAATCTGCGCGAGTGTCTGAACAGGTCAATTTTTGAATGCAATCTCTAGTGCAGTGACTGCAAACAAACAGTGTTGTTTGTTGGAGTTGCTGTTGTCTCTCCTTCCTTCTGGCTCTCCTTTCTGTGACGGCTTCTTTCTTCTCTTTTTCATTCCTTTTTGTCCCTTGTCTGACAAGGCGCCAAGTTTTTTTGGTTTTCTGACCCAATCTCCAATATGTTGGTATTGATGTGGTATGTCTTAACTCCCTTCTAACTGATGTCTTTAAAGATTCAGCCATTTGATAATATTATTAAATAGTAAAAGTCTGTGTTCCGTATATAATAAAAATGATATCCGATTTGGGAATTTCTCTGAGGGCAGACTTAACCCTTTGATAATATTATTATACGGCTATAGTCTGTCTCCTGGATAAGACATAACATTGCACCCCATCTTGGTGTTGATTCAGCCCTTCTTTAACATTATTAGATAGTTACGGTCTGTGTCCAGGATATAACATAACACTGTATTCTAGTCTGAAACACCCCTGAGTGAATACTCAGGCCTAAGATAACATTATTAGATAGCAAAGGTCTGTGTCCCGGATATGATGCAAAACGTTATTCAATTTTTGAATATTTCTGAATGAAGACTCAACCCTTCGTTAAACTTATTACATAGCTATGGAGGTAAGTGGTATAATGGTTAGTCGTAGAAAATTGACTCCTCGTCCCGAGTTCAATTCCTGGACGAGACTGTTTGCATTTCACATAGCGCTAATACACTTGGTGAAAGGTATGAATCCATATATTCTCCCTCCAGCTATCAGTAAATAGGGCATACTGGGCTCTTTAACAATGGCTAGGTAACCAGTCTAGGAGAAAGAAAACTATGAATTCAAACCTGTTAAACTCCGCTTAAGAAATTGACTTTTTGTCAAATCCTGCTCATGCGAAGGGCTTGGTAAATACACTAAGGTTTGTTTTCCGTATATGGCATTAAACTAAATCCATCTCTGGAACATTCCTGACTGTAGATTCAGCCCTTTAACAATTTCCCGTAGCTACAGACTGTGTAGTGGATATGACATATATCTACATCCTATTATGGTAAATTCCGATGTATAGACCAACGTTTAGTTAACATTATTACAAGGCTAAGGTCTGTATCATGGATATGACCTGAATCTACATCCAATCTTGAATTTTTTTATTTACAAGTTTGATTATTGCAAAAATAATAAGGAAGAAATACATTGTATAAAGAGAGAAAGAACAGGAAATTTAGTGTGTGAAAGAAAAAAAAGAAAGAAAGAAAGAAAAAGAAATGTTGTACGAAAAAGAAATAAAGAAGGAAATATAGTACGTAAAAAAGAAAGTTAGAAAGAAGGAAAGAAAGAAAAAAGAGAAAGAACTACAGTTTGTAAAAGAAAGAAGGGAAGAAAGAAAGAGAAAGAAATTCTCTCTCTGTCTGTCTGTCTGTCTCTGTCTCTCTCTCTCTCTCTCTCTCACACACACCACCCATATCTATCGGTAATCTCCTTTGCAAGTTCTCTTGTCGGCTTCCAATGTCCTCACAAGACTACAAATAATAAATTGTTTAAAACCGTTTTTATCCAAATATTTCTGCTTCCGTATGGATAATTTTTACGATAGTTTTGCCACGGATTTTTTCTACGATACCAAATTTAATAACTTAGAAATAAATTTGAGAATAATCGAAATTAATTGCAAAACCCAGCGATGAACTAGAAATAATTGTTTGTACAGAAAGTAAGGACCTACGTATATCAAATTGTCCTTAAATTAAGTGGCAACGGAAGAATTAATGTTGGACCTTTAAAAGATAAGCTTAAATATTAATGCAATACTTAAATGCAGACAGTAATTTTGAGTTTATCTGAAGTTTATTGTTACCTATTGCATAAATATTTTTACTGACCCCGAATGGGAAAACCAAATATGTTTATTATGCAGCTTTGCAATTAGTTCCAAATACATAGTATATTGTACTGATGAAAACAGTTTGTTTGCTAAATATTGTCCAAGTTTACTTAAGGAGTTAAGTTAAATACTGCCTGGTAGGACGTCTTTTAAGATAGTTTTATCGTATTAGTAAAAGTCAATTAAACATATGTATCTATATATCTCTCCATCACACTCTCTTCATATCTATCAATCAATCAATCTATTCATCTCTCTCTCTCTCTCTCTCTCTCTCTCTATATATATATATATATATATATATATATATTATATATATATATATATTATAATCTCATTCTATTTACAACAAGTACGTTAAGAAATTGAATATCAAAATCGCTTGATTGGATATTAAATGGCACAAAAATGGTTGATAATCAATATATGTATATGAATGTACAGTGAACGGATCCCTAGGATATATGTATAAAATAACCCTAGACGGTTTGACAGGCCATTAAAATCAATCAATCAGTCAATCTGATTAATGATCTAAAAGAACAGGGCAAATAATTTTATTTCCTGAATAAACAAAGTTTGTTTTTCGAATAGAATATTCAACCTACTTACTCAATTTCTGGCGCAATAATCCAGATGATAAGAAATAAAAAAAGCATCTTTTTCCTATCCGCCTCCGTAAATACATCCCAAATTATTTTTATCGGATAAACATGAATAACGAAAAAGTTCTGTTGATTCCATAAAAAAGAAGAGTCGATTCTTGAGGTGAAATCACTCGGTATATCGCAACAGTAATGACTTTGTGTGTCGTAGGCATTTTAATTGGAAACTATTTCGAATAAAGAGAGAGAGAGTCAAGTCACGACAAACGTCCATACGATGTTCAGCTTTAGGTTAGTGCTACACTTGAGACATGTGTATTGTTTGCAAATAAAATGCACTGTCTATCGATTTTATTTATTTTGCTTTGGTTGTTTATTTGTTTGCCATTGCATTACGTATTATAGTTCGAGGTGGAAACAAAACAAAACAAAAAAGAATGGATGACTTTATTTCACAAGACTCAGGGGACATAAACAGAGGCGTCTACTGTCTTCTGGAAATCTTACATTCGGACACAATAAAACAGACGAAAGTAGCAATTATCAATAAATATATACTAGTCTGCATATCAATTGGTTTATCTCGGTTCATGACCGTCTATCTAAAAATCTTTCTACCTATCTCTGTGTATGTGGAGAGGGGCAACAGATTTACTGTTTTAGGTTTAAGGGTAGCTGGTAGGTCCTGAATTTCTTGAGAATCATCATTATTTGTTCTACCTTATGCATAAGGATGTGACTGTTGGTCACTTTCTTTAGCGGAGTTTAATATATTTGAATTCAATTTCCTTCTCCTAGACTGGTTGCCTTATAAAGGATAAAGAACCCATCTGCCCCACTATTTACCCGTAGCTAGAGGGATAATAAATGGATTAATGCCTTTTCGAAGCGTATTACCACTATATGAAATGCAAGCAGCCTAATCCAGGATTTGAACTCGTCTCGCCGTGTCTATTTTATATGACGTTAACCATTACACTACACACCTTCTCATTCTGTTCTAGCTTATAGGCTGTCTCCAGACACTTGTAAAAGGTGGTTTTAGGATTTCGGCTTTATTCACGGTTCATAGCCAACGCGTCGTAAGGAAATTCCTTTCAGGCCAGAAAATTCTGTTTCAAAATAAAACAAATTCTGATAAAGCTTCGTTGATTGTTATCCGCTTTTATTCCTCAACGTTTAATCACATTTTGTTGGATTTTACATAATCAGTTATTTCCTCCATATATATATATATATATATATATATATATATATATATTATATATATAATATATATATATTATTGTAGATGCATTACTTTTCCGAAAAAAATTCTCAAATAATAAATTAATTTATCTCACCCCCTGGTCAAATATTTTTGGTGAACCCTTGCATCCGCGGGCAATAAATATCAGATGCGCCTTTTTTCAAATACTGATAAACTGTATTATCTATAAGAATCGTGAAATTTGCCATTATTTATTTAAATGTTTATACATTTTTCATTCAAAAATTTAAATCCATTACAAAAAAAATTTCCCCAGAGATTGAGCATTCTAAACAATAAAACATCACTAACTGCCTGTTTTGTTATATTGATTGCAATAAAAATGTGTTTTATAATGTGTATATTTAACCCCAAAACAACTTATAAATTAATTGTCAGTTTGTATAAACATGTGATTTGATATCTCTGCTTCCCCGACTTTCTCTCTTTTTAAATCCATTACTAATGAATGGCGAGTTCGATTCTCACTGAATGCTCCACATTTGCAAACTTGTGTCACATCCTATCCGTAATGAATAAGGAATGCATCCCATTGTTGTGTAACGATCAGCAAGCTAGTCTCGGAGATTCATTAATACTGTAAAGAGAGTTCGATCCAGACGGTATGCCCTGTACGTTTGACCTTGTCTTTGAATCTCATTTCTCCTATACCTTTCGCCATTTTCGTATCTGTTGTATTCATGCGTGATATATATATATATATATATATATATATATATATATATATATATATAAAAAGAAGGTCCGCAAAATGTATTTTGTTCTCAGAAAAAAAAATGTTTAATTCTTTTTGTTTTACATATGCAACACGTGTTTCAGATCTTCTGGTATCTTCTTCAGGCTTTAATCAAAGCCTGAAGAAGATACCAGAAGATCTGAAACACGTGTTGGATATGTAAAACAAGAATTTAAAAAAAATCTTCTGAGAACAAAATACATTTTGCGGACCTTCTTTTTTTCTCCCGTTGGAACCAGAACCACATTATATATATATATATATATATATATATATATAACCCTTTCGCATATGTATGTGGTTATGTGTGTGTTCGTGCGCGTGTGTTTATTTGTATGTATGTATGTGTGTTTATTTGTATCGATAGGAATTCAATTCAGAAACGAAAATGGAATTGTATCTAGGTTAAAACTACTTTCTTAATGCAATGTTCTCACTTGGCACCTCGTATTATGTTGTATGCACCCTTTGATCAAACGTTTCTGTATTACAATAAATTTCTGTGAACTCTCTCTAAGGCAAAGCAGTTGGAATCAAAGATCGATTCGAACAACCCACTCCTAAATTTCATTGCCAGTTAAAATCTTATGTCGACCTCTTAGTGCAACCTATTCAGTACTATGTAATTGAAAATGTCGGCTAAAAGGTCACACACACACAAATATATATATATATATATATATATATATATATATATATATATATATATATATATATATATGTATATAATTTGTGTGTGTGTTGAATGACTATTTATTCGGCCTTGTTTACTCTTGTTTTTTGTACATCCAATAGGTAAAAAATAACACCGTCATTTTCTTGGACGTGGTTGGAAAATCGCATTGGCGAGAAACTATCAGTCGTCAAGCACAGTCCAATTTATCTTTTTGCTACACTCAATTAAATATATATGATGTATTGATTATACTGAGCACACTTTACTTATTAATATAGCAAACTATATATATATATATATACTGTAGTGTGGGATGGTCACTATTTCAGCTTTTGCTGGAATGGTGTACCAAAGGCAGTATTAATTGGTAGAGTGCTCAATATAAAATAGAGCTGTTATATAATATAATAAGATAAATATATAGGTTTTACATATCTATTTATTGGGTGACAAAGGAACTTTCCACAACCATATTGGTTTCATGCGATGCATTCATCAGGTGAAGATGTTTCAAATGTGAGAAAAATCGAAAAAATTTCAAAAAATTTCAAAAAATTCAATAGACATGGGATGCGTATGATTGGATAAAATGATGTGTGTATGTATGTGAAGGTGAATTGAATGTATGAGAGTGTTTATGGGCAGTATAAAGGTTGTGTACGCGTAGTGGCTGGTCACACACATTATACGTTGATCTGTTAGTGTGCAGTATTTTAATAGTGCTTACGTGCGAGCGCTCGTGCCTATACATGTATGTGTGTGTGCGCGCGCGCGCGTGGATGTTTTCTTTCTATCTGATGCGTGGGCCGTGTATGATGTATACGGACGGGTCGTGATGGTTGGGGAGTGGGGTTGAATAATATTAATTTTAAGGTTGTAAATGTTGTATATTATGGGTGGGTGGGTGGTGGTGTTTTGAACTTCGGTGTTGTCTATTACGAGGTGTTGCGTTGACAACCGGACGTGGTTGCACGTGGTTACATATACTCGCGACATATACACGCATACAAAATAATATTCATACATATTTATATGCACACACATGTCACTATATTTGCTGGGTAAGCCTTACATATACATACTGAAGCGCATACGCATACTACTATGGGCTCCACGTGTACATATATACGCACATACGCACACATGTACACACAGACAGACACGCATATACGTACTCATACAAATTTGTGCACATACACTCACACGCTCACGTACAGGCACACATACATATACATGCATACATATATACACGCGCGCATATACGCAGTAACATACATACGCATATGTATATATCTATCTATCTATCTATCTATGTGTGTGTGTGTTGTGTGTGTCTATATGTATATATACATACGTGTGTATTCGCGTATCTATCCAGCTATATATATACACGCGCGCATATACGCAGTAACATACATACAGTAACATACATACATACATACGCATATGTATATATCTATCTATCTATCTATCTATGTGTGTGTGTGTGTGTGTCTATATGTATATATACATACGTGTGTATTCGCGTATCTATCCAGCTATATATATATATATATATATATATATATATATATATATCCACATAACAATGAAATTCCCTCATCAATCAATCAATCTATCCATCTATCCATCTATTTATCCATCTATCATTCCACCTAAGTCCATCTTCGTCCATCTTACGTAACAGTTCTACCCCCTCTGGCCCACATCTTGTTCCCCGCTTCCTTCTTTCAACCAACCCCACCTTGGTCCTTGTACATATGCATTCGTGTATATATGCGTGCTCTTGTATGTTTATGCATGTGTGAGCGTGGATGTGTGCGAGCGCATGTGTGTATATGTGTGCATGTGTGTGTGTGTGTAGGAGTATATGTGTACGTATATATATATACGTATATATATATGTGTGTATGTGTGTATATGTATGTATGTGTTTATATATATGTATATGTATGTATATATATATATATATGTATGTGAGTGTGTGCATGTGCATGCGTGCTGACGTGTATGCATGCGACTGGATGTGTGTGCGCACACGCGTGTACGTGTGTATGCGTACGTGTGTGTGTATGTGTGTACGAGCATGCATGGTCGTGTACATGCGCGCGTATGTGCATATGTGTGTGTGTGCATGCATGCATGTATGAGCGTGTGCATGCGCACGTATGTGCATAAATCTGTGTGCGTGCATGCATGTGTCTTTGGGCACATATGCATATGTATGTTACTGCGTATATGCGCGCGTGTATATATGTATGCATGTATATGTATGTGTGCCTGTACGTGAGCGTGTGAGTGTATGTGCACAAATTTGTATGAGTACGTATATGCGTGTCTGTCTGTGTGTACATGTGTGCGTATGTGCGTATATATGTACACGTGGAGCCCATAGTAGTATGCGTATGCGCTTCAGTATGTATATGTAAGGCTTACCCAGCAAATATAGTGACATGTGTGTGCATATAAATATGTATGAATATTATTTTGTATGCGTGTATATGTCGCGAGTATATGTAACCACGTGCAACCACGTCCGGTTGTCAACGCAACACCTCGTAATAGACAACACCGAAGTTCAAAACACCACCACCCACCCACCCATAATATACAACATTTACAACCTTAAAATTAATATTATTCAACCCCACTCCCCAACCATCACGACCCGTCCGTATACATCATACACGGCCCACGCATCAGATAGAAAGAAAACATCCACGCGCGCGCGCGCACACACACATACATGTATAGGCACGAGCGCTCGCACGTAAGCACTATTAAAATACTGCACACTAACAGATCAACGTATAATGTGTGTGACCAGCCACTACGCGTACACAACCTTTATACTGCCCATAAACACTCTCATACATTCAATTCACCTTCACATACATACACACATCATTTTATCCAATCATACGCATCCCATGTCTATTGAATTTTTTGAAATTTTTTGAAATTTTTTCGATTTTTCTCACATTTGAAACATCTTCACCTGATGAATGCATCGCATGAAACCAATATGGTTGTGGAAAGTTCCTTTGTCACCCAATAAATAGATATGTAAAACCTATATATTTATCTTATTATATTATATATATATATATATATATATATATATATATATATATATATGATTGGTCGGGTTAGCTCAGTCGGTAGAGCGTTCGGCAAGAAATCACAAGGTTACTAGTTCGGAATAAGAATATGCATGCATGTATCATATATATATAGTCATCGACAGACACTGGGTTTCGACGTTTAACAAGTGCGGCTAGACTTAGCAACTACTTCTTGCCAGGAGAGAATCCGACTCAATTTTTATCAGTCCGATCCCCTCACCCCTCGGTCGTTATCAGTTGCAAGTAATAGGTGAATATTCAATTGATAAATACATACATCGGTACATATATATTATGATCACCAGAAAACTCAAATCTGTAAAAAAACAGACGAGTATTACAAAGTTGGTTGAAGTCCCTCCTAGAGAGCTCTACCGAGTTTTGAGAATATATATATATATATATATATATATATATGGAAGCGCGTGGTGTAATGGTTAAAGTCTTGGGAAATGGACTCGTCCCCCCGAATTCAAATCCTGGATGTGGTAATTGCATTTCACTTGGCGCTAATACCCTTGGGAAATGTATGAATCATATTCTCCCTCCAGCTATGAATAAATATTAGGGAAGACTGGGCTCTTTAACCTTGGTTAGGCAACCGGTCTAGGCGAAGGAAAACTCTGAATTCCAACCTGTCGAACTCCGCTTAAGAAATTGACCTTGTGTCACACCCAGCTCGTGTGGAGGGCTTGGTATCTATATATATATATATATATATAAATAAAATATATATCAATATATATATAACTAGCAAATATATGCACCCTCCGGGTGCAAGTATATAAGTTTAAATGTAATAAAATATTAGATTAAATCAGAAAGGCTAATGAAACTAATTAAGAATTCAGATAAAAAGATTTGAAACGGAGGGGGTATAATCGGAAAATAGAACAACTGAAACTTACTCTTTCATCATTTTCGTTTTTCAATGCTAAATTTTCCTAATTTAACTATTTAGTTAAAATAGGAAGTAAAGAATAAAATTACAATTATTTCTTCTTGTTAATGAATTTTTTTTTGGATTTATTGAAGAGATTTTTACTCATATTCATTAAGATAAAACCAAACAATTAGAAATCAATAATACCAAGCACATTTTTAATAAAATCAGTTTTTTTAATATCAATATGCAAATTAGCTTTACGTTTACACTAAAAACTGGTATTTTGTTGTATATATAAATACAATGGCATGTTATTAGTAATTAGGTAAGGCCAGCAGTATTAATAATGTCAAACAGTTTAATTATTAATTGAGGTTTAAATAGAAATAGAAATCATGGAGAATGTGACGTAAATAACTAAGGGAATTGTGACTTGAGTAGTAATATAATTTCGGTTACAGACAGAAAAACACACAATCTCCATTATAATAAGATATATATATATTCAGAACCTGTGTAACTTTTATACATACATATATCCGTTCATTTGATAACATGTCTTGACTAGCAGCATTGTTTACGTATTTCATTGGACATTCATTGTTATACTTCAAAAGAAATGCAATTTGTACTTTAGCTGTTTATTCTGTGTACCAAATCTCCTCTCATCTGTTTACCAACTTAATGGCAGGTTTCTTTTTTGTTAATCAATACAAAAGACTAAAGACTATAATGACTGGAAGAAAAAAATAAATTAGACCGAACGCACTTTATAACTCTGGAAATAAATAAATTACTTGCTCCTTGCTTTATTTCACGCTTCAATACATTTAGCATTACCCTTTCTATTTTTGTTTGTGTCTAAGAACAAAACAGAAAATTAGTCTTGGCCAAAAACCGATGAAAAATTTAGGGTCAAGATTCCATTGTGAGCTGGGTAAAAAAAGTTTGTGTTTAATAATTAAGTTCAACTAATAATTGATTATCCATTCTTCAGCTAATCGATACTAATCACCATAAAACATTAACCTCATGCGGTTTTAATTTGTTTCATCCTTTTCGGACACGCCTGAATGGAAATTAAAAGCAGCCATTAATTTATATTTATATTGTTATTTAAAACAAATGAGAAGGAATCAGAGGTCTTTTTTAACGTAAAAAAGAGAACATTTTGTTTAATAAAGAAAGAAAGAAGCCAGTCAAATATAGTGGTTACTCGACTTGCGAGGCCAATTCGTTACGCTCGGATCTCAATTTCCTTGTATATCGAATCAATTTTCCTCATTGATGAAATAGGTATTTCTTTTCTAATCCTTTTGTCAAAGATGGTCTCTATTCCCACCTCTCTCTCTCTATCTCTTAGACTATTAATCTTTTGAAAAGATTGACACTATATATATATATATATATATATATATATATATATATATATATAATAAGATATAATGAAAAAACAAACGATGTTTACAACTGAAATAGGCTCATCAGAAGAGAAAGTGTGCAATGATGAGCCTATTTCAGTTGTAAACATCGTTTGTTTTTTCATTATATCTTATTCATACTGTCGGATTAATTTCCATTTTATTTTCACATCTATATATATATATATATATATATATATATATATATATATAATATATATATATAATATGAAAAACACATAGATGTTGTTAGAATAAAGTTTTTATTATGATGATATTGCAAAATTTATATATATATATATAATGTGTGTGTGGGGTGTAACATGAGGAAATCAATCCGACAGTATGTGAAGAAATGTAGACAAACACGGGATGTTATACTGAGTGGAAGTTGATTCTGAAATCTTATCAACGAACGGTTATGAACCTTTTCTACATATTTTTATACTCAACTCATACAAAATATCCATCAGGTTTCTGAAGACTTCTTTGTAAACATCAACATCAACGCTACGACCCATAATACACTTTCATCCAGTGTAACATCAACTGTTTGTCTTCATTTTTCCACACACACACAGATATATAAATATATATTTATATATGTGTGTGTCTATATGTGTGTAATTCCATTTTTAGCGTCATCTTACGGCCAAGAAACTAAACAGTTGTTTAGTTAACTAATAAACAGTGTTGATAATGATAGTTTAGACAAATATAAACAGCCTTGATTAAGGTTCAGAGGAGAATCTAAATAACTTGGTTTACCTATATTAAATCTTTGGGACCACTGATTAACGCTTTTCATGATATTAACACCAAGAAATTGTTATAAATCTTGAAAGAAAAGAGAAAAAAACTTCAAAATAATAAGGATTCTAATATTTTCAATCAAATTGTGTGTATATATATATATATATATATATATATATATATATATATATATATATATATATATATATACAGGGTGTCCCAGAAGTCATGTATTATCCAGGTTTTGAAAAATAACACCTTTTAGTTATTTCAAAAACATATTCATTGATAGTGATTGTCGCAATTTGAGCATTTATTATAATTATTCTCAATAACAGTGATTTGAAATCAACAACGGTATATTTTTGTAAACCAGGATGGTGTATAACTTCTGGGACACCCTGTATATAGACACATGAGTTTAATATTTTATCTTCATTTTGGGGGAGAATGTGGCCAAGAATTGGAAAATCCACTGAGCATTTTTATTACTATGAATTGCCTGCGAGATTTGCATGCAGACGTCCTACAATTCGGTTTAACATTTAATACGTGTACAACGTTAACCCTCAGTCGCCAAACAACCAGCCGTGTACTTTCGAATTTCTGTAAACGGCAAATCATCTGATGAGCGAACAGTCCGTTTCAATTAGTAGATCTGCCTCACCTTTCCGTCTAATTGCACCTGACTTTGTTGGTAAGGCCTTTCAGCCAAGGCCGGATCAGTGTCTCCGCTGAGACTGTTGGTAATGAATAATGGACACTTGACTGCACCAGCAGCAGCAGTAGCAAGCATTATGCACATCAGCCACTGCAATCGCGCAGTTTGCTTTCTTTAATATCAGGGTGCCGCGATGTTCAAGGGGATTTTCAGGTGAAGGAGGGGGCAGAAGTCATAGGAACACTGGCAATGATTAACTGAACAAACCAACAGTGCTCACTGCCTTTCCTTCTGATCAACATCACAGTCCAAATTACTTCCGTTTGGCATTTGATGCCATGCAATTCTGATTTCCTTGTGTGTGTAATTCATTTGATTAACGAAGAATGTGTCTTTGGTTGGGGCAAAGGGTGGGCCGTTCTTATTAGAAGAAGAGACACTCTAATTTGTGAATGTGTGTGGCTTTATTTAGAGACGGCTGTTTGATCTTAAAGAGAATCAGTACAAAACAAATATATGTCAAACTCCTAAACGTGTACAAGTTTACCTTCTTTTTCTATCCCAGTTTTCAATGTTTATTCCCTTTATTGGTGTTTTAATATGTATAAATCAATTCGTAATGCATTTATTTTTGACATATTATTAAACTTATATATCTGAAAGTAGACGCGCATGTTGTAACATATATATATATATATAAGTATTAACTTACCCGTGGGTATAAGAACGATCGTTGGAAGCGCACAATATCCAGAGGTTAAGGTTGAGAAAAAACTAATACAAAGTGCTCAATACAAGGTAGAGTATAAACGGGCATGTTTATAACATCAAAGATTAATCGTGAACTTGATTAATTTAAAAGTAACCCTGAAGGATCTATCGATGAAACTCGAGTAGGTTACTCATTTCCATTCGTAAAATATATATATATATATGTGTGTGTGTGTGTGTGTGTGTGAGAAATGTGAAGAGGTTAATCCGCCGGTATGTGGAGAAAGGTAGACAAACACGGGATGTTATGTAAACTGTATGTTTATTGTCGACGATGCAACGTTTCGGTCTATTAGACCATCTTCAGGACTTGTATATAGTACTTGCTTCAATGATGGACATTCTCAAAATGCTGAAGAATTTGAGAATGTCCATCATTGAAGCAAGTACTATATACAAGTCCTGAAGATGGTCTAATAGACCGAAACGTTGCATCGTCGACAATAAACATACAGTTTCCATAACATCCCGTGTTTTTCTACCTTTCTCCACACACACACACACACACACACATATATATATATAAATTTGAAAATTTGCTTTTTTGGAGCATTGTTAAGTAAAGTATGTTATTGTTTATATTTGTTGAAGG